>JBBKCR010000006.1:14731213-14748966 GCA_037577295.1 Ladigesia roloffi | reverse complement strand
TGTCAAATCTTGAAATTTTTTTTACATTCTGTCTCTCACAGTTGAAGTGTACCTATGATGAAAATTACTGACCTCTGTGGGAGAACTTGCACAATTGGTGGCTGACTAAATACTTTTTTTCCCCACTGTATATGTTTACTTAATATGTTCATACTAATTTATTCCTTTATTATTTGATAACATCCAATAACCCAATAATTTGGGGATATTGACATTGTATAATCCATTGTATACTATTTTGTGCAATATTTTTGCTTCTAACCTTTTTTTGGTGTCGTTTTGTTTTCTCTCCTAGTTTGGATAATTTACGAGCAAGTGATGATTGCAGCGCTGGACTGTAGTCGGGATGATTTGGCCTGGGTGAGGTTTTTACAGTCCCTCTTCCTCTCTTATCCACTCTGTTTGAGCCTTGTCTCTCACACAGAGTGTTGCTTTATCACCCTGCTTGCCAAATGTAAAATGATTTTTATTCAGCCAGAAAACATCACTCGGTCTGTACTTTGGAAAAACAATTTGCTGAAGATTAGTCTCAGGACTATAAAAAATGACTTCTGAAGCACAAGAGTAATGGGATTATACATATAAATGCAGTCATTCTTTTCACAAGCTCTTAGACATTCAGAATAATTTATCTTTCCTTTAGCTCTGACTCTTGGAGTGTTTCTTGGGGAGAAGAAAAGAAAAAGGAGAGTCTTCAACTGAAACACTTACTCAGAATCTTAACAGGCCAAAAAAAGTGGAGGGAAAAACACGGTGACCATGATGGGTCAATTGGGCTGAGCCACAGAGCAAACTTTTCATTTTCACCAGGAAAACATTTAGAATTGACGATAACCATTCGTCACCCAAGTCATGTGTCTGTGTATATATATATATATATATATATATATATATATATATATATAAAAAAACAAGGAACTGTTCTGCATGGAAGAGGAAAAAGCTGGTAAAAGTAGCATCCTGTTTCTCCTTTTTATAGTAGCCGGTGTGGAATTGTGGGTGCCCACAGCCCAGCACGCTAAGTTCTCAACCATGTCAGCTGCAATTTTTCACATTGTCTCTCACAGCTGTACTGCTGACCTGTTTATCATGGAACCCACAAACTGGAAAGTTACTCAATTTCTCTTTATGGTCAGCAGTGTAATATAGCTGTGTCAGACTAGCCAGTTCATGCATTCTGGAATAGGTCTTTTAAAGTTGAATGACTTCATATATGAAAGCTAGAAGCTTGAAATATTTTTATTGCCCTTAAATAATGTAAAATTGCATGCTGAGTGATGTAACTCAGGACAAAGAGCACTTGCTGAATACAAAGATTGACTATCCTGATTTTTTTTTACAGTTTCAGCCTTGGTGCACATATATCACAATTAAATTTATTTATACATAAAATGTTTTTGCATGTTGTTCAGAGCTGTCTACAAGAGCTGAAGAGGCAGTTTCCAGATAGTCACAGAGTGAAGCGATTAGCGGGCATGCGGCTAGAGGCTCTGGAGAGGTAAGGCTCACACCAGCACCAACTTTAGCAACCTGGCCTTGTGTGTGTGGTGGGGGTGCTGTGATCTGTAAGCAGATCGTAAGTAGCAGGATGAGTAGGATGTGGAGCTGTTTATTTTGTAAGCCACCATTCCACTGGCTAAGTGGGAGAGAGAAAGATAGTTTGAGCGCTCAGTCGTCCTGTGGCTCTTTTGCCTGAGTTCGGAATTCCCAGGAAGGAAGTGGTGGCTACCACCATTATTCTGGAGGTCCCTGTTTTTTCCCCTCTTTCTTTCTCTTGCTTGGGCTCTTTTTATCTCAGGGCCACATGTCTACAGCTTTTGTTTCCACTGGGACATCTCTCCATTTAAGCAACGAGGCTAAAAAATAAAAATAATGCTAATATGCTTCATGAGTCTCCGTTTTCAGTCTGTGCACCAAATCAGCTTGTTTAACACTTATGCCATAATTGAGAGTGATTGCTCCTGCACTGTGAGATTAAATAAACTGCAAATTTGGGACTAATTGCCATCAGACGTGCTGCTTAAATGAAGCCGTACACACATGCATGCACACAGAAAACATGCCTGAATCGTACATAAATAAAGCAGAGTGGTGGTGGCGTGGTTGCCTAGTGCCATGTCAGATGTGCCAGAGAGCTGTCGAGTAATAAAGTGGAAGTGAGGGTAGGAGTGGCAGTGGAAGTGGAGCTGTTCAGTGATAATAGGAACCAGAGTCACTTCTTTTACTGGCTGTGGGCTAAAAGCAGATTTTGATCATGAAGCCAGAGTTTGCCTGCACAAGTGTAAAGAAGCAAAAAAACCCATAAAATGAAACACTAGTTTGTCTAGTTAAATAGCCAAGCAGCTTTTGCACAGTTTTGTATATGGGCCTACCTACTGATTCAACAATGAATATAATTTGTACTGTAGTTTTACATTTCAGGGCAGGGGTGTGATAGTGTTAGGTGGTGTCAATGATAAAATGGCTATGTTTGGATCTACTGCTTCATAGTGAGTACCACAAAAAAACAACTCTTTAGCTGGTGTCTTCAATTTCAGTATAGAATAATACGTAGTGGATGTTGTTGCAAGCAAAAAAACAAATAAAAAAAATGGCTGACACCATTATAAGTTAGCCAAGGGGCATTGGGGCATTTTCCTCCAAATTTAAATATAAAGCCTACTGCTTTATATTTAAATTGTACACACTTGACTGAACTATTTATAAAATCATGCAATACCATGTCATTCTAAAAAATAATTTTAGGGTGATTTTATAAGACTGTCACAGTTGTGAAATCCAATGTGCTTTATTGTTTTTTGTATTGGTCTTACTCAACTTTCAGGAGAAAAGTTCCTAAACGCTATGTAATTGGTGAGAGTGATTTGTTTAGGGGTAAATCAAAGCACATGGAATCATTGTAAATGCAGATCCGCAGGCCTGGCTTTGTTGTTTATATTCATTTGTGAGCACACTTCATTGTAAAACTTTCTAAAAGGCTCTCACTACTTTCTGCTGAAGCCGCTACAGTAATGACTGTTTATTTCCTTCCTTAGATACACCACTGATTTGTGCAAGTGTTCTCCTGTAACCATAGTGATAAGCTGTCCTATATACAGCAAGCTGATTGCCTTGAGCTTTGCCTAATTTCACAACTGACTGATAATGTATGACTGGAATGAGTGTCAGTGACCCTGAAACACTGTCTTTCTTCGCTTTCAAAGGTATGACGATGCCAACAAGTTGTATGATTCAATACTACAAGATGATCCCACTAATACAGTAAGTGAAGAAGTGAAGTTGGCTTCATAACATTGTGGTTGAAATGCATTGTGATAAAAATACTCTGAAGTTCTGTGGTATGAGTTTGTTTAGTTAAACTCTGTCCTCTAAACCACACGGCTGCATGTTCTTTCTTCCGTTCTTTCTTTCCTTCTCCCCCACCCTCCTTTACAATCAAACATGTGCATTGTGATTTATCTGCCCCAGTAGGATCAAACATGTCATGGGCAACTTCTGCAACAATAAATGCTGTGTCTTTAAAGACTAGGATTTATCATTCTTCCTTTATTATCCCCCTTGAAGTCAGATGGCTTAAGGTGTTGGAATGAGTTGGTTCTTATTTGCTACTTCTTTCCCTGTTGTGAACAAGATTAGGTTTTTTGCTCTATAGATGCCCAGTGTAATACATTTTCTTTTAATTCGGTTATTTATATTGACTTTCCGTTGAATCGTTTACAGCACACAAGTCTGCTCGGTGTTTTGCCAGTCCTTCACCGCCACCCATTCCTGCCATCACTCCAAAACACATTGTACCTGCTGTTAATTAATTCCATACAGACATGTGGCTATGCAAGAAAAATAAATGTTTTGATGGCTTTTCAAAAGAAACTAAGACCTTATTTGTTTTGGCTTTCTTCTGAAGACGCTCAACACGTTTGACATATGGACTTGCTTAGATATGTTAAACATTTTCTCTGGGCTGGCAAAGTGCAAAATGAAGCATAGACATTTGTTCTTTGGACTTCATCTGAGGATTCCACACCTAACTGTCTGTCTGTTTCAAACACACAGAGGCCTTGCTGACAAAATCAATAAACCCTCATGTGCATTCATGCAGTCGCCTCGCTCTCCTTTTTTTCCCCCTCTCGCTCTCGCTCTCGTTTTCTCCCTTCCCCACTCTCCTTCTGCACTCCCCAACCTATCGTCATCCTTGTCTTACTAGGAAAGATTCACTGCCTGTCCTCCATCACCTCCTGCATTCATTATATCATTACCCGTAGTATTTATTTTACTATCTGTTTCTGTTGGACCAAAGCGGCCCCATCAGTCTTTCTCCGTTTGAAAACGAGAGATCCTTTTTGTTTGTTTTTTAGGCTTTTTCACCCGAGACACCCTCTCTATTCCCATGATCACAGCTAAATTGCAAGCACATTGAAGAGAGTGTGAATGGGTGGTTAAAAATAATAGTGCAAAATGAATGTCCTCAAACCAATGTGGTCAAATTATTTTTTTACAATCTGGTAATTATCTTTGCCTCACTGTTAACATTCAGAAGATATGATACCAAAATACCTCCTCAAGAAACTTGTTTCCCCATTTTCTAATGTTATCCAAGTAAACCATGGTTGGTAAGAAAAAAAAACCTTACATAAACTTGACAGAAAGGGTGACGTTCTTTGTGCACCCTACATGGTTTTGTAAGAAATACAGCCCTTTCATATGTCATCCAGATATAAAATGGTTTGGAATCTTTAAGGTCCTGTTAAGTGCATGTGGAAAGCACATTAGTTTGTTTGACAGATTGTTTGAATTGAAAGTTTTTTTTTTTTACAGCAATTAAGTATCCATGTGTGTTCAGGGCTTGCAGAAGATTTGATTTTTATTTTTTTTTTTATCAGCCAAATAGTTCAAAATGTCATGCATGTCAGTTCCCTACCTCACATTTAATGCACCCACAATAAAAAGGCAAAGAATGTATTGCAGGTTCTATTTAATGTGGGGTTATCAAGATTATATAAATTGAGAACATTTGTTCTTGTTTATGTATGTCAGTTGTTTTTATTATTTACTTCCAAAAGTGTTATTTTTGCTTGCCAGGCGTTTGCCCATCGACTAAAGTTAGATAGTAGGAATAGAACTCTGCCATGACAATGTCATCACTAAACAAAATGGTCCATAATTGAGAAATGGCATTCTAGTAATTATAATAGCTGTATCACCCCCCAGCTGTAGTGTCACCAAGTTGTGCAAGTTATGTCAGTGTGCTAGCATCATTTATCACTCTACATATGGTGATCATTTATGTTAAGTTTTACATGTTAGACCCTTGATTGTTTTGCCATACAAATTAATGCCAGTGCAGTAGGATTCACCCACTTGTGGGAACATCGTGTCAGTAGGCAGGTGCCCTGTGAACTAGTCTGACAAAGCAAGGTCCAGCCCAGATCTCTCTGATGGGATCAACCTGTTTCCTGATGTCCAAACATCCGCCTCCTCCCATCAGATCCTGTATGCTCCTCAAACCTGGGGGCGGCAATGGAACAAAATGAAGCTGTGGTGTGATGTCAACCAGACCATATTTTTTTCCCCCTACAATCCCACACTTTTTGGCAGAGCAGGAGACGGGGTGACGGAGGTTGTGGTATGGGAGGGGATGACCTCATCTAGGTTACCTGTCTGTGAAAGTTGAGTGAGGCTTATCTAGACACAATTTGATCAACATGTTCAGTGGAATTGTGGGGGAGAAGAAGGGGACCAGCCAAAAAAATGGCGGAAAACTGGCGACCACTGTGAGGACTTGTGAGGCATCCTAGCATGTGGAGCTGAGATTGGAAACTGAGCTGTTGTAATTATAGGCTGTAGAATAGATGTGGTACCCATTAACCAAAATTGTTGAATCAACAAAAATTGTTCAAGGTTTCTGTGCCATGGCGGTGTCCAAAAATGTTAGAACTCTTAGCCCCTCCACCATTTATTGTGTTCCAGTACCTACAGCAATGATCTGGGGAAATTCTCCTTTGTTCATATCTGCCACTACATGTACAGCTGCATACACGTTTTAACACACTTAAAGGTTACTTTATTTAGTCATTCATATTAAAGCTTAATGACAGGGACGACACACATTGCTTAGTGAATTCAATCCCATTCATGTTGTAGTTGCACTGGAATTGCTCGTGAAAATAATTGAAGTCAATGAGAATTCCTGAAGAATTAGACACAATTGTTGTGCAGAATCTGATGGCATTTATATGCAAACAGCCAACAAAATCAAGCTTTGCATGTCAGTGGTGCTGGTTTAGATTTATTATTATTTTAGTATATCATTATTTGTAGTGTTTAATTCTGCATCTTTGCACCTGTGGCTCTGTGTATAGGTTTTGGTGAGTTTTATTAATTATTTATTTTAAGTGCTTTCATTCATGGAATCCAATAGCAAAGCCACAGTTTGGTTTTGTACTGTTTCTTCTGTGGCAGGATTTGCCAGTGACTACATCTGACTACTTCAGATGTCCTCTGAAGAGAAAAAAATGTCCTACAGGCCTTTTTCAGCTTTAAATTAATTCACTTTTTATGGTTCAACTATTGTCGCTAACAATATGTATTCCTTTTCCAGATACTTTTTTTTTTATCACTTTGTCTTCCAGTTTGCTCTTTTTTCCCACTTTGGATAAAAAAAGTCCATGTTTCTTGAGGGGAAAATCGTATCAAGTATGTTTGTTAATTTCAGAATGTGAAGTCAGATGATGGGCGGTAAAAGGTCGAGAGTAGATTATTTATTATTTTTTATTTTTTTTAAGCATGTGGGGGTGTGCTATAATTTGTGTGGCCTCTAGGCCTGTAGAAACAGAGCCGCTGTAAACACTCAAGTCCTCAGTGTGAGTGTCTCTCAAAAGTGCTAATACAGAAGGAATCACACCAATGACCGTGTCAGCCTCTCCCACATCTTTACTTCTGGGATTGGAGGGCAAAGATGAGTTTTATTTATTTATTATTTGGGACATGCATTTACATGTCTTTTACAAAAATGTAAATGTTTTTCTGTCCAAGTAAATCTTAATAAGGAGAGGATACCGTAAATCCCAGAGCACACCTGATTAAAAGCCGCATGCTCTAATTTTAGAAAGAAAATCAATATTGTACTTGTACAATCCGCATCGGATTATAAGCCACATGTCTCACGTTATTTACACAGATTTTTCTTTACTTTTAAATATTATGATGACAAAGACATACATATTGCACATGGTTTTATTTTTCGAACAGTGTCTGTAACATGTCTACCTTTAAGTAAACGTATGTATCAGTAAAATATACATGGTATATATACTGCAGCCTAACAGGAAAAGTAATTAATCGGCATCATCGTTTTTATCTTCGTCATGGAGGTCCTTAGGGGGCCGTGCCCGCCCTCAGACTCACTCTGTCTTGTCCTGGGAATACGTGCTGTCTGGGATTGGTCCAAGAGTTTGAGCCTAAACACTCGCCACAGATGCACATAAAACCATATTAACCCAAAACGAGCCTATAAAATGTGTGCCTCCCTAAATTTCCGTTCGCAAATCCGTGTCTGGCAAAGGGTCTGATTACGAAGCAAAATATTGCATCATTATTAAAGCATGCATTAGCTGCACCACATTATTAGCTGCAGGGTTCAAAATTTGGGAAAATTTTGGGGAAAAGGTAGCAGCTTATAGTCCGGAATTTACGGTAATTACAGTTAAATAATCGAGAGGATCAAACATTTGGAAAAGCCACAATGCCAGACGTTTTAATAGAAATGAAACGACTAATTAATATAACTCTAAACCAACAATCTTCAATACACCAGTTGTGTGCACAAGTGAAACTGTTGCTGTGTAATTTTTGCCAAATTACTAGGATGATTTAAGAAAGCTATCTTTGGAACTTTGTTTTGATTAGTTCTGTTATTTAGTAGATGGGACTTCAATAAATAATTTTATCGGCAAGTTAAAATGCCAGTTTCAATTGCAAGAACAGCACAGATTTTTTGCCACACAGATTGTTGGACTTCTGCTAGGGTGTTTTAGTAAAAGTGACTTGAATACTGATTGCTCTCTTGAACATTCTCATCCTCAGTGTGTGACGGGTGCTTTTGTGCGTCAGCACTACATTTTGGCCTGGTGCGGGCAGGGGAGCTAGTGGCTGTGGCTGCTGGGGTGATGGATAAGTGGATTTGGAGTGGCAATGGTGTCGGAACAGTTCCAGATTTATGACTGCTCAGCTGTGACTCATGCCCAGCTCAACAGGGTTTGGTCTGCAGTGTGGGAGTGAGGAAGACCCACTCTATCAAATGCCAGTCCATAAATAATCCCTGTGGCAACACTGCACACTTCTATGGGTAAAGCTGCTACTCTTTGCCCTGCACTTGCAAGTACATCAACAACAAAAATTGGGCTCCTGGAAAAGTAATTGCTGCAGGAATAATGCTTTATGATTCAGATTGATGAGACTCTTAATCCAACAGAAGGTCATGCCGACAAAAAAAACAAAACAGTATAAATGTTATTTGTGGCTGCTGCAAGCTGGGCCTCAGAAGCCCATATGAATGTATGCAGCCCCAGACTTTGGGTAATGTGCTATTTTCTCCACTTAAACAGGATGAGTCACCACATATCTGCTCCATGTAAGTGTGCAGAACCCGTGTCCACTCTTTAGTTGCAGGGTAATGATTTATGTGCCTAGTCTGCGAATGCTCTCTTCTCTTGAAAACATTACCAATTATGAACAAGTATGTTTTAGGCTTGTGCACACTGTTGTTACTAAAGTACCTTTAGGCAAACTTAATCTTTTTGGGGGTGTATCATAGACGGGTGTTTCTTAGTATAGGGCAGGAGAGTTCTTACGCAATAGTCATTTGTTGAAATACCTTGACATCTTTTTGTATGACTGGGTGAAAAGAATACAGTTCCGCCAAGGAAAGTTTTCCAATTGTACTCCATTGTCAGGGTAACTTTTGCATTGAATCGGTGCTAGCACTCCAACTTACAAACCATATGATGGTTGGACTGTGTTTTTCTCTTCAACTTCTCCAAACGGAGCTGTGCTTCCAGAAACAAAATGTATTGTTAAAAAAAAAAAAAAGTAAAACATTCAGCAAGTTATGCAATTATCTAATTTTTTTTCTATTGAAATTTTTATTTGTGTTATATCAATGACTTTGTATCGGTATAGACTATATGCCACCCATTCTTGGATTGTCACACTTAACTAAAACGATTGTAGTTTGGTTTCAGGTGTGTCTTTGATAGCAAATGGAAGCTTGGATTCCAGCAAGTTCCTCAGCACCCTGATCATTTACACATCCTCTCTTTCTTTCCCTTTTTCTCTTCTGGTCAAACACTTGAGACTTCAGAACCCTAATCCTATGTTGGTGTCGATCCACAGGCGGTGAGGAAGCGCAAGATCTCCATTCTCAGAGCGCAAGGCAAGGGCAGTGAGGCCATCCGCGAGCTGAATGAGTATCTGGAACAGTGAGTGTTTTACAAGAGGATTTGGGCCCCATTTTCTCCTCCTCTTCCCCTCCACTTTTTAATTAAAAGAGGCTTTGCATTTGATTGAGCTGCCCCCTGAGCCCTTCCTTAACCCCTCTTTTGTCAGTGGGAGAACCTAACTGCAGCTTTGTCTTGCAGGTTTGTGGGAGACCAGGAAGCGTGGCATGAGCTGTCAGAACTCTACATCAATGAACATGAGTAATGACTCTTCTTATTTCAGTAGTCATTGTCCAGTATCTGAAAAACGAAACTCACTACTGTCCATACTGAGTAATGGCAGTAATTTTGCTGCAAATTCATGTATAATTGACAGAATCAGACCATCATCTGTCTCTTGTGTTAGGCTTAAAAGTAGATACTTTGAGGCTATCTCTCAGGGCGTCCTTCATTGGATGAGTGCTGGCTCATGAGGGGTTGTGGGACAGCCCCAGGGAAATCCAAGAGAAATGCCAATCTCAGCCAGGGGCCTGTATTGAGCTCAGGATCTGTTTGTCACATGGAGTAGGGCTTTAATAGGATTTGCTACTTAAGCCCCCTCTCATACTCTCAGGATACCCCCCCTCTCCACTGATATCTCTGTTGCTAGGGTTTAGTGTCTGCCAAACATAAACATTGTAGAAAAATCATTTTGTTTGTGTCACTTCTTTTCCATCCCTGTTTAATTGTTTTTGGGCACATTGTGTGCGGGCTTGTGTGTGTGTGTGTGTGTGTGTGAGAGAGAGAGATGGTCACCCTGGAAGGTGGGTGCTGGCTGTAGGAATGCAGGAGCTCGGTGAGGGAGCTGTATATTGGCTGGCTCATGTTTTTGTGTGAAGGCATTATTGCTGTAGTGGCCAGAGGAAATCCAAGGATGAGAGGATTATCATCCCGCTTAGTCTAACTTTTCTAATATCACACCATTCACCCTGACAACCCCCTATCTACAGGCGTGTCAATTTCTCACTTTTTTTCAACTCCTTTTTCTTTCTTTGCTTTATTTTAGGTCACAGACTCCCTTTTTCCCTTCCCCTCCTCTTCCTGCGAGCTGTGTATTATCACCTATCTTTTCCACGCTGTGTGTGTGAAGGGGAGAGAGAGAGCAGGGAAAGAGATTCCCAGGAGAAGGTGGTGGCAATTGGTCTCCCAGCCAGTAAAAACAAGAACTCTTGGGGCAGAGATTAAGAGAATTAAAGTCCCTCCATATCTCTGCACTGTCAGCCTGCCAACTGAATATAGCCTATATAGCCTAATTTTACCTACTGTTGGCAGCTTACCTAATAGCAGATGTGTAAATCTTACTGTAGATTTAATTTGTAAAAATCAACTCTCCACTTACTTCAGTTAAAGACACACTTTGATTAATTAGCTTATAGTTATGAGGTGTCAATACCCACCTGTTCTACATCAATACCCCTGTTGTAGCCTGAAATAACTATTGGTATTGATGTAAAGAGGCTGAATTCTGACGAAGGTTCATTTGATTTAGGCAAGTAAATGTCTGACTTGATTTAATTATCGTTTTTTACCCAGATTTAGCCATTTTTAGAATTTGCAAGAGCAAAAATTGTAAACATGTGTTTGGGCTTTATAGAATATTATTACTATTTTATCAGTAATAGCATTCCAAAATCAATACCCTCTTCACTGGTGATCGACTGATATTGATTTTTATATTAGTGATACCGATACCTATTATTTGCATGTTTATGTGCCCGATAAACGATATTAAGAACCGATATTTATTTACTATTATACTTCTGTTTTTGACACAATTATTGCAACACCACTGAACTGAAAAACCGTTTTATTTATAATAATCACTCCCTCCTTGCATACACATCAAAACTAGGGTTCTGAAAGTGCAAAAAAATACTAAAAATATTGATAAAAAATGGGCACTGTTACTAAAGTCTTCAATGGTGCATAAACTGCATATCAACAAGCTGCATGAACTACGTATCAGTCATTTATGTAACACATCTAATGTGTGCATTAATAGCTGTTATGTTTAATAAAGTTTACTAAATATAGGATAGCAAGTAAGTAAACTTTACCTTTGGAAGCAGTTTCCCCTCAGATGTCTGCTGCAATGGCTATCATTTGCGTAAAAGCATACTGTTTATCGGTAAACCAGATAAATCAGTAAATCGATATATCGGTCGATCTCTACTCTTCACCTTTGAGTGGCACTTGTGCATATATTTTTTTCTTGCAATATATTTCTTTTCACATAATCAGCTTCCATTGCTAATGCTCTTCACTTCACTATAAGGAGGCACAGTGTTTCCCTCAGTGTTGCAAAGCCTTCACAAATGAGAAAATAATAATTTTCTGTGTAGCTGGAGACAGTAATCTAGTAGTGTATATTTTACATCAGTGTTGGATCAGGTGGCTTTTACTGAGTTCCATGGTAGTGTGGGCTGGATCCTGCCCCCATCCACAACCCTCCTCCCCCTTCCTCTACTTCTCCCTCTCTCCCTCCCTCTCTACTCAGCTTCAGCCTAGCCATGGCAGGAGCACATCTGAAAGTCTTTATGGAAAGGAAGTGGTAATTGCAAGCAGCCTGCAACCTTCCGAATGGCCTGTTCCCCTCCTCTGTGTTCGTTCTCTCTTTCTTTTTCTTTTTCTTTTTCTTTTTCTTTTTCTCTCTCTCCCTGCCTTCCTCCCTCACCGCTCCTTCACTGTCTACCCCCTAAACCAATCTTTGAAGTCTCTTAAACATACTCTACATGGTCTGATAGGTTCTTCATCTCGTGAGAGGGATAAATGCCAGCACTGTCTTCCCGCCAAAGGAACCTTGTTTGCGTCATAGCACTTTTTTTCTCCAACCCTGAACTCGTCAGCAATTAGATTGCTTTAGATTAGCATTCACAATCAATTTGGAGGCTCTCCAGCACTTGTTTGTGAATTTGATACATTTTAATAAATTGATTTGTGCATGAGCACGTACAGTAAAGGGCTTGACGTGTGAACAGGGCTGATATTGAGACCTCTCCAACGGTAGCTGAAAACTGTGGTTTGGGGACTCTGAGGCCCTGGAGGCGGTAATCAGCCCCTTAAACTCGACTGCAGGTTTTGGACACACACACTGGCCATTTTTGTGTGTTGCGGCTTTGTCATAATAGTCCTTGTGGAGCATTACTTTGTAAAATTGTTTGATTATTTGGTAGGAGGGAGCTGTTGGAAAGTGTGTGTGTGTGTGTGTGTGTGTGTGTGTGTTGTCCTCTCCGATTGAGCTCATGAAGTGGTTGCAGATTAGACTGAGGTCCACAGCTCAGCAGCCTGCGGAGAGAAGTGATCTCATCTGAGAGTGACACAGCGCGCCGCTGCTTGACTGACCTCAAGACAGCCTTTATAACTGCATATTAAGCCTGGAGGGAAAGGCAGACAGATTGATGCTACGTGTCTAGAAATGTGGTAGAGATCTCACACTCTCTCCTCTTTCTCATCATCAGCTTCCAAGAGCGTAAGAGAAAGGGAAAATAGGCCAGAATTGCCGTCACTGATGCAAAGCTACATTCATCATTTTACCATATGGATGTTCACACACACATTTCCATCAACCCTTATAAAGGCTGATAAAAGGAAAACCTTAGGCGGGCCATTTTCTTGCTGTCAGCAGGACCAAAATTTACTTTACACCAGCAGCTGCTATGCTACACTATGCCATAAGTATACAGAGGGGAGCTCTTGTGGTCATTCCCAGGTGTTTTTGTGTGCCTTGTTTATTTAGAAATGTTCTGTTTTTCTGTTCTGCTCCTTCAGTTATGCAAAAGCAGCTTTCTGTCTGGAGGAGCTGATGATGACCAACCCACACAATCACCTTTACTGTGAGCAGTATGCAGAGGTACCATAGCTAACAGTGTGTCTCCTCCACTTTGTCTGTCAGTGTGTATACCAGTCTGCACTGCAGACTATTCAAACTTCGTTGTAAATTTGTTGCGATATCAGTAAGATACTTTGAGGTGACATGTGAGCCTCTAAAATACAGTATTTATAAAATTCATGTCGAAGCTAAAATTGCCACTTTTTTCTCTACTTTATTTGCCTAGGTGAAGTACACCCAAGGTGGGCTGGACAATTTGGAACTGGCCAGGAAATATTTTGCACAGGCTCTGAAGCTGAACAACAGAAACATGAGGGCTTTGTTTGGCCTGTACATGGTGAGTCATGACTTGCACCAAGGCTAAACACAACAAACACATTTTCTTGTTGTCGCCCCCATCCCGCTCTTCTTTTGCCCCTGTCTCTGCTGGCTACATGGGCTTCAGATGGGGCAGGTCGCTGCTGACTCAGTACTTGTTACCACCCCCTACCTTGGAAAGGCCCCAGCCTCTGTTTTTCCTGAAATGTAACCCTCCAGCCTTTTGCTGAGCATTTTCATGTTTATGGTGAAGATAAATAAACTCCTGCAATAAAAGAATGGAAGAAGACTAGCCGCTTCTCTGTCCCACGTGGGCCAGCTGCTGGGTTTTTGGTCATATCTGTGCTGAATAAGCCTTTCATCTGTGTATTTATTTAAACAGGAAGTTGTCCATTAACACCAATGCATCATTTGTAAGTGACTCCTGACATAGGAACACAAACAGCCAGCTGGGAGCAGAAGGAAGGCAGAGGGTGCACAGAGAGCCCCACACAGACACATACTGTTCTCCTACACACACACAGACACACATGCATGTTTCAGTAGTTCAAACACAGGCCTTGGCAGTCCTGCTGCTTTGATGTGCTATTAGCATGTGTCAGAGGCATGGCAGGAGCAGTGGCAGAAACAGACCTCCGCCAAAAAGCAGCCCAAGTCTTCCGCCATCTCCTGCAGGCCCTCAAATACTGCATGTCCTCCACTCTTAAGTTTGGCTTCAACAAAGTGATGTTTTGCCTTGTCTTAGGTTTGGTAACATGGCTAAAGTATTGTCATGAATTAAAACAAAAAACATTTCACAGTTTGAGTTGTTAAAACCTCTGAAATATTACTTACTCCTAGTCTGAAGGTGCGCTAGCAGTCACCTTTAATATGAGCGTACAGGACTTGTATCTTACCATAATGCTGTTCATGCTGATGTGAGGCACACTGATACATCAAATCATTTGACTGTTTATTCCAGTTATCTTCCATTAAAGTTTTGGGTCACACTTGAAGTTCATATCACAAAAAAAGTCATTTCAAACTCCTGAAGCTCATGAAGTGAGTGGAGTGTAGATAAAGTATCAATATATCCATACAGAGGACTTTAATTTGCTGCCCAGTGGGCTTCTTCGGGCTTTTCTATATGGGGCTGATGGTAGTAACATGGGGAAGACATGGGCTTTGTGGTTGTGGAGGGGAGAGCTTTGGGCGGCATGGAGAGCATGATTCACATTGCACCACACTAGCCACAGGCTGCTTCCCAGACGCTCGTGCCCCTGTCAGCACCATTTATCTCTGCTGTTGGAGAAATTAGGCTGCATTAAGGGACGTGAACACCAGGGCTTTTACCCAACCAGTAGGGAAGCACTCACTTTTTCCCCCGTCTAAAGACTACTATGCAGTGCCATCTCAGCTTCATCAAACTTCCATGATGAGAAACTCTATTATTTCAGTGGCTTGTGGAGGTTTTGAGAGACAGACACTCTTCTTATCCATCCTGCTTTCTATTAATTCGATCAACCATCCTTCCTATCCCTAGTGGATTAAAAATACTAGAATTGCTACATGTCTTTCGTATTTGCAGTACGTTGTCTTGTTAATGAAGCAATGTGTTCCCAAACTTCTTTTATTCTTATTCATGTTCCTTTTTTTCACCTTATAGTCATCAAGTCACATAGCTGGCAGCCCTAAAGTCAGTGCAAAGGTAAAGAAGGACAACGTGAAGTATGCTGCCTGGGCTGCCTCTCAAATCAACAGAGCCTACCAGGTGAGTAAGCAAAATCCTCTCCTCCTTTTTCTTAGTAGTAGTAAGTGTTTGTTTAAACAAAAAAAAAGTTAATTTATAAAAAAAAGGTTAATAACCACAACATCCACCATATAAGCAACTACTATAACTAGAAAGATCCTCAATATTGGCCGCTGTTGTGCTAATTATGCAATGCTGAAATTACAAAATTCATCAGAACTGAATAACCGAAGTCCATATTAGAGAATCTTTTTACTCTAGTTTCTGAAAATATATTGTCTAATACTAAATACAAAGATACTGTAGATAAAAATGTTTACTCTTTCTAGACAATCTGAAAGTAACATTCCTTGCTAAAACTAAAATGTCCCATTTGAAAAGACACAGAAACGAAAAACTACAAGCTAAGAAAAATCTAAAGTGTTGTAACCCTTATTTTTACTTGATGATTAAATTAGAAAGGGGGATCAAGCACAGGAAGGAGACAGATGGGCAAGTGTATGCTGTGCCTACAAGTTGGATCTGCTTGCAGCATGCCTGCCCAGGCCCGACTCAGCTAATGTGTTGACTTAAGCCCACAGGGCCCAGCGTTGTGTTACACAGCTGTTTTCTATGTTTGCATGTTAAAGCACCACTATCGATTCCCCTCTGCATGAATCATACCAGCCTGTGCCAAATACGGCCAACAGTGCCTGGTGAGGGGAAAATATGCAGCGTTCACACCATGGCTGGATAGCTGCACAGAGAGGGGTTAAACAGCAGTGGAGGAGTGTGGAGAACAGCAAAGGAAAAACTGAAGTGCTGCTCAGATGGTATCACTAAAATGGTTTATGTTGTTGCCATGGCGCATGGAGCATAAATGTACATTTAATAGAAATCTTAACTGCCAGCTGGGCAATATACATTACTTATTTAAGCATTGACAGTTGAATGTGTACCAACGTGCTCCTTACTCAGCAAATGTGGCCAAACCCTGTTACATTTCACACTTGCAGTGAGATTCTCATTTGTGCCACACTACTCGAGCAGAAGTCTTTTTAGTACACATGTGGTGAGTGCATAAGCCTATTGATGGGCTCGCATTCAGAGTTGTCAGACCATGCCACTACAACTTTTTTTTTATCAGAGAAAGTGAAGATCCAGTCACTGTGTAAGTGATAATTGAGATTTTATATTAAGGTAATGATGTGATGTTGAGGGAATAAATTCTTAACTATTACCTTTTTCTTAACTATTCTTAACTATTACTATTAAAACTCTGTCAATTTAACATGCTTGTTTTCCAACACTCAAAAGTACCATTTCAATTCCATGATATCCTCCTGACCTTGGGATATAGTAACAATTTCAAAATTTGGCAGATAGAATTTTCCCCAAAACATAATAGATATCCGTCTTGCTTGCTCATTTCTTCACTCTTGCTTTGCACAATCCCTCTCTGTATCGGCACGTTGTCAGTTGGGACCATTCTTCTCAAATCTGGTGGGAATCCGGTGTTTCTTGGAAGAGCCTTAAAAAACGATATTTAAGACAACATTATTTGTTCACAATGCTTTGCCAGTGTTGGAGTACATTTCTGCTTACATTAATTGCTTTTAGACCCATGGAACCTTTCTCTCTTAGCCAGCACAAATTTTCAGTAAATGGGGAGATCTGTAATTATTTTTGGGATGGTGTTTTAAAAGGTAATGTGCATCAAATGCTAAAGAAATATAGTTTGGATGTTGATATTAGAAGAGCAATCAGCATATCACAAGGGACACACACTAAATTGATTCACTTCAGCCTTTCATGAGACAGATAATTTATTGGATGGCGAAGGTGTAAACCATGCAGTGTAATCACTGACCTTCAGGTACTCAAAAGATTCGGCATGCAGCATATGTTGTTGGCACTTTGCAGTTTAAGACACCTCAGGTGTTATCTGCTCTGTCATTTTGTAGCAACTGAGGTCTGTTTTCTCTTGTGTGCTTTGAGGGGCTCCAGACCACAGGGGTGTCTGTTGTGCTTTGATGTTCTTTTTGAAAGTATTAGAAAAAGAAACAAGCTGAATCACTTCTTACCATTAAGCAATATATTTGTGATTGATGGAGGTGTTTAAGGTACGGTGGTGTCAGGAGTAAATTTTTATGGGGCTGCCAACCTAGTGCCAGACATGACTTTATGAGACAGGTCAGTAGGGTTACCTGCTTTCAGAGAGGTCACACACTAGTCACAGTTACTACAATAATTAATGTTATTTGAAATTCTTCTTGTCCTGTTCCCTTGAAGTACATCCTGTCTCTTTTCATTCCAGTAAAAAATGAACTGTATTTTCTGTGTGCTGGTCTGTGTGCTGGTCTGTGTGCTGGTCTGTGTGCTGGTCTGTGTGCTGGTCTGTGTGCTGGTCTGTGTGCTGGTCTGT
>JBBKCR010000006.1:14708492-14730709 GCA_037577295.1 Ladigesia roloffi | reverse complement strand
GTGTGCTGTGCGTAAAATAGTGGTGTGCAGAGGGGCTGCTATTTGTACCTGTGTTTGTAATTGTTAAAAGGGAAAAGTATATGTATTCGAGTAAAATTCGTAATTCAACGCGCAAACAATGAGGCGGAATATCTAAAAGTGAAAGTGATCTATCGGTCACATGTGAACACACCACTGCACACAGTGTGAACAGCACAAAATTCCTCCTCTGCATTTAAACGCATTCACCAAGGGGAGCAGGGAGTAGCCATGAATTCTGCACCCGTGTGGAGCAGTGTGTGGAGACAGTACCAGGGAGCAGCGTGTGGGGAGTGTACCGATGAGTGGTGTGTGGTTTCTCAAACTAGTCATGTCAGGTTTTGGGCACTGTTTTGAACTTTGCCAAATGGTGCTGAACATGCTGACTGATTTTGAACCTAAATTAAATTACAAATTCTGGTCACTCACAGGGATTATTTGGGAACAAAAATTGTAATCAACATTTGAATGTAATGGGTGTGCCGGCTTTCTCACCACTAACTGGTCAAAAGGAGGAAGATACGCTGACAGAGAGAGGTTTCTGAGTTCAGCCTGTTTCAGTCTGTTTTCGTGGCTGTCAGTTAAGAAAAGCTGGTCTCACACAGATCCTGGTGTGGAAGGGCAGCATTTGATGGACGCTCAGAAAGAATCCAGACTTGCTTGCTTTGAACACATCATGTTTTTTCGATAGCTCTCGTAATGCATGTATGTGAAAAGTTTGGAGTGAATGAAGTTTGGAGTGAATGAGACAAATGGTGGGAACGCTGAACAATCTAGAATGCTGAAACAAGGGGTGGGCCTTGAAGTTGAGGGGGCGAGGTGTGCAGTGATGGCAGCACTGAGATCAGAGCTGCATCTTACTGAATAATGTTTCATGCATTTAAGTTGTAAATTATAAAGAAATATATATAATTGACACATTTTTTACATAGTAATGTAAATTCAACTACATTTCCATTTACAACATGACTAATTTCTTTTGGATACTGTTCAAACGAAAGCATAAGAAAACAAAAGAAGTGCATCTTGGGATTGTGAAATGCCACTGTACTCAGAGGTGAAAGTAACAAATCTGAGAGCTTTATTTCTTTCTTTTTTTGCTGCTGATTGGCTGTTGCCTTTTAACATGTATTTATTATTGTATTTACCCTGCTTATACCAAAGTAAACGACAGTGCCACCCAAAGAAAATGTTCATGCACGAATTACTGTACAGTGTGTATATAGGTGTAACCCTCAGTATTTTACATTCTAGCATTGTGAGAGACAGCAGTTCAGTGTACACTGCACATTATGGATACAGGTTTGCTTTTATATTTAAGGGTAATGTATTAAGCTGAGTTTAAAATAAAATTTTGGAAGCATATTTGGGGGCATATTTAGGGTTTACGCTATAAACAGAGGCATTTTTTGGCATTTCTTAACCACATATGAATGGTTTTTCACTATACGTTGTGCCTCTTGTAAAATATCCCGCACAATAAGCAGGGTTTACTGTATATCCTAAAAACCATGACCTTTAAGTCTTTCTCATTGCAAAGCTCCCCATTTCTGTCTATTTATGAGTCATAAGGCAGTTACCCTGCTGACTTCTTGTCAGAACCAATTCAAACTTATGTACTGTGGAAACACTGACCGAACACACCAAGCAAAAGAAATAGACAGTGTGTTACCTGCTGGCATTTAAACTCAATCAGTAATTATCTTTAAAAATATATTCTCACAAGTCTTATACACATTTTATACACAAAGGAAGAAATGGAATTGCAGTGTTACTCCCCAAAGCTTGTTTTTTAGAGGGGGGGTGGAATAATGTAATCGTTTTCATAGGAAAACATACAGAAATTATTGATGATTGAATGTGTAACAGCTTCTAACTTAAAGTACTTGTTGACATGTACAGATACTTGCATTAGATGGGGGAAAATTTTTTGCTTTTAAGCGATACTGGATAATGGAGAGCTTGGGGCTTGCACGTTTAAGAAGGCTGAAATGTGTTCTCTTGGCGTTCACACTGCACATCAGTCCTATTTATCCAGCAAGGTTTCTCAGTAAGACAGTACCATTTTTCATGGTGTGCTTGTGCGCTAAGGGGCGAAGGGAGGAGTGCTGTTCCTCTGGGTCTAATGAGTTATCAGTGAGGACACAAAGAAATGTGCACCACAGTCCAGAAACAGCACTGCAGTGTGCTTGGCCATGCTTCGTCTGCTTCTCTCGCTGTTTACCCAGTGAGTTCACTCTGACTCTATGCTCCTCTCTGCAGTTAGTGCCAGTGCACCCGCAGCTGTTACCCAAGACACACACGTGCACACACACCCCTCAACTCCAGAGAGCGCTGAGCATGCATCCTCTGTCTCTCTGTGTGGGATGAGCATTACTTAGGACTGGATTGATTTTGCTTCTCAGACAGGGCTAATGAGGAGAAATGGAGTGCAGGACCTTTGTCCTTTTAATATCACTCTGACATCTCAGTGGGTGGAGAGAAATGAAAGGTTGTGGGGTGGCCTAAATTGCCATTTTTGTCCTCTCTTAATAGAGCAAAGGACTGCTTTAGGGGTACTCGATGAGTCACACAGGATGGAGGGCCTGCGTGTGTGAGAGCGAAAGAAGGAGAAGTGGCGTGTTTGAGCAAGTGACCGTAAGCTAATGAGTGGATGACTCATTAAGACTTGCTCTTCCTGCACACTGTTCGTTACACAGGGCAAGGGAAGAGAGATGATCTCTGAGACAGCAACTCAATTAGGCCATGGCAGAACAGTATCCACAGGGGTCAGGGAGCTGGCGTTAAACCTGAGGAACTATTCCACTCTTTAACTGCAAGTTTATGGCCCCATTTAACTGCATTCATTACACATTATTCATCCTTTCAAGCTTGGGTCCAATATATGCAGTGAAATATGGAATGTTTTTAAATACTTGTCATTTAACATAATCTATTTGTAAGTTGATCCCCCTTTCCTGTTGAATCAAATGAACCACAAGGTTTGTGTTAAACCATGGTCTGCAGAGAACCATTATGAATTAGGCAATGTCCTTGCCTCAACCCTTTTTTATTCTGTATCGCCATCCCTCCCCCTCACTCTCTTCTTCTGTGTCTCACAGCTCGCTGGTCGTGGGAAGAAGGAGAACAAATGCTCGATGAAGGCGGTAGAAGAGATGCTGGAGTCCATGCAGATCACCATGTCCTAAGCCTCAACTCTCTCCTCTTTAGCCTCCGCCACCACAACAGCATGGCAGCCATCCCTGCACACTGCAGCATACCACCACCCACAAAGCGGACCACCCCAACCGCCTCCACCACACTCTCCTTAGTCTATCTCCCCAGTTTTGTTTTGTTTTCTCGGCTTTTTTAGTCTAGTAGTGCAGCCCTCAAGGACCCCTGGCCGCTCCACATGTTGACTTTATTCCAAATTTGGCACTTCTGAATTTCATGTAACAAGGGCTGAACAGTAAGTAAATGAGAAACTACATGCACAGGTGTGCTTGGTTTGAAAGTAGATATATGAGGAATGCTGGGGTTGCCTAATAGTGATTTTTGGCTGCAGAAATAGTATAGAATAGCAGGAATTACTAATTTAAGATCAAGGACGCTAATGTGAATAGACTGTAAATGATATTTATAGGTGGGGCAGATGTGGCGCAGTCTGAAACTTTTTTTAACATAAACGATGTCCATTCTGTCACATGTCTGTATAATTAAAGAATTTCATTGTTTGAACAACATGTCTGAGTATCTGGTGTGTCCACATTTCCCCAGTAATCGTTTCCATGTAAGACATCTGAAAGGGTTCGACCCCCACCCGCCGCCACACACACACACTCTTTCCCACCCCCCACCCCCTTTTTAAGAGATGTTTGGCAAGTCATTTTCAATTGACCAGCTGCTCCCCATGTCTGGCAGATCATCTCCTTTCCACACAATGAAGAGAGCAGTGGTTAGGGAGTCTGCTCCCAGTGCTTGCTGATCCAACCAACTCTTCATATCAGACCACCCTCACACCGCTTAGTGTCTGTGCGATGATAATGGTAATAAAGAGAAAAATAATCACCACTGCCATGGTATATAATTCACCCTCGGCTGACTCTCTGGAGAGGCGAAAGGGCTGCAGCCACTCTTTAGCCTGCAGGCAGTGTGAATGGATCTGCTGGAACACTTAGGAGGCTCACAAACTCTCATTAAAAGAAGGCCGGGCCCAAGCATAGTCAGCCTTCCAGACTGGCTATCCAACTGGAACTGGTGCTCTTCAATTACAGAAACGCCATCAGCAGAACTGAGCAGAGCGCTGCCAGTAATTAAACCAAAGACACATCCAATGCATAAACCTGGAAAAGTTTTTCCTTTTTGTTTAGAGGGAGAGAGAGTGAAAAGTGGATTTGGTTGTCATACAACACGATTGGGTTTGTAATCTTTGAAAAGTTTTGGGTCTAAACGAGCGACTCGTTTTCTCACTCACCCGTGCAGGGTCAGCTGCTACTTCCATCTCTTTTGTTTATTAAGTCGTGGCAATTGTCTCATAATTTCACATGCAGGCCGGTGGAAAAGTTGAGCGCTGACTTTATGGCCTCTCATTTTTTGTTGCAGGAGCGAGCCAGAGTTGTTGTAAAGGGGTCGAGAGCTCGAAACACAAGCGGTGGAAACCCATATACTCGTCAGTTTTAATACTTTGCTCGTGGATGTGTCTGTGTTTAATTTTGCATTCCAAAACTAGCGGAAAGCCCAGGGACTTTTGAGGGGAGATTGACAGTGGTTGTTTTTACGGGAACTATTGAATTCAAGTGCGCCTTTTGAAGGGCCATCAAGGATGTTTGATTTGAGAGAGAATATCATTTACATGTGGACTCCATCTCCCAGGCAACTGGACAGTGAAGAAGGGAATGGCCTTTCTTGTAAAGGTCATTAAATGCTTGTAAGTGGTTTGTAAAAGAACATGTCAATCACTTTGATGTGTGAATGATAAATTCAAGGTGCCAGAATTTGCCCCAGCGCAATAGTGCCATCTGTTGTCTGGAACTGGGAGGGTATTCCAACCCCCATACCACAAAAAAGTTTTCTGGGAAGCACAAGATATGTGATGTACCTTCTTTAAAAAATGAAAACATAGTGAGACTGCTTTAACATACATTAACTTTTGATATGCAAATCAATGCAAAAAAACAGTTGCTAACAGTTAACAGCTGTGGATAAGACAAAAGGTCTGCAGCTTAACTGTTGATGAGGAAGTGAAAAATGTAGTGGTAAAATGGTAAAAGTCTTACCCATATAGTTTCGTAGTGAAAGCAAAAGAATTGTGGAGTATAACACATCATTCAAAGTAGGATCAGTCTATAAAAATTAGTGGTCCAGGCTTCTCTGGGTTCTTGGAGTGTGTGCAAATGACCTGAAGTCTTCAGGTCAGTCAGGTAAGTTCACTTTGAGTGCTTTGAGTATTATGTTTGATATGTCAAAGGCATATACAGTGAGTCTAAAAAAGAAAATACATTTTCAAAATACATTTTGATGTTTAGGAGCCTGAAATAAACAAACACACAAACAGACATCCAGATGCATTTACACAGAGTAGCATTCAAATGAAAGATATGATAGCAAATGTTCAAATGAAAACAGAAAAAAACAATCACTGAGATTGAGGATCGCCTCCCTCTATCAGTGCTTTATCATGGTGTATGGATGGTAAGCTGTATTGGGTTTGAGGCCAAATAGGTTTTTTTTTTTTTTTTTGGTCTCATTTGACCACCTTTTTTCTCTTGGTAGCTTCTTGGTAGCCTCTCTGACAAATTTTCTCCTCATACTTCCATCCAGTTTGGAAGAACGGCCTGATCTGTGGAGGGTCCTAAAAGTATGAAATATTTCCATTTTTAATTATAGAATTTACTAGGGATTAATGAAGCATCTCCTGACTTGTGCTTGTCTACAACTTTATACTTGAGATCTTTTGACCGAGCCTTACTGACCACAGTTGATTATTTGCATGGAGATTCACTACCAAGCACTGGAATGTTTCAGGAAAAGCAGTTTTTAAGGTGTACTAATCAAAATCAACAGGTGCTTGGTTTGCAGTGGGTAATCTTTTATCCATTTCAGTTATTCTTTTTATATTTATTTTATTGCTGAACAGTTGCTATTATATCAGTCACTTGGATGTGATAAATAGCATTGAGCAAATTCAGCTGGAAAGTTTGTTTTTGTGTGTGTGTTCATTTCAGGCTGCAAAGAAAAAAATCTGAATAATTTGAGGGGGGTGATTCTTTTCTATTCCCACTGCACACATGGACCATACAATTTTTCTTTCTTAATCCTGCATCCATATATGTAATCACTTGCTTGCATACAGAGTTCAAAACAACAATTGCTAGTAATGGAAGCTATAGTGCAGGAAAAGAAGTTACATTGAGATCCCACAGGGATTGATTTTTCATACTTATTTTAGTTTCATTTGTCCACCAGCGAGGATGAGTAATGTAGGTAATGTAATGTTTCTGTATGTGTAGCAGCCACTGGAAGTGATATATCGGTGGAAAGGGAATGTAAGTGTCAACCTAGCTCTGCTGTCTTAGGGGGATACATTAGAGTGGTGATCAGTTATAGATATATATGATTTTAGCACCACAGAGACCTCCATAGTGAAGAACACTGTCCATTTGTCTTATGTGAACACACCACAGCACACAGCATGAACCGCACACAGTGTTCTTTGCATTTAACCATCAGTGAGGCCATATGAGATCCAAATTTATTTCCAACATAAATAGACAATCAGTACATACATTGTTTCTGTTTTGCTTCTGATACCCGAGTGTAAACATGATTTCTCCCCTTCTACCTGCTGGAATTTTACACTGACCTAGAAGGCAAAATAACCCAGTTGATTAAAAATAAATTCACCCTTGTATCTTCCATTTGTTCCCTTGTTTACTTGTTTATTCTGGTGCTTAGTGGATGTATCTTCACTTACACAATTTCCTTCCGGAAGTTTTCTGATTCTGATTCTGATTACACAGGTTTATGGAGATACAGAAAAAGTGTGTAAAAAATGGTCAAGATTCGTTTTTGTCTTAATTCCAAACGTGTTTTAAGCAATTTGTTAAGGATTTGCCCACAGCTTGGGTGCCAGAACCAGTATAGCAGGGACATGTCCCACCTTCAAAATCATTAATTTTGTCCCCCACAATCTTTGTTTCTCAGACAATGGCTGAGACTCTGCACACACCCCCCCCCCACACCCCCCATTTCACCTGGACAACTACTGAGACTTTGCACGGGCGCACCAATCCCGAACCTCCGTGCACAGCAACCCAACCAACATGAACCCCACAACCCAACAACAACCCCCCCGAACTTAGACCGATGTAACCCCCCCATAATTAAAACTGCTTCCGGTGCCCCTGGCCCACAGTATGTGCTGACATCTCATGCAGTCAATTACAATCTGACTATAATCTTTTTCCTAGTTACCTGCAAGGTTGTAAACAGCGTTAAATTTCTTAAGCTTAACTTATGAACACTCATTTAAGAAAATATGGTTTGAGGCTTTTAACCAAAAAGTTAATATTTAATATCTTACATATAGTATGTCTTTTTGTACATTTATATTATTATTTAATATGAAGTTGGTTTGTTTTTATGTAATATTACTTAATTTGAACCTTTTTTGTTCATCCGGCATAATTCACTTTGACTTTTATTTCTCCTCTGTGTAGTATTCTCTCTAACTGAACACAAGTGCTCTGTTTCCAAACATAACAAGGGACTTTGGGGTTATCTTGTGGTGTGTGCTGCCGGTAGCAGGATCCCAGCTGAGTTTCAGTAGAGTTTTGTCTCCAGCTCAGATGTTTTCCAATCATATTATGTCACAGCCATGTCTTTAATAATTGGTCCTCCAGATAAGATGGCAAACTGTATGGCTTTGTAAAAAAGGCAAAGTGAATTCGTGGGAAGCAGGTGATTTTAAGCTGGTACAATATATGAGATGTCTGCTAGGCATTATACATTTAAGCCCATGTGGATTCCCCTTAGGTGATGACTCAGCAGCAGTATTAATCATGGGTTGTCTGTGTCTCATCACCATACAGCATTTACAGAAAGAAAGAGAAACATTAACAGTCTATAAAACTAGTCCAGAGAGAGTCCAAGCAGCTTTTTCCCTGAAACAAAACTTGAAAACACTAATATGACGAGAATGAAGTTGGTGCAAAAAATGAATCTCTCAGTGGCTAGGAGGGGTCTGTTTCCCAGAGCAGGAATTGAGTCGGTAGGGTTATTGAAGAAACTACCATATCCATCACTGTCTACAAGCGCTGCAGATAGATTACCTATTTTTTGCTAAACCATACCCTTGTTAAAAATAGTGGTGCCAGAATGGAGCCATGGATCCTATAATGGGATCTGTGATATGAATTAATATAAATATATATATATATATATTTGAAATGCCATGGCATGGGCCATTTAATATCCAAAATAAAGCTCAGATTAGATTTTTTTCTGAGCCAATATGATTTGAATTTGTTTCTATATTTGGACCACACTCATTATTTTCTAACTCAGGAATGGATGTTATAACAAAAATAAAAAAAAACTTGTACTGCCATGTTCTTGAAAATGATTAGATATTTTTTATTCCACTATTTAAAAATTCGAGCTTTTTACTGTGTGCCAGTGTAATTTAAGTGCAGAAAATATTCACAATATACTCAGAAATTATACAAGCATATTGAAACATAGTTTATTGCAGCAACAATAAAAGAGCACCATATTTGCCCATTCCTAAATTAAATACTTAATCATCTGCTCATTTTGACTATGTAGAAACCACAGACAATTCTTTGAACAGCTGCATGTTTGCCTGATGTGTCTACCATTAGAAGATGTAGGGTGTGAGGGTCCACAGAACTTTTTCATACTGAAGGGGGAGCCTGGATGAAAAATATTTTGGAGCCCATGTACCAAATACCTTCTGAGTTGAAGAGCTGTCCTCTGAAAAGTTCCACTGAAGTGTTTCTTGTATTTTATCTCCCCAAACCAAAGACTATTTGTAATGTCTGCAGACCACTCTTTTTTGAGGACTGGAGATTTGGCTCATTCTTGATGAGATCACAAAGAGTTCTGTTCATCATTCATTTCAGCTATGAACAGATTCCTGTAGAAAAAGCATAAACTTGTGTGTATGAAGCGGAAATCTCTGACTGACACTAACATGCTTTCC
The DNA here is from genome assembly GCA_037577295.1 of Ladigesia roloffi. NCBI lineage: Eukaryota > Metazoa > Chordata > Actinopteri > Characiformes > Alestidae > Ladigesia > Ladigesia roloffi. The sequence goes on along the minus strand of JBBKCR010000006.1, from coordinate 14,721,489 downwards.
TTAACCAATTAGGATAGTCTCTTCATAAAAAGGGCGGTAATGTGTAATCTAAACACAAGACCACAACAAGACAAGTGGCATGGCAACAGAGGAGACAGACACACAAACAGCACAGAGACCTGCACACGCTGCAAGTCGATGTTATATGTATATATGTGCAATAGCCTATACTGACTTAGTGTTATACATTCACTTGAAACACACTTTAAAACAAGTAACTTACTAGAATTCTTGATTACAACCGCAAGATAGATTTCAATGTTATTCACTGAAAATGTAATTATTTATGGCTTTTTGGATGAACAAAATTGTATCCAGTGTCTGAATTGAGCACACTGGCAGCATAGCAATCATCCATGAAGTTGTCCTGTCAGGCAAAATGTCTCCACTGTGGTCTGTCTCTCTGTGTCTTTACTTTCTGCATATGACTTCCAGGAGAAACACTGCAGGTCTCTCAATGAAGAATCTTCCCATTACATCCAACAGAAGACTGACTAATCTCCCTAGTTCTCTGCATGTTTGAAGATTATTACTTGTGTCTTGCTTTGCTCACTGTTAATAACAATGGCTTTCAATATCTAAAGGTTTTACAATTACTCAAAATTTCAAAGGAATGTGTTTAGTTCTTACTGGGTTTTTGACTGAACAGCGTAGTATAGGGCATAGTTTATAATTAAATGCTTGGGAAGAAATACGTTCTGCTATTTTTCTGGTCCTACATGCATGGAAACATATGCTAAATTTGTTCAACAATATCTCATTGTCTTTTTGACTCTCCTGTTGTTCCTGTGAAATGCACAGTTTCCTGGAACGATGTGTTTTCATAAGTAATGATCCTCCAAGAACAGATCCAGCCATGAAAAACACCCCAGAGGTTTTTGAACAGAACTTGTCTTGTGAGGTTACCCCTCATTTACTGAACTGTCCAAGCATTTATGCAATACCAAAGCATATTAACTACTGGTAAGATGGTTATTTCCAGGCCTAACTGATTTCGAATGGCTATTGCTACAGGCAGTTTTCTGCTCTATGAAAGTCAGACATGCATTGCTCCAAAAATGCAAATAATATATACAAACATAATATCCAAAATGCCCTGTTTTATAGGATTCCTTTGGCTCTTTTGCTTATTATGTTAAATGTTTTTGAGTTCAGACTGCTTAGATATGAGCATTACTTTGTAATAGCATGTTTATGGACGATGCCTTTCTGTGAAATGTGTACTTGAATGAGCACTTGTTAAACTCATTAAATATGCATTAGATCAAAATGGAACACGCAACTTATATAACACACAACCCAAAATTACAAATTACACATTGAGGTTTAACCACAAAAATACATTAATAAAGTATTTTTGTTATAATGTGATGTAAATAATACATTCAAGAGCACATTTTTTTTTTTTTAGTTTGGCTAGGAAATGACCCAATGTATAATGTTATGGATTTCACCATAGAGAAAAAGAATATCTAATGTTAAAAAGGTTTCTTTCTCCTAAGAAAATCTTCTAGAAGTCTTTCATTTCCAGTAGCTAGATTCAAATTTATTACATTTTTTTTCTGAGAATAAACCCTTATTGTTATGGGACATCTGCCTTCGACAATTATAACTAATTGAAATTTAATGAAGCAAAATCTAAACATGTATTTTGAGAAAACACAAAAGTTTGTGCGGTTTAAAAATATAGCTCTTTGGTCTCTGACGCAAAGCATTTGACGTTGTATTAACTTGCTTTTCAGACAGTTTCCATGCTTGATGATGAAGTGTTCAGTAATGGCTTCAGTGTCATGATGGTGAAGTCTAAAAACTGGCCAGCAAGCAGCAACCCCTCCCTTCCTCTATCACAGCCCATGACATGTGTCAGATCAGAGGAGGGGAAAGAGAGGAAAACACTCCAGGCTTCAATACACAGTTGTTTTTTCCACCCCGAACCCACAAAACCACAAATCCCCTTACGGATCGTCTTCTGGGCCGAAAGGCATGCAGCAACACAAGCCCTGAGACCTGGAAGAAAAAAATTAGCCTGGTCACTGATGAAGCTTCCTGGGTGAAAATTGCTGGGAACCACAGATGCTTTACACCCACAGGATGATTAGAAGTTGGAAATGGAGGAAAAAGAGAACTTAAGAGAGAACAAGCTTTGTTTGTAAAGACCAAATTAATGGCTTTTCTAAAAACTTACATCCTTCCTTTTCAAGAAAATTTTGAATGGTATTTTGGTTAAAGCATGCTCTGCTGCAGAGAGTTCGTGTTGAGTTTCACACGCCTGCTCTGCCACTTCTCTTCTCAACCAGCTCTCTCCTCTCCTCATTTCTTCTTCCTCAACAATGCTGTCTTTCAGCTCATGGACAAAGGAGTCTTTAGAAGAGTGCCAGAGAAGTTCCTGATGGTAGTTATTGGGTGCGGTGATAGGAATTTGTCCACATTTTCCTACTTTGATGTTGACACTTCCCCTCATAGTTATTGATTTTCTGTGAACAGCAGTAACTGGGAGACACACACATGTCATACTGTTTAAATCATGTTTCACCAGCAGGTACTCACGTGGCAACTTCACATCATGCAGTTCTGTCCAAAGGGTTTTAAGTTATTCTGTGTGTACAACTTTAGTACTTTAAATATGGAGAGGCAAAGTTTGACAAACATGTACTGATATCATATATTTATATGTGGTATACAACATATTCTTTATCATGGCACACAAATAGTAAAACATTTGCACTATGACTTGATTATGCTGTTATTGGTTGACAGGTTGCTTCAGGCAGTTGTATATCTGTTTTGTATATTTTGCCAATGTTCCGACAGTTTCTTTTTGACAGTTCCAAAATGTGTGTGGTCTCCGGCCATGGCTCCACCAGGACTGATCTAATTTAGATTAGATGTGAGGGAACTTCTTAAAGATCTCTTTAGTCAATTTTTTAAAAAATGGGGGCATTTCATCCTGCATGTTCCAGTATAGTTCTCTTTATAATGGTTTCATATTTTCAAGTTTTGTTTTCATATAGTTTTATTGTTTTGAAAATGTTTTTTTAATTATTATTCCCTAATTTTCAAAATGAACTGAATCAAGTCTGTATTCCCACTGCACATTCCCAACACTGACTGCTGTGATTAACCTCTGCTACCCTGGTTAAGGATAAGAGGCTAAGATCAAAAATGGATGGAGAGACATTCTTCACATTTGTGCATTTTATTCACATTAACTTCAATTAAAAGGCTCTGGAGGGAAATAATTTCTGTGACTTTTCTTTGATGTCCCTCCACATAACTCTTTTTGGCAGATTGACTTCTGAAGAGTGAAGGCTAGAAAATGAAATTGTTCATGGGCTAACGTAATTTCCCAAAGAAACTTCATTTGCTTGAGTTTATACGTGCTCTTGTGTTCATGTGTGCATGCGTTCTTTTCAGCACTTAAACTAACAACAGCATTATTGATGGCCTCCACATGTGCTGGAGATAACTGTGGATGCGCATGGTTTGATTTACCAGTGCACTGTTTAGTTTTCCTCATGGAAGAGGTTCAGTCTGTCCACAGAACTGGAGGTAATTGGCCACTGCTAATTTTAAAAAATGATAATTGGGAGACATGGAAGGGTTTAAGAAACCCCAAGGATACGATCTAAACAGCCCTTGCTCTCTCTTTTTTTGTGTGTTTGATTTTGCTCCCTGAGGCAGATTCCCCTGCACATCTGCAGGGCATATAGCGTTCAGGGTGACAGGCCGGTCATTGTACTGCAGACCCGTGCCTGAACACATGTGCTTTCAGGGTAAACCACAGCTCAACTTCAGTAGTATGACCCATCCTTACACTGTGGATAGGTAACGCCCCGGCACCATTGCACCTTTCAAGCCTGTTATGTAACACTATGCAAGTACAGTTCAGTACATGACCTCTCATTTCAGGCCAGTTCTTTGAAAATGAATTTATAATAACTTTGCTTTTTGCTTATGACAGATTAATTTAATTAATTTCCTAACGCCTATACATAACAAGGGGTTCTACAACCCAGCCATGGACTTTAAAGACTTTACAACCCAGCCATGGACCTAAAGCCCTTTTCATTTTAAAAGCATACCTTTTTTTGTGTGCATTCTCTCCATCCTCCCTCTCAGCCTTTCTGGCTACAGCTTGCAGCTATGAGGTTGCACAAAAGGGAGCCAGACGTTGTTTCCGTGGAGCTGTGAGCTCAACAGATTAATGCTAAAATATTGTTGCGGAGAACACACTGCGGCTTCTCCTCTCCCTAAATAGTTGGCAGGCGGCGGAGGCTACCATCTGCTTGTGGGGAAGGAGAAATGGCAGAAGGGCGACCGCAAAAAGCCAAGGTAATAGTGATGGGTTCCACTGAGTCTCTATCTCCCTCCACAGTCATCAGCAACACGTGGCCAACTGCAGAAATTACTGTCACAATTACCCCCTCAGCTGGGCTAAATACCATCTCAAACAGACATGCCCAGTTCCTTTCCCTCTCTGTTTCACTCTTGCATTTTAGCATTTTTGGACTTTACTGAGCAATAATTGCTTTCATAAGGATCTGCCAGACAGAAAGCCACAGTTGAATACGTTTTATGTTGGGTAAACAGAAAAATAAGGTTGGAAAGTGCCAAAGTTTAGACACTGAATACCTCTAGCTGCAGTTCATGCAATGCAAATAGGAAAAAATAAAACATTATGTGCCATTCCCTTAGTTGTCTCATTTTAGTTGCATCATCTACATAGTTGCCTCATTTTGTTTTCATTTTAATAGTGAGGGTCAAAAAAGCTTTTATTCTGCATCAGGCCATCAGCTGGCCTGGTTCAGTAGACAATCATCTTAGAATGAAATACATTTTTCTCATGCCAGCCAAAAAATATGTTGCGAAAAACATTGTTTATAGAGCCATGTAAGAGAGTTGGAAAGTAAGAAATTTGTTTCTTTGGCCAGGCTAAGCACCACCCTTCCCCTTAAGCATCATCATGTGGACACTTTTTGTTTTACTATTTATTACACTTCCAGTACTCATATAAGTTCAAATGTAAGAATTCACACATGTTTAAAACTGACGAAAGAAGGTATTCCAACTTTATTAATAGCAAATGTAACGTACTGCAAACTCAACATATAAGAAACAACCGGTAATTTCATAATCGGCCACAAATTCTCAGCATTCAAGTCTGGGGACTGGCTGCACCTGCATCTCTGTGCTTCCTTGTTAGCAGATGAGTTTTTTATCTAGATATGGCAATGTGTGCCATATCATTTTGCAGAGCACCTGTTTGTAAACAATCAGGTGTCTGAGTAATTATTTCTCCTCAATTTAATTCCACATGCACCTTCAAATTCAAACTAAATCAAACATGTTTCAGTGAGACCTCCTACAGTGTTATATACATAGAAGCACAGGTAAATGTGATGCCAAAGGACTGTATGATGTTTGAAAACCTTACAACAGTAGTACTTGTCTTCCCTGAAGTGTTCTTTAATCTGAAATTGCAGAAGACTGAAAAGTCATGATGAGGTGCATAAATAGAAGTTGAGCATGTAGATCTGAAATGTAAATTTTATTTTGAGAAAATAATTGCTACTAATTATATCGTAGCACAGTATTATCTCAAGTGAATGAATGCTTGCTTCTGGGCTCTTAAAGTGGATGTCAATTGAGATGCCATATTAGAAAAATGATCAAATGAAATACCACTTTACTGAACCATACAAATACTAAAAAACCTGGAGCACTACTGTGAAATATGTGTTCTAGTGGATTGTGTTCCAGTGGATGAGTACACAAAATGTTAATTTCCAACCATGCTCTCTCCATGTGCAATACTCACAATGTCATGTTTGCATTTTCCATTCAGAGAATGCATCAGAATAAACTGGTTTTACATAGATCATGTTAAGCCATCTAACACAGTGTTTGGTGGGTAAAGCACATTTACCCATCGGATGAAATATATTCACAGAAAATTATTTGAGGCAGAAGTTGTATATTTTGTGGGCTTTTTCTAACTGTCTCGTGGTCCAGTATTTATTTGACCACTATAGAAGAGCTTAAAGTGTTTTCTATGATTGCTATGCTTTTTTCTTCCAGGTCCAACAGCAATGCCAAAGATAAGATGAGATAAGACCACTACTTTAAACTTCAAATTGCAGCCATTTCACATTCTGTTGGAACAAAGTATCAGGCAGTTTGGAGAGCCAGTACGTGACTACCTTCATGCTTAGTACAGATATCATACCTGAGGAGGACAACACATTTCCAGCTTTAACTGTTGAATAAAAGATTCCAAGAATGGAAGCAAAACTTGGACCCTTGTGCATGTGGTGTGAGCTCCATATGGGCCCTTTGGTTTTGATCTCAGGAGAAATGTGGTTGCCAAAGCATTTTTAGACTTGTGGAGTGAGGAGACTTGAGGCCTGCTAGTATGGTGTGGGGAGAGAATAGGGGCTTGCTGTTCTCAGGAAGCTCAACCCTGTAACATGTGTAGTGGGGCAAAATCAACTACTTACCCTGGCTCAGTGTGAAATGCAGTCAGAAAAGATTAATGAGCTCGGCTCCATAACCCAGATTGTGCTGCCATTTTTCACCTCTGACAGACCAAGCACTAGCATTTTTCACATTGCTTCTTTTAATACCCACCTCTCTCTGGCAACGCATGCCATCATGCATTTGGAATAGTTTTGACAGAAATATCAAAATAACAGTTTTCCTCTGGCAGGCTGAAATGTCAAGTTACTGCTGCACCTGCTTAACTATTCACAATAAATTCTGAAGTGCGTTGTGTACGTGTTGAGTGTTGAATGAGGTTCTCAATGTTCACATACACAAATGGAAAAACACCAAACATAATTATGAGGGTCCTCTTGATATTTTTCACTTTTTTTGTATAATTTGTGGTGATTTGTAAACTCCAATGTCATTTTTGCTCTCAAGTCTAGGCTTGGGTCTACTGATCTTGGTTTAAGGAAACTATAAGCCTTGTATGAACAGTATTAAATAATTGAATTTTGCAAACCACAAATTGTGAATAAGGACAATGTGGTTCAATTGTAAAAAAAATCTTCAGTCTTTCTAATATTGTCAGTTTTGAATCATGTTCTAAATGTATGTGCTGTGAAAAAAACCCAAATATACCAGTTTTCATGGTGTGTAGTGGTTAGTACCTATCAAAACTGGTCAAAGAGAGAGGTGACATTAGACTCTTGAAACTCTTTCGGCTACAGTTTCAAGTTGTCTGTGGGGGTTTGAGATTGAACTTTGGTTTGTTGACATGGTGGTCTTCCCTGGATACCCAGCCCTAATAACAACCCTGGTCCAAGAAAGTACAACCAAAGACAAGGTCATAAGCACAGAAGACTCACTGCAAGTGGGTAGTGAAGGTAATCTGCTGGAAAACATTAGGATCAAGCTTTCATCTGGATGTTACATTGACATGTGCAGCCAATCAAAACAGACCAAACACACCCCTTCATATCAACATTGATCTCTGCAGGAAGATGCCTCAACAGGATTCTGCAGGTTACATCTTACCACATGGCAAAAACTGTTCAGGAATGGTTTGAGTTCAATGTGTTGATTTGGCCTCCAAATTCCCAAGATCTCAAAGCGTCTGTTGGATGTACTTGCTCACAACTAAGAGGAGGATGGGCTGCTGATTACTTGTTGCCACTTGATACCAGAGTACACCAAAATAGTCATCATTCAGAACTATTTTAGTTGTATTATATTAGGCAGGTGGTTTTGATGTTATGGCTTTCTAGTATTGTGGCTAGTAACTTGTACCGACATCTTGATAAGATTTCAGAAGATTCAATATTTGCTTATTTTTGAGCTTTTAAAGACATAAGTTTCAGAGACATTTGCTTATTATTGACTTTAGGTAATCCTAAATTTCCATTACATTTAGGCTTTTGATCTATAAGCTTTCAAAAAACATTATTTAAGAGATAATTATATAAACATGGTCAGCTACATATACACAAAGTTTTTGGATTAGTGTAGAAAGTAGAAAATAACTTTATAAAGCTCTGTGAAAAGATATATTAAGAACTCATTAAAGGCATTCTATGAAGAATTAGAACTGTTTTGGATTAAGAACCACCCAATGACAAGTTATTTGTGGAGCCAAAATGGGTTCTTTTAGAAACAGTTCAGTCTGTTTTCATTTTATTTTATGATGATTTGTTTGATCAGCCTGTTCAAATAGACATGTTGTTAACATTTGTTTGAGGAGGCATGTTAACATTTTTTTGAGGAGGCATCTTTTAAAAACTGTCCGAATGAACTCTCAGCAGACAATGTAATAGACTGTAAATGTCTTCTTTTAACAGCTTTTTACTGTTAAAACTAAATGTTAAAAATAACAATTATGTAAAACACATATGACAAAACTGATTTTTTCAGATTAAGATTTATTATAAACTACTGCCATTCGATTGACTTATAAAATGAATACGCATTTATGTTCATTGTAAGGAATCTTTGGGATGTTTATTTTTGTGTATGGATTTAAAATGATGGGACAGAGATGAGATGGTGAGGTGAGTTGTAGGCCACTAAGAACAACAATACAATGTAAACCACAGCGTGATATAATACTACTGATATAATAACAGACAGATACCAAATTAAGAAACCAAAGTGACGTTATTTGCCTTCCGAACAGCTTCACATGGAAAAATTTAGAAACTTTGTGGTTGATGTGTTCAAAATGATACTGAAAATACCAGTAAAAAAATCAAACATTTCTTTGAATGTTCATCTTATGAAACAAAAACCCTTATTCAAAAATATTTTTTAGCAAAACCACATATGTCACAATTATTGGCACCCCTGCACTTTAAGCAATCTTGCCAAAATAACAGCGATGATAATTCTCCTATCATGTGTAATAAGATTGGAGAATACAGTGCAGTCTGAGACCACCCATCAATGCAGAATCACTCCAGATCCTCAAGAGTGCAAGGCCCTCTCTTTTGGACTCTTCCCTTTGGTTCACCCCACAGGTTTTTGCTGGGGTTTAGTTCAGAGAACCGAAATGTCAAAACTCAATTTTGTGGTTGCTGAACTATTTTTGTGTGGATTTGGCCGTATGTTTTGGATCTTTGCCCTGAAGATTCAACCACGACCCAGTTTTAACATTTGGCAGATGCAGAAAGATTGTCATTTATAATCTTCCAATTCTTCATAGATTAAATGATCTCATGTATCCTAACATTGTTCCAAGGCCTTTTTGGAGGTGAAACATTACAGATCCTCCACTATAATTAACAACATGGATGATTTAATTCACAGTTACCTGGATTGAAGCCTAGGGGCCTCCAGTCATTTAGGGCCTCTGACTGGTCATGTTTTACTCATAAACATACTTCAGTGATTCTTATCTTTTTGTATGACATTCATATACGTGACTTCTGACTGGCTGAATGTATTCCAAACATTAATTCTGATGCTAATTGGGACCAGTGTCAAAACACATATTTGATTTGGAAGCAAGAGCCAAGGCCTACATCAAGCTCAAACATGAAATGCTCAAAGGTAAATATGATTACAAGATGTATAACTTTGAACTCATGTAAATGTTTTAAGAATTGGGACATTTTCAAAGACTTCTTAGCCAATAAAAGGAGAGGAATATGTGAACTTGAAGCTATTTCTATGCCTTGTTGTTATGCAATATTATTCCTGTCTTTTCCTCTGGTTTAGGCCTTTGTAAAATAAGTGTAAAGCAGGGGTATTCAATTAAAAGTCACCGAGGTACAGTTTTTACATTTCCTCCCAGTAGAAGGTCCGAACTGAAGTCTATCTTGTGTCTTATAGCCTTCCCCTATGTACACATTTTCATATAGTTTACTCAAAATGTATTGTTCATTTCCAATGCAGAAAATTAACTGAGTGCACAACTAACTCTTTTACCATAAATAAAAGTAGTCCCAGGCAAATGCATTTAAGTTACAAAACCCATTTCCTTATGGACCAAAACGTGTTGTAAACTGTTTGTTTTTTTCCTCGGGTCAGGTTTTGGGTCAGTATTTACGACTAGTTTTGCAGGTTGGGCGGGGGCGTGTGGGTGGGTGGGGGTTTGTACCTCCTAACGTGTCGGTTTGGGTGGAGTTGTAATCACTTTTTGACAGCTTGAAAACCGCATATTATTATTTTTTATGTTCCTTTTCAAGGTATTTTAGCAGTTATAATGGTCTGTTTGCTGTATAATGTGTCAAATATAACCCTTCTGAATGATATCAAGCAAGTAAATCTAGGCGCTACAGCTTTAAGCAGCTGAGCGCGCTCCCACGGACAGCAATCAAGTTCTGGCAGACGATCACTTTTTGGCACAACACTGGCCGTCCTTTGGGACATATAATAACTTTCCATCATTAGTAAAATAAAGAATGAAGCAGTTGTTGTATTAACTGGAACAGCAGCACCCGCTGTCAAAAGCCACGACCGTCCAAAAAAATATTACATAAAATTTACTCATTCTCGTGAATTTACCAGACTGGTTACGGGTCTGGAAAGAACATTCACTCGGATTCGGACCGCGGTCCGCCATTTGGTGATGCCTGGTGTAAAATGTCCAACATAAATACACCACAGTGTGAGCAGCTCAAAATTGTTCACTACATTGAAACCATTCACCAAGTAAAGTAGTGGGCACCCAGGAACACAGTGCCCAGGGATGGTGACTTGTTCAAAGGTAACGCAGTGGTGCCATTAGCTGTACTGTGATTTGAACCCATAGCCTTCTGATCACAGGGGCAACTCCCTAAACACTAGACTGTATGTTCCCCTGTCTTTTGTCTTGTATCCATGTATGTCTGTGTTTACAGCTGCCATATGTCTGCGTGAGTTGTTGTTGTTATGATGTCAGTTTTCACTGTAGTCTGGCCTCTTCCTTAATGTTTCCTCCTGTGTCTTAGCTGTCTTGGTCCGGTGCCCTCCATAATCCAGGTGTTAGCCATTATCTAGTTAATATACCCCTGTGATTCAGTCTGTGTTTGTTGGTTCTCTGTGTTTTTGCTCCAGTATTTCACACATAATTTTTGCTCAGTGCTTTACCGTAATGTTATTCAATTCTGTTATTTCTAATGTTACTTCTGGATTCTGTCTTTAGGTCCCAATGTTTTGCTCTTGTGTTTTCATGTTCATCCCCTGGCTCACCCTGGTTAATTTCCCCATGATAGTTTTTTTTGTTCTGTTTAGAATCCTTGTTTAGTCTTTTGTTTCCCATTTTATGCTATTGGCGTCTACATCCTGCACTTTTGTTTCATGTGCCCTGTATCCATCAGTCAGGTTGTTGGTTTTTCTCCCTGTATCCACAATTTTGTCATTCTCTGTCCAAGTCAGTGTCCTTGTAATTGTACCTGTTATAGTATAGGGCACAGGGTGGGCGACCTCCGTGAAATGAGTTTTTGCAGGTTGGGATGTCTGCTAATGTTCTTTCCCATCCTATGTCAAAATCCATGCACAGTTTGTGGTCCAGTTTCCTGTCCAGCACCAAGTCCAATCTTGTGTGCATTCTTCTGTCCAGCCCAGCAGTCTGTTGTTTAGTTCCTGTCTCTGTTGAATGTCCCGTCTCAGCTTTCTGACCTGTCTCTATCTCTTGTTTTACCACAGGTCTCCCTTCTTGGCTTGCTCCCACGGTGGATTTGCCCTGGGAGTTTCTATAATATTCTCCATGTCTTTTCCTTTGTATTTAAGTATCGTGTGTTCTGCCTTTTCCCTTGCTTGCGTGTCTGTCTGTGTTTATCCCTGACATGTGTTTGTGTTACGATGTGAATTGTTTTTTGTTTTGATGTCAGTCTCGGCCATAATCCCACCTGCTTCCTAATGTTTCCACCTGTGTCTTTTTCCTGTGTCATCCTTAGCCAGGTGTTTCCCATTTTCCACCCTTCTCTCTATATATACCCCTGTGTTTTAGTCTGTGCCTGCCAGCCCTCTGTGGTTTTGTTTTTTTTTCGCTCATGTTAGTTTTAGATTTTAGTCCCAGTGTTTTTTTTTGTATTATCCTGTTCATTTTTGTCTCTGTTCAAGTCCTGGTCTAACCCTGGTCCATCATTCATTCTGCATTCCTTTGGTATTGGCTTGTTTTGTTTTTTTTTTCTTTTCCCCCATGCTGGTTAAATATTTAGTTTAATATTCGTGTTCTAATTCCCCCTCCATGCATATGTCTAATCGTTCCACATTGGAACCGTTCTGTAGTAAATTTCGTCTGAAAGGTATAAGTTGTCCCATATGTAAGAAGTTCATCAATAATGATGATTATATTGTAATAGAATTCAGTTTTGATTAACAGCAAGGACAATGGTACAAGCCTTCACTTTTTCCAAACCAACCCGAAAAGTTGTTTTTTGCAAAAAAAACTACAAATCATAATTTGGTATTTTTGTCTTATTTGATCACTAAACACAGTTTCCAATAAGACTTCAGCAAGGTTAAGTAAACTTCTGTGAATATTGGGGGACATTTTAACTGTTAAGAGAAGCGTAGCACAGAAGAAGGAAAAGTGGAGCATGTAGTTGTGTAAACAGCTGTTAGCATTTGTAGCCTGTTTACAGACCCACTGACTTTGAGAAAGTCAAATTTGTTGTCATGGCTCAGACAACTTACAAAAAGATAAACAGACTCAACTCGCAAGCTGATCCGGATGATTACATTATTTCTGCTGTCCAATAAAACATCCTCTGTTATTGTCTTGTAGGTCAATCCATAAAATCTGTCGTGTAGAATGATGTGATGTGATATAATGATTAGATGCATTCTTAGTGTTTTGATTGGAGGTTTCCTGAAACTGTCTAAAATGTTTTCAACTAATATGTGTCTCAAATGAGTTGCAGGTTCACGTAGATTTCATGCGCAACTAAGGTTGCACTTAAGTTTCAAAGAGTAAGACCTTGCCTTGGGTTGTCGATTGAAACTCCATTTGCTTTAAATTATGGGGCGCCGTTTGTAAAAGCAACACCACAAATTTAGAGGTGTCATTTTTTCAACATTTAGCGCAATGTTCACA
>JBBKCR010000006.1:14667672-14687522 GCA_037577295.1 Ladigesia roloffi | reverse complement strand
ATTTGTTTAGACATCCTCAACCCACCCACCCACCCACCCACCCTTAGTTCTCTTCCTGGCACATCTCGAGCTAACCTTGAGCCCAGGAACAAATGATGAAAAAGAAAAAAACCCTCCCGGAAGAGGCAAAGGGATGGATCCTTTTATTTATGTCGATAAACAGGGCAATGGCGTATTAATCTAATGAGAGGGTTAGAGGTAGCCACCTCAGCCTCTGCCTTCACTGTGATGACTCACTCATAGTTTTAAACAAGTCTGAAGCAAGCATACCAGATTAGAGAGAGCCAGGGGCATCAGTGTTCTGAATACCAAACACCTGTCAATCCTCCACATCACCCTACAAGTGCATTTATTTTCTTCCCATTGGAACGCTTTGGTTCACGACACACTGTGAGTCATCATCAGGATTTGCATTTAATATAAGTTATATTACACAAAAAATTAAGGTACACTAACTATGTGCGTGTTGTGTAATGTTTAACAAGCAGTTCTGCAATATCAGCAGTATTATATTTACCTTTTTTAGGGAAATAAACGTATACATAAGTCTTTTGATCCATATAAACACAATATAAAAAATGTGCATTTTTCTCCCTTACAAGCAGAAACAGAGTGAGTATTGAATGTATATACCTGTAGTTTACATAAGATGTTTCTATGTGGATTCTACATATTCTATATTTAATGAGAGCTGAAAGCTAAACTTTTAAAGCAAAATATCTTTAGTTTCACTGTTATATGCTAATGTTTGTGCATACTATAGAAATCTGCATTTGTTTGATCTGTGATTTTATATAGTTCTACCTAGCTTTACACCATTGAACTGATGGGGATGACGCCTCTCTTAAATGTTGAATTTTATGCCAAAATACTTGTATGTTTAATAATCTCTCTCTCTTTTTCTCTCTTACTTTTGGAGTTTGATTTCAGCTCTTTTTATGCAGTTCAATACAACAAGAAGACACGTGTAATCAACTGTGCAGAACATGTGTGTTTCTATCTTTTTTGAAATATTTGCTGTGAACACAAGATTTGTTAAGAAACCAAAAACCAAAACCTTGGTTGTTTTTAAAATCTCTGTCTCTACCAATGTCAGCAATGGGTTCACTTTACAGTAGCTGAACATTGTTTCAGTTTGTTCTGTCAAGAGAACAGCTTGTGCTTCCAGAACAAAATTGATTCTAGGACGTGTGATTTATGATACACCCTCATTGAGTTTTTGTAAGGCAATATGATTCTTTTTTGCCTTTGTCATGTTAAAATGTTTTTTTCTCTATTCTTTATACAAATTTATGGTTGTAGAGTGGCAAGATTTCCGAAAGTAACTGAAAATAGTGACTGTAATATTTTGGATTAGGTTAAAGGAAATATTTTTAAAGAGGCAATTAGTAATCTGTATCGAGACACACCATGTGGCCAAAGACACATCAGTCTCCACTCTTTTGGGATGTTTTTCCAAAATATATTTCTGTGGGAGCATTTCTGAAGAGCTTGTTAAAATTCAAGTTGCGTGGAAGACTGACAAACAAAGACTGGCTCCATGTTATACCAAATATGTTTAATTGGGTTTAATTGAGGTCAGGGCACAAAATTTTTTTTACTGGAAATGCAATCAGAAAAATCTAAATGTTTAATACATCTATACAATAAAATACTAAAAGTGAAAGACCTTGATGTGTCACATGGCCGTGCACGTGACAGGTACCATGTAAAATGTTACCCCAATGTAGAATGCTTAAAGCTAACTAATGAGTAAACTTGAGAGGTTTTTAAGACAGTTTCACTGTCTAATGTCACTTATAGTTTATTGTGTAAAACATGCTGACAGACTTAGCTGCGAAGGTTGAACAGGATTATTAGGTCTTATCATTCAAGCAGACATACACGATTTATGAGATGCACAAACATGCTGATTAAAAACTTTTAACATTCACACAGAAAATTAGTGATGAACATGTATCATATACAGCAGATAATCCAAGTAAAAAATAACTAACCATACATTGTTCTTCCACATGCAGCAGAAAGAGATTTTGTCCCTTGAGAGTTTATTAGGATTTGCAATGATTTTGCACCACAAACCAATTAAATCTGTAGCTTAGTTTGTCCATTTTTTTGTTTCAGATTTAAAATTGGTGAAAAGCTCAGATAGCTGGTGGCTTTGTGGTTGGAGAGTTGCCCCTGGAATCAGAAGGCAGTGAGTTTGAATCCTAAAACTGCCAGTGCCACTGAGGTATCCATGAGCAAGGGACCGTCACCACATCCTGCTCCCTGGGGGCTGCGTGGCTCACTGCTTAACTTGGGTGAATTAGTTGAATGCTGGGAATAATTGTGTTCACATGTCTGCTGTGCCATTTTAAGGTGTATTTCAACACTTTACATGGTTGAATTAATTGAAAAAATATCGAAAAAAAATAGTTCATATATTTAAACACGCCTGTTGGAAAGGGTAATCCTCCCAACCATCCAAATTCTGTCATAATTTTGAAAAATGTCAAATTCTGTGATGCAGAACTATAAAACTGCAAGTGGATGGACATCAACAAATCACTATCCTTAGTGGCTAATTTTATATATTGCTTGGTTCATTAACTTTTAGCAGAACAATAATTGAATTTTGATGAGGATGTGCAGGTACTAAAAGAAGTAATGAGTTAACAAAAAGAGGACAGTAAGTTCGTCAGAACAATACGATGGGTAGAAGACAAAAATACTGTATGTGTATAAGCATAGGCACAAATTTAGAATAAAGGAGGTAGTATAACTGAGGTATTTGTAATAGAGATGTGAAAATGATGGTCATAGTGCAAAATGAAAATCAGTAGGATGGCAGTAATGCAAAAAGAAAGTCGTTAAAGTGTAGGAAAGCAAGGAGGAGAGAGCAAGGGAGGTATCAGGGAGTGAATGTTGGCAGTGTGATATCCATTAGAGTTCCTCATTGATGTGGTCTCAAACAAACTTAAAGCTGGGGACATGCTTCATATCGACCCTGCAAATATGATAAAGTGGCTACAGCTTTTGGACTTCGTAAAGTTCGCAATCACCTTCATTGTCTTCTGCACACTGAGGTTGAAATTGGTGGTCCCTGTAGGCCAAGTACCCCACAACTTCAGTTCTGGTGAGCCAGTTTCCAGCACAGTTGAGGAGCCCACCTCCTCGACCATACTCACTAAACCTGGCAATTACTGGGTAAGTTGAATCAGGTGTGTTTGAGCAGGGAAATCACCGTACTGTGCTGGACACCAGACCTCTAGGACCATAGGGCCCTGCTTTCACCTATCATACTAGGGTCTGTTGGTCAGTAAGAGCCAGTTTCACAGAGAGGGGTTAAAGCCAAGGGAATGGAGTTTTGTGGGTAGCTTGGAGGCGATGATGGTGTTAAAGAGTTGCTATCAAAGAACAGCATCCAGTAGTATGTGTTTTTATGTTCCAGATGTGTCGATGCAAAGTGCAGGGTAATGGTAGTGGCATCCTCTGTATACTTGAAGAAATGGCAGGTGAATTGCTGTGGACCATGTGTCTGTGTGTGTGTGTTTCTTGGGACAAGGATTATAGAGGTTGTATTGAGGGATATGGGTTCTAATGTTTGGGACAGTGAGAGATTAAATATTGTGGTGAAGACCTCAGTGAGATGGCTGAACCTTTCCCGGAGGATGTGACATTGTGTCATCATGCTCTGCAATTCGTCATGCTCTGCGTATATCTATTCCTAAAGTTGTGTGAGTGAGCACTATGTCACATGGAATGAGGTTGGAGGTTGTGTCAGTAGTGGCTTTGTAGTAGCAGGTGTAAAAATATTTAGTTAATCTGGGAGGGAGGCATTTTGGACAGTGGAGCAGGTGTTGGGAGCTTTCGTGATCTATGATGTTCTGAATGCCATTGCAGGAGTTCAGAGTTATGTGGAAATGCTCCTCAGTTTGTAGGACATGGTTATGTTTGGCTGTTTTGATGCTCTTTTGGGGTTAGATTCTTGGCAGGAACAAAGGTCTGCACTGAACAATAAGGAGTTTGAAGGAGTTCACAGAGCAATGCCTCTCCTGTGAGTCTTGCTGGGGTGTCTGCTCTCCTGTCAACATGGATAATGGTGTGGCACAATAGCTCAATAGCCCAGTCATTATTCTTGGTGAGCCAGGTCCCTGTAAAAATCAACAGACAACCCAATGCTCTCAAAGAGGAAAGCCTGTATGTCATCTCATGCATTTTGTTATCCGTTAAACAGACATTGCCCAAGAAGGTCCCGGAGAAGTGAAAATTGTGGGGAGAGCTGCTTAGCCTAGCATGTAACCTGGCCTGCTTCCCCATTTTCTGTTTACACTCCTGATGGGAGGTGTGCCTTTAAGGTGTTAGTAGACAGTGTTGACAGGGAAATTCTCTGTAATACTAGCGGGGAGTGTTTCATTTTGATGTATAAATGTTCTCGACTGCGGTGGGAGAGGTTAGCATTGCCTGAGCTTATAAATAAACGTATATAAAATATAGCACTTTCGTGCACACTCAAGCTCTGTTCATGAAGTGCCAAAAGAAGAAGCTTGTGGAAGAGTATCCTCAGCTGCTTTTCAGCAGCTCCAGATGTTCTTCAATGGCTTAGGGGGAGGGGTAAGAACAGAGTATCAATTAAATTGGGGTCTATCAGTGTGCATCCTATCTCCACTCGATAGCTTATCCATGATGTCAGTCCAACGCCATTCACTTGACGTCCGTTTAACTGCTTTGTTCTTTCACTGTCTCCATTTCTGTAGGGCATATGTTTGAACACATATTTTTCTCTTCTCTCTAACTCAGTTGCTTTGTGTGTCCACATGTGCTTGTTTTTCGCCCTCGCGCCCTATCACTGCTTCTGTCTCTGTCTCTATCAGTAATAGTCAGCAACAGAAAGTGGAGCCCTAGGCCAAGGTTAAGAGTGATGATTGTGCAGTACATCAGGTTGCTGTGTGGCTGAGAAACCTGAGAGGAACTCAGATACAATCGCATAAAAGTGATTCCCGCAAACAGTCGGCTGCTTTGGGGGGTTGGGCTCAGGCAGCAGCTCATCAGCGCTGAACGAACCATGTCAAAATCGCTGCTAAACATTCCATGACAAGGCAACTGAACTGCTAACACAAGTGCAAGTGTATCTGCACCACTGTTGTCATATTAATCCCTAAAGGACCTGTGTGTGACCCAAAAGATTTACACAGCTTATTCTCTGTCTTGCTTTAGCATACATCCAACTTTCTTAGTAGTTATTTAATAATTTGTAGTGGTTACTGAATAATATGTCCTAACATTAATGTCTGAATTGTAAGTGCAGAGTTCTAAGGGGTTGAAAGAGGAAGGCATCTTTACACAGCCTGGAAGGCTCCTAACCTTAAAGAACCATCAGCATCAATAAATAATTCATCCCCCTTTTCTTTTAGTCTCTTGAGGGTTCATTAGTTGGAGAGAAACACTCGATGCAAAATGTGCATTGACCAATACAAGCGATCCTAAATAAAGCCAGTGCACTTATCTGACATGAGAGGTCAGTGCATTTGTACTATGCTGGTCTCCACTTTGCCCAGGATCAATGAGAGGAAAAGCCAATAATGTCTATGATAAAATATTTGGTTAATTTTTATTTCTTTACAACTACTAGTGTTCACAACTAGTTAAATGACTTTGGCCTGATAGCATGAATAAACTATTGGAAATAGGAAGCAAATTGATACTCAAACAATTGTATAACAGTCTTTTAAAGACATAGAAAACTAAAAACATACTCCAGACATTCGCAAACATTTATAATAAACATGAGCACAGAATTTGCTTGGATGGAGTCATGATATTGAACCATCGTGTAACCCCTCCACATTTTAGAGCTGCTGCCGCCGCCCTGTGGTTGTAATAGGAATTACAACGATTGAAAGAAGTAATAAACTAAGAATGAGGTTTCAACATCCAGCACAGTGACACAATTTTTAGTGGATGCTTTTTCTGAAGAACTGACTGATGAAAGACCAAACCCATTTTAGCCATTGTTGTAAACTGAACTCTCCAGCATCTGTTAGAGTAGCATCTTTTTACAGTATTTCATTGTTGCACTGTTCTAAAGTTTAAATTAGTGTTCAGAATAGATTTTCTCTCAGTGTGTAAAGTGTAAGGGTATGTGAGGAATGTGATTATAAATATTTGTGAAGCCATGTGCACAGTAGTTGCGGGACCCTGTGTGAAAAGTAATAAGAATTTATAAATCTGTTAGTTAATATAGACTCCTATAGAATATAGACTCCTATAGAATATGGCACAGCTGTGAGCTGTCTTTGCCTGAATGCCTCCTAACTGCCATGTCTTCCTTATGGGTTAATCTAATCAGCCCTGAAATGGAGGCATGTGCCAGCTTCAGCATTCAGGCCTGCAGCAGTACAAAGATGCCTATTCATTGCAGTGAGGTAAATGGGAAACAAACTGAAGGCTTTCGTTCAGCTGAGACATCAGAGAGAAACCTCACAGCGGCGTGAATGATTATTTAATGTTATTACCGTATGTCAGCACCATTGCTTGATTTCTTCTATAGCGTGTGTCTGCATGAAGGCTTTTACCACCTGTTCAAATTATGCAGTTTACCTCAGATGCACGTGATGGTAATGGTACAACTGTTATGACTAAATGTAATATATCTCTAATACGGGCACCGATTCTCAGAATGTAGACTATGTGCCTTATAATGCTGTTTATTTTCACTTGTAGAAACACCATGGTCATCTATACTGTGCAATACCTTACATCAATAACATTTTGGTGGATGTTACATAAATGCTGATGTATTTTAATTATGACTGGGTTTGGATTGGAGTCCATGTAACTGGTTTCCCACATTTCCAACTTTTGCAGGAAGCTTTAAGCTAGAAAGAAAGAAGTAGTACTGTTTAGTCCATAATCCACACTGGCCATTTTAAAATACCAGTTTTTCATTTTATTATGACAAATGCTCCAAGGTAATAGGGTGGAACAGTACTTGTGAAACTGCTGGCAGCTGGGTGCTAATGCAAAATGCAGCCTTACATAATTTTACTCCGTTCAAAGCGCTTCAAAGGGTCTAATTAATATTAAAATAAGACACTGGCACACATGTAAATAAGCTCTGGAAGGCCATTTAAATATCCGAGGGACATGTCTGCTAAAAATACCCTGATTCAGGGTAAGCTGAGGTCAGGACCCCCAAAATATGGGCGAGCATTTCTCTCCTGTTGAATCAATATGTAGGGGAACTTTCCACAGGCCAGCAAGCATACTTTAGTGCTCAGGCATAAATCAGGTGAGGAAAAGCCCTGGAAGTCTTGTGCTGGTCTCTTGGTTAGCCTGGAAATGTCTACACAGCTTCCCCCACAGAACATCTATTATGTTTGCAGTGGATAATAAGTGGTTTAGCCCAAGAACTTGGAATATACAAATGAACAATAGCTATCACCAAAAAAACCCAACAGCAACAACAACAACAAAATCTTTTGTCATTGCTAAGCAAATGACCCATGAGGTCACATCAGGTTACTGTAAATATTTCCCCCTCTGTGGAAAAGCTTGTGCTACTAAACACAATGTAAAAATTTTATTTTGCCATATAGTGCAATCTAAAGTATCATAAAACAATATAATTGTACAGCACAAGCAAGTTTGAAACATAAGGTAAAAGAAATTACAGTGAAAATAAGGGTCTATTCTTTTGTGTAATCTTTGATGTTTTTTTCTACATGGTCATGGTTTACCATTGTGTCTTTTAAAGTGTGAAATAAATTTGATCAAATGAGTCCATTCTGAGGCTTATGCTGTAAACATGTTTGGAATGTGGTTAGTACAATTGTTTTGTACACTGTCAAAAGTCCCAGTAAGCAGCTTCACAGGGGACACATCTCATGGCCAGTCTGAGCACCAAACGAGAAGCCTGAGCACATATACTTCAGATTTAACTGTGGCTGGTTAATTATTACAGCATTTCTGTAACATGTATGTGTCAAAAGCATTATGGTGTAAATCTGTATAGGGATGCTAAGGAGGTAATGGGACATTTAATTCACTACATTGCTACAATTAATTCACTATATTACATACAGCTCTGGAAAAAAAAGGTTTTATCTTTTATAGGTGCAAGTACTGAACTGGTCTGTTTTGCCTTAGTTTTTAAGAACTGCTGACAATATTTCTTCTCATTTCCAAATACAAAATATTGTTTTCTGAAGCATCATTTGAAAGGCAATGGCAATACATTATAATACGAGAAATTATGCAGTGTTTACAGAACTTGAATAATTCAAATAAAGCAAATCTGTTGTTTACTCAAACAAAATGGTCATAATTACGTTGATATCCTTCTAATAGTGTTTTGCCATTTAACTGGTCACATTGCAGGAACAGAGTGAGGATTACAGCAGCGTTTGTTTTTTTTTTTACATTTTGTCCTCATAGGTTTTATTCAGATGATCAAAAATCAGTAAATCATAAAGCAGGCACTTGTGTAAGAATTTAACAGACACTGGCATTGAATGGTTGTCATACTTATAGGGATGCTGATTTAAAAATAAAAAAAAACAGAGTATTGTCATTTTCATACTAATCACAGCATCCCGGCTGATATGCTTTATTTACAATATTACTGTGTGATATTTTAAAAGTACACCTGATAATAATAACTTTTGAAGCTCATTCCTGCAAGGTAGAGGAGGGAAAATCATCCATGTTTTTTTCTCCTCCTTAGTTTGCAAAAATAATGACACCATATATGACTGTCTTTAAATATTGGCTTTACAAATGAAAATAATGATTTATTTTTGTCAGAAAATATCTAAACTAATAATTAAGGAAAAATACATCACTATTTATTCACACCCATAAGGATTTCCATCTTAGAACTTTAATGAACTCAAAGAAGGTGTGAGGGCCAAAACACTAACAAAAATAAAACACAAATTCCTACTCCCCCGAAAAATGGAATTCCCACCTCACCAAATAGCAAGTTTCAGCAGGAGGACTGACGGACAGGGTAGAAGGGCACCTAAGTATCTATACACAGATAGGAGCCAACAAAAACCTTCACTTACTACTAAACCACCGGCCGTCTGTGAATCCTTGCTGAGGGGCAAACAAATACGCATCAATAATAAAATTCCAACATGGCGCGCTCTAGAGGCCGCTGACCAGGACACAGAATTATTTTGACCTAAGTAAGCCAAGTTGTAAGTTATTTTTTCACCTCTATTGGCAGAATGAGCAAACAAAAAATAGTGACACTGAGTGTAGTGATTTTTTTGGTGAGGTAGCTATTCAGTAGAAATTCTAGCCGTTTGTAATTGTTTATGTTTTACAGTTGATAAAAACAACTTTCCCCAGGACTGGAATGACACAAATGGAAAGGCAGACATTTGGAACTTTCAGAACTTTATTTTACTTTGGAGCAGAATATGACAGAAGGTTAGAAGCCAGCAAACAAGTAAACACCTTTTTGTGGAGACGACCACAGCCAATCAATCTGGCCTCTGTGGCGCATCTGCTTCAACATCAACTTCGACAGCTGCCTCATGAAAGCGGTGTCAAATTAATGTTTTAACCTCTAAAAGTGAAAATGGAACCCATCTGATCTAACATGTCCCTAGGTTTATACACACTGGAGGAGAATGAGGCACGGTGAAACATGGCATACTTCTGATAATGTACTGGCATGTCAACAAATGAGCCGTACAATGACAAAACATGTTTTAATAGTTTTTATGTTACAGACATTACAACTGGTTCATTGATTTATGTAAATAAATCACGTTGGTGCACATTAATAACTATCCTTTTTCGTTTCAGTCGTGTGATTTTAATGTAACGTTAGTGAAGATAATATTCACTAATTAATTGCATATCAGCATGCAGCATATACTTCAGTGACTTGGCTTTGCAATTTAGAACATGATTTATACGACACTTCATGTGTGAGTAAGCTGAGAAGACGTGCTCAAATTAATGGAAAAAAAACCCTAAAACTATGAACACTTTTAGCAGCTCTCCATTTTCATGAAACATTAATGAATGCTCTGTAGGCATACGGTGTAAATTTTTGCATGAACCATATTTGCTAATAAATACAATGTTTGCATATAAAATTTAGATCAGGAAGAGACACCCAGCAGCAAATTTTATGGTCAAAAGTGTGGTGCTCCTCTGGATCCAGGGTCTGGTCACTACTTTCCATAGCCCTCATTTTTACAACATTGAGGAGACATGATGAAAGAATTAAGGGATACAGTGTCTTTTTTCTTATTATTTTAAGTGAATTAAACAATTTGAAGCTTGGAAAGATTGTCAGGAGGGCAGCAGAAAAGCTGTGAACTTTGACTAATGTGACAAATGATCATTTGATTATTTGGTGGAATTTCAATATACTAATACATTGGCTAGTGTCATATTTGGTTTACTTATTTTTATTTGTTTGACATGCTCTGATAACTGTTTCTAAAACCCCCAGGATTGAACGAGATCTTGTTTTTCTCTAACAGCAAACTTTGAAAAGCATCTTATAGGCAAGATTCAAGTAAGTTGTGTGATATTTTCCCTATGGTATTTTAATAACATATGGGAGAAATTGCAATGTATTTCAGAACTGCATCATAATGCTTGCGGTCTCATAAACTTTAAAAATCCTAATAATATTATATCAAGGCCCAAATATTGTCATAGCAGATCTTATGGATGGAGTTCAAATATGATATCCAGCCTCCAGGTCCATGCCCACCATAACCCTCCCAGGAAGATTGCTCAGATACAGCTTAGTAAGGAATAAAGATCGACTTCATTAATAAAAATAACATAACATATTGCATATTTCAGTAATATTCCATAAGCAAATTGACATTTTTTTATGTTTGAAAGTCAAAACTCTATGCTGTAATCAGACTTTAATGCTGTGATTAAAACCCAAGCCTTACAAAGTTGCTGTAAAGTCTGTGTTTTGGATAAATTCCTGGAAAGGGAAACAATAGTCAGCTAATGCTTTCGCCATTCTCTTCCTCAACAACACTGTGTGCTGGCGACCGAGATGGGCTTGACTTTGACCTAAGATTAATGGAGCCATATAACTTTCTAGAGTGCTTGGAGTATGCAAAGGCCTTCCTCCTGTACATCTCACCCTTCCACATTGACACCATCAGCAGAGTAGAGAGCACCACCCCACCTAAGGTGAGCAGGCAAAGGCCAGCGATGACACACCTGTCTAAGTGCGCACCTATCCGGGCACTTTCCTTCTCCAGTCTCTCCATCTCTCGTGCCGAGACGCTGTCTGGGTCCACATTTACCTCATGTGGCACAGTGTAGGAGATGATCACCAGAGCGATCCCGGCTACCAGGAATGTGACGGCACTGATGAACCCATAATCCAGTGGCCTTCCCACGCTCTCTGATGCCAGGTCAGATATTAAGGACAGCTCATGGAGTCCATCCAAATTAACCTCGCTCGTAGAGTCTATGCCGCACGCGCCGTCGCTCCTGTCCGGAGAGGCCAGTCGCAGGTTCACGTTTTCATCTACGTAGGTGAAAGAGGTTTCCAACTCCTGGTCACAGCACACTCTGATCTTCTCAGCTGGTGGATGGCAGCGTCTACCCTTGGCGGCAGCTGTCCTGGGAGCTGAGGTACATAGGCGCTCGGACACAGCAGTCTTGCTCCTTGGGCTTTCATCCCCTGCACTCTGTGAGTGGTGAACGTGCACAGCGCTGGAAGCCCAGTCTGGACCATCTCGCCTTTCTTTATCTAGACACAGCAGCTCCACAGAGGCCATCAGACTCTCTCCTCTAGGTCTGCATCAAGACAGCCACATCAGACCTGCCAAGGCACACACATTGACGTTCAGGTAGCAAACAGGCGTGACATCATTGCACGACCATCATCATCACCCTAATAAGCCCCTGATTCATCTCTGAAGTGTGTAGGAGCAACACAGCTCCTCATAATCTCGAGTCTGGCGAAAGTTAATAGAAAAAAAAACACAAAAGGCGATTAAAGTGACCGATTAGCCTCTTGAATCCGTATCCAATTAGCAAAGCAATCCATGTAAACCCCCCAGATAAGCTGTAAGACTTTCTGGAACGCATGCCCAAACAGAACAACCATGGTGAACCAGGCTGAAATCCTGCATAATAAAATCAGGATTAAAAAAGCATTAAGTAATGACCTCTCCAACACTCACTGACTGCTGTAAAGGATACTAGTCAGCTGCTTTCAACAGCATTTGCGGAGTTAAGTTTCAGCATGTGTTTATCTGTGAGGCTAGAGCATCGGTAAATTCAGAGACTGCTGCAGACTCAGGGAGAGAGCAGACGGTGAACAGAACATTCGCTTTCAGATACAACTGCCAAAAATGTTTTTGTCAAATTATTAGAAGCAATATTGTAGTAAATACCTTTTTTTACTGCTAAACAGGTTAGCATCCTGGCTCGCCCTCGTCGAGTCGTTCAGCTCTCCCTGTCTCTTTAGCCGGCTTGCTTTTATTTCCTACCCATTTTCAGTCAAACCCCACGGTGCTGCGCTGTGATTGCCTGATTCTAGACGGACAACACAATGCGGCCAATTGTAGATTAGGATTTCGGGCATTATTCGCCAGTCCCAACGCGCTGAAAGGGTGGGACTTATCTGAATACAGGTAGGAGAAAAACGCCACTGCTGTGGTGCTGAAACGACCCCTATGCAGGCTGCCCTCAAGCAGCTCTAAATCACTCCAGTACTGAGTCGGGTTAAGCAGAAAGGGATTTTAAAGCGGAATCATGGGAAACTGAGTCTTTGCGAATTATCCATGATGCATTTTCGTGTCTGGTGCACAGGAAAAAGCCCACTCGACTGGAGGACCGTCTGTTTCCTAGGTCTCCTATAAACACAGAAGAGTGCTGGTAAATTTATCAAAAGTATTGGGACACAATGTTAAGGTTTAAGGTTTGTCTCCCTTATTTCCAGTGAAGAGCAATCTAAATGCTTCTGCATATTTTAAACAACGCCATCTCATAAATCCAGCATAAGTGTCTGACCTCATAAATGCTCTACAGAATGAATAGGCACATATTCCGACAGAAACACTCCAGAATCTTGTGGAAAGTCTTCCAAGAAGATTGGAAGCTGTTAAGGGGGTACAAACTCAATATTAATATATTTGAATGCAATATTTCATTTCTGTATCATTAGTCATTAAAGTCAGTGTAATGGTCATATGTACATTTGTCCATATAGGGCACTTGCCACTTGCCTTCAGTACACACACTTCTTTTAAAAATATTTTTTGTTTATTAATTAAGAGTATTCTGACAAAACTCATGGCAGTATTATACTGGCAACACTGCATACATCCACACATTTGGTTAAAAAAATACTCCAGATGTTTAGCTCAATGGAAAGCATAATTAGGCTAAAGCCATTCCTGGCAACAGTCCAAATTTAGTCCTAACCAAATAGGAGTATGCAGTGCTTCAGAAATGCAGCATTGTATTGCAGAATAAAGCTGAGGATGGCTTGGGCAAGAGGCCAGATATTTTCCTATTTAACTGACGAATCAGCAAGAAAATAGGGGCAAATCGGGGGAGATGAACGGCCCAGTTTTGAACAAGGGCATTAATAGAAATCGGGGCATGAAGAAAGCACAGAAGCGAACCTTTATATTTCATCACTGTCCTTCGATGTCGAAACTCACAGAAGGTTGCAGCAAATGAAGTGTTTTACTGCTAGTATAGTGGCAGGATCTTCTTTTTCACAGATTTCTATAATGTCAGCATTAAAAAGTAATAGGACAAAAGCAAAGGGCAAAACCTCTCAAGAGTAAAATGCAAGAAATGAATCTTAGAATTAGAGAAGTGCATGATTTTACTGCAAAAATGGTTGATGATACAGCCTCTCAACAACAACTCAGTAACAGACTCACTAAATACAGTCCTGTCTTCATCTCAGAAAACTCCAGATACTTTGAGTGCCGCTCAGTGAAAGATCTCATATGACTGCTTGATATGGAGCTTTGCACCATCCTAATGGTGATAGCTTTCACAGCAGCCAGGGGAATGAGCTAAAATGCAATGCTTTCTACAAAAGATGACATCATCCCAGGTTGGTCAGCACCCCCACAAAATGGTGTAATATAATCCAGACCCTGAATACGCCAAGCATCTTGGAGTCTCCTTAGAATTTCATGTCATAAATACTAACATCCACTCCAAATCTCAGGATGGATGATATGACATTATGATATTGATATCACAATAAATGACACAATATTTTTTATTATGGGAATACCATAATATCATCATCAACTTCATCATCTTCAATGACTAAAAACACTGTGAAAAGAAATGCTGTTAATGTCTACTGTAACTGATCCAGTTGAATAGAATATAGTGCTGCGCAGTATGTGCAACATGAAAAACAACAATAAAAAACAAAAAGACATTGTAGGCACAGAGTATATTTATTTATTTAGAATGTCAGTCAGTCTGCTGAGTGCAATTTTGCTTCATTTTTCAATTAAGATTTTGCTTCCATGTTGATCTAATTAAATGGCTTTTTTTATATTATCCTGGAACAGGAAATGTGTGCATCATTCTCTGTTTGCCAGTCTTAAAATAACAGATGCTATAAATCTATGTAAGCCTGGCTCTCTGGGCCAAAGCAGAAAAAGAGTGAGAGGACACATCTTAGTATGATGCCAACCAACACCTTTATTTGAGAACTCACAGTGGACGATGAACTGGCCATAGTGTGAGGGCAGAAACGACGTGCAGATTCTAAAGAAATCTGAACACTAGATTTACACTATATTTAACTTTTTTATTTTTGATACCTTTGTACAAATGCTCTTCATCTTAGGACTCTATAAAAATTTCTACTAGATTTCTAAGTTAGAAATTAACTGATTAAGCTCAAATAAACAACACAAAAAGGGGTTTCTAGAGAAGCCCTTCCTTGGAAAATACTGCTTGACCTCTACTCAACCTGTGTCCTATATTAATGGAGCAAATCACCAAAAATCACATTTACACTATTCCCCTTTACCCAAATGTGGTTGACTGGCTAAGACATATTTGGTGTCTAGTGACTGCAATTTTCGCTTTTGCTCTGCAGCCACAAGGCTAATATCAGAAACATGATGGAAGTCTATGTAAACCACAATCTAGTAGGTGACAGAATTCTCTGAATTATTTTAGCGTCAAAGGTAACAAACAATGTTAGTAAACATGTTTCGACCAATCAACTACATATGAGCTAGTGGTTGATTCACTATGGAGCAAGGCTGTCACCAAAGGGCTGGTGTGCATCCAGGTAGTCGCTCCTACCAATCAGTAGTGCCTGATTCCACCTGGTCCATGTCTTTAAACAGTTGAGTGGGTATACTCCTGCTCTTTTAGAATGAAAATCAGCCTTTTGTGAATGAGATTTGACACCCTGGCATTGTGGGTAAAATATTGCTCTCCATATAGGAGCCTGGTTTGATACAGTGTCTTAGCAATTGTCCCTTGCAACATCAGTTAGAATACTCTGATAAGAATACTAATGCTACCTTCAACCTACATCTGTGACATGACTAAATTTGATTTGGATGGGAATGTCTGCCAAATCCATGAAGGTAAATTTAGGCTATGGAAAACATTGTGTACATTTGATTGTTTTTGTTAACCATTCCTTTAAATGATTGACATGTAAGTATGACAGTTATAGTTGTGTGACTTTCCCAGTCAGTGCCTCCTTTTTTTGTTAAATAAAGTGTGTCTGAGAATATTGATATCCACACCTGGTTTTTAAATTTGTTACATGTAATATGAGATGTGCTTTTAAATGCTCTTAAGATAATGCAGAAAAATATAACTGTGAATTAAATGCAAAAAAATGTAAGTGCAGGGACTGAATGTGCAGTTGGTCACTTTGGCAGTAGCTATTGCTGGAGAAATAGAGACAAGTTCATTGCTGAACAGGTACAGTGGCAGCTCTCCAAGGTGCTGAACCTGCCTTATAGCTGAGCCAGGTTAAAGTGTAGGAACTATCAATAAAATGTGAAAGGACCTAATAAAGATCTCATCTTTAAAGCTAGATCATACCTAAATTTTTGCTTTCACAACTTTGGCCTGAATCAGTCTCTAAAATTCAGACATGACCAGTGTTGGGAGTAACGCGATACAAAAGTAACTAATTACAGTAATGCATTGCTTTTTGCTGTAATGCACAAAAACTCTGTACAGTTTTACTTGGTACAAATTTTACTCAGTACAAATGTCAGTAACACGCGTTACAATATCGTTTTAACTTGGAATTAAGTGATTTATTTTTTCTTTATGCTGAAGCATCACCAGAACGGTTGGATGTGATGACACAGTTATTCTGTAAACTGCTGTTTATTATTACCAAACTGGTCACTGTCGGCTGTAACCACGCAGCAGTAAAACAGAAATAACAGAAAAGAAACAGCCCAACTAGCAAGATGCACTCCAGCTTCTCTCATTCTCGCTCACCCCACTCAGCCACACACACACACACACACACTTCTCTCACACTCGCACTCCCCCTTCTCAGACACACGCACGCATGCTGTCATCCCTTCACACACAGACCCGTCACCAAAACGCGCATCCCCTCTCTAAAACGTTTTAAAAAACAACATCACTGCAGTTCAAATTCACCAAAATGACCGCAAGATCACCAGAGGAGAAAAATGTTTCACTTCTTGTAGTCAGACAGAGCAGAGACATGAGTGAACCTGCAACTGATCGAACGGCAGTCCTGTTTTTACTATGATCCACTCAGTCAGACCCCTCATCACCTTCCACTGGTTCTGTAATGAGCTTATTAAGTCAGAAGCTATATTTACATTGCTAGCTCCATATTTCCAGTTAGTTTGGTAAGAGTAACTTAAAAGTAATGCAATAGTAGTGTACTGCCGTACATTTTAAATACAGTAATATTGTAATTTAACGAATTACTTTGAAATGACAGTAACAAGTAATAAATAATGCATTACAGTTTTGAAGTAACTTGCCCAACACTGGATATGACTATAAAAATCATATATAATAAACACAGTTAGTATAATAGAACAATGAGAATGTAATACATTTTGTAAAAAAAGATTTTTAAATTCACAATAATACAAATGAATGGAGTATGATAATGATATAAATGATCTAATAATTAGTCAGTAATTGAAGTATTAAAAGCAGGAGAAATGGTCAAGTCTAGGGATCCGAGCAACTTCGATAAGGGCCAAATTTTGATGGTTAGGTAACAGGGTAAGAGCATCTGATCTGATTAATGATCTGATCTGGCTTGTTGGATATGTGTGCATTGCTTACCTGCTAAATTGATCACCAGGATGGCGGCACTGGTGGTTGCACAGAAGGAGACAGAAGTGAGACTACGAGCCCCTCATCATTAATGGTGCTCCATAGGAGAGGGTGTCGTCCTTCAAATACCTCGGCATCCACATCTCTTCAGACCTGACGTGGACTGTTCACATCCAGGTCCAGTCCAAAAAGGCTAGACAGTGCCTGTACCATCTCAGGCAACTGAGGAAGTTCAGGGTTTTTTCAGTGATCCTTAGGACTTTCTATTCTGGCTCTGTGAAGAGCATCCTCACACAGAACATCACATCCTGGTATGGGAACAGCTGTGTTCAGTACCGAAATTTTCTTCAGAGAGTGATCTGTGCAGCAGAACGCTGCTGCAGGTCTGTTTTCCCTTCCCTGCAGGATATTTACACCAAGAGATGTTGGTACAGGGCAGTTCGGACACTGAATGATTCATCCCACCCCAGTCACGGACCTTTTCGACTTCTGCTATCAGGCAGAAGGTTCCGCACCATCAGGGCCAGAACAGAGAGGCTCAAGAGGAGATTCTATTCTCAGGCAATCAGGTTTCAGAATCAGAACATGCCTATGGCCCATAGCACACCGGGTCTTACCAAAAACTGTCGTACCTCATCTCAGGTCTGTTATATATATTCATACCACTGTAATGTACATGCTGCTACACTCTGCTATTTCTCTGGTCAATCTTTGTTGCGTCACTCTGACATATCATTCTATAACACACCCTGCTTCATCACTATGTTTTTCGTATATTGCTGTGCTAGCTTGATGGTACTGCACAGTACACTTTAACATTCATTTGCACATTCCATTTGGACACAGTACATTCTACTCAACTTATTTAAATACATATCCATTTCCAGTCTTAAGTATTAATGTTAGATTTGCATTGTTGAAACTTTTAGATTTTAAAATTTTCAGTTGTGCTCATATTAAGCACATACATACTTGTACTTTTTTCTTATTTATTTTAGTGTCTTTATTCCATACTTTATACTTAATTTAAATTGTCTTAAAATATCATTCTGCACAGTCAAAAGAAGCAGTTCAGGACACATTTCACCGCCTGTTGTACCTGTATGACTATGCATGTGACAAATAAAAATCTTGAATCTTGAATCTTGAATTTTGAAATCTTGACCTATGCAGTATTACACAGGTGGCTTTAATTTTACAGCTGATTGTTAAATATAATCACACTAGAACACAGCCAGCAGAGTAAAACTATGTAGTGATGCAGCAATTAAATATCTTAGGATACCAAAGACCTTTTAACGGTAAGATTGTCCTCATTCTATTCAACTGACCTTATTACTGAAGTAAGAAAATCTGTTGTGTTTATGAGCAGCAGAACATTTGAACAACGTAAAAAAGTGTGATGCTGTTGTTTTTCCATGGTGACTTAATGAATGATTCATGAACAGCCTTATTGTATTGCTCATCCCATTTGCAACTCCATCTTATTTTAGGTAATTTTAGAATTGTATACACCAACATGTCAGGCTTTTCATAAGTCAGTGTGCCAGCAGACTACTCAATGCTTGGCAACTTGCATTTCAGGGAAATAAATAAATTGTTCAGCTCGGCTTTTCAATTTTCCTAATGACTGATGCATATTTTACATCTGACCTTGCATGACTTCCCTGCAGAAGGTTTTCCTTTACAGCAGGGCAAACAAAGGCAGAAGCCTTACAGAACTTTTCTATTTCTATTAGCCCTCTGGAATAAAAAAGAAACATCATGTTCCAGCTGACTGGAAATGTAGCAGACTCCTTCCTTTAACTTTGCAACCTGCAACAATAGATTTGGAACTTGATTTCTTGTTGCACAACTAACCAAATAGTGGTTTAGGAATGTTAATAATGTCAAAATAGGAATGTTAATTAATACACAGATTAGTAATCCCTCATTCCTAAGATTGTTTAAGTCTTGTACGTTTTGAGGTGAGGTCTTGATGGATAGAAGTAGTTTGTCCAGCGGATGATTGATCAGACTGAAATGTGGGGGATTTGAACATTGAGCTCTTTGTCATGTTCCTCAAGGTATTCCTGCTGCTGGAAGGCCACTGCCATCAGGGAATACTGATGCACCCCTTCTGGAAATGCTCTGACCCAGTTGTCTTGCCATCACAGTTTGGTTGTTAAATGCAACCAGATCTTCACATTGGAGCATTTTTAATGCTTTAAACACATCAACCTTAAGAACCAGCTGTTTATTTGTGCCCTGATATGTATTATTTCAATTGTTATTAATATATCCCTCTGGGCATCCTCTGGACCATTTTTGGCCACTTCATTCCAAGGGTCTGGAGTTATTTTAGGGTTAGGGTTAGGGTTAGGGTAATTTTTTTACTTCAACTCAGTAAAAAATCTATAATAAACTCCATACATTAAATTGTAACAATCAGCGCCCTCATGGCCATTTTTTGGCCAATTGAAACCCATTAAAAGGACAGCTCAACCTAAAATGAAAATTTGATGTTTATTTGCTTACCCCCAGGGCATCCAAGTCGAAGGTGACATTTTTTCCTCAGCAGA
>JBBKCR010000006.1:14646254-14667572 GCA_037577295.1 Ladigesia roloffi | reverse complement strand
AATAATAATAATAATTATTATTATTATTATTATTATTATTATTATTATTATTATTATTATTATTATTATTATTATAATTAATAATCATCATCATCATGATCATCAAAAATAATACATTTCAAGTATATAACCTGCACAATGTCATGGTTGTTTTATGATGATAAAACAAAAAAAACCCATATACAAATAAAAAAATATATACAAATAGCGTATTCGGAATGGCACAAATAAAGTATTGGACAAATACTAAAATTGTAGTATACACCCCCCCACCCCCACCCCACCCCACCCCACCAACCAATGGAGAGCTCTGAATGCACTGAGGAATATATTACTGTACTGAATAAATTATTAAAATGATGTGGGGGCAACTGAAGAGTAGATGTGATGTGTGCAGATTTTCACTGCCATCACAGATAGCTTGTTTTATCTAGAAAATGAATAAAAATTAGTTAAAATATTAACAAAATAAAAAAGTAGAATATGAGGGGATGAATCAAAGTTTTGGCATCATCAAGTGCAAGTAATAGCCAGAGACAAAAAACGTAGTGCTAATTAGTGCCCTAAAAACAGTAGTGACCAAATAGTATGGCAGAATTTAAGCATGTCAGTAGTGCAAGAAAAACAATGGCATTTTAGGATTCACAGGTTATGAAGCATACAGTAACTTTTATTGGACGATCTCTGATGAAAAGGCAAAAAAAGCCACACGTGACCACACGAATGCAAAAGATCAATCAATCAAGAATCAAGTCAGTTTTCAGTCTTAATAATATAAGTGGCAATGTATTTGGTTGCTTGGAGCAATGCCATGTAAGAAATGTAGATTTCAATTGGCTTTTTTTAAACTGTTTACCACCACAAAGGGGGAGAAATGTCATATTTTTATGACTTTGCAGCATAGCATTCTTTTTGCCTCATTAAGACATTAAGCCAGTTGTTGCAGGTGGTAAAAAAATGTCAGGCATACCAGAGCCAGAGAAAACTGTTATTACACAGATATACACAAGGTGGCGATGAAACATCACTACCTGAAATTCACATTGACGCCTTGATCACCTGCAATACACAAAGAAAAATAACAAAAAGATAACACTAATAAAATGCATTTTGGGCAACGTAAATATATTTTGGACTCCAAGTCTCTCTGCATATTAACAAGAAAGAGCTACAGTGCAACATATGCCAAGTTCTACACAAAATGTTGAGAAGATGCATGTTTTTATGGATTGTGTTTTATGATACACCTCTCAAAATGCCATAACCCCTTTATAGATCCACAAAACAATCTCTTCATAATAGAACACATTAAATGACCTTTACTCATTCTGAGCTTACAGCGGAGCTTAACCTGCAAAACTGTCACCATGACAGCTCATGATAGGAGATGGATCTCTGGTTCAGCAGATGTAGGCTTCCCATAAAGAAAATGATAAAAGGACAGAGTTCAATCACTGGGCAGGCACCTATTTGTGCTTTCAAAGGTGCATCAAAACATATAAAGGGTCATTGTTTATGTCCATGGTATGACAACCAAGTTTATCTTGTTTCACAGACTCAGAGATGTTGTTTACCGTAGATATATTTAGCTATAGATAACATAACTGGAGCTACCATACAGTTCTCTACTACTGATCCTGAATGGACTGTTAACAGGGTGATGAGGGGAGGAGAGTCACTATATGAAAAATAAAAGCAACATACAAAATATAAAATATAATTGTGCTTCCAATGACTTTTCTGCCAATAATGAAGATAGGAAGAATAAAAAACAAGTACTATATGATGTAGTGATACAATTACGACTGCCCTTAACTTCCCATCGGAAAAATGTGAGAAAAAATATGTTATTTAGTTACTGCTGTTTCTTTTGCATGTCTTTGGACAACCGGGGTTAGTCTGTTGTGGTAAAGGATAGAGGCACTGTTTACATTTTCACAATTTGATACAGCAGTTTGATCTGTTGCACCAGCAAAACAGGGACACCAGTGAGAGACACATAGACATTTCTGTTTATGCTGATTAATCTTTTGAATGGCTGTGATTGGCTGCTTTTTTCACCTCTCCACTTCAGCAAAAACCTTTCCCATCTTTCACAGATTTTCACCCCAAAGATTATTAGAGAGTATTGTGGAGTCCAAGGCCTGCTAGTGAACAGCAGCAGGAGCCTCATTATCCTCATTTCAAATGAAATGCGCTGATGAAAGGAACGCCCCAGCTGATCTTTCAACATGTGCAAAAATACTACAGTCGTACAGTTAACTTACATTTGTTAATATTTTGCATGAAACACATTTGAACCAAATAATTTTGATGTGCAACGTTTTCAGTGCACATGCCCCATCATTATTATTTACATTTAGGGGGGTATGGATTCACTTCACACATGTGCACTGCACACAAACCCACACAATCAAACAAAAAAGAGAAAAACAACTGTTGGTTTTGGTTCTTTCTCTCTCATTTACTGTTCTAAACAGATGCATGTAAGTAAGTGAAACTGACTCAGATGTGTTGTTTTTTCCCTGAAATACTGCAACCTGTCAACTTTGCTAGTATATATCTTTCCCACTGGCTTCGGGCACCAACTTTTTTCATGTTAGGCATGACTAACTTTCAGGCTTTCTGTCTGTGCTGTCATTCCCTCTGGCCCACCTTTCACAGCATGCATCTCTCCTCTCTCCAGCCTCATTGCACCACTGCTGATAAAACCGCATTATGCTAATCTAATGTCTGTTGAGCTTGAACGGCTTCTCTTCCTGTCATTAATTAAACGGGATTGCTTTAAGTTAACTGTATGTATACAGAACACAATAAATCACTTTTTCATGTACTCCTATAGCTTGTGAATTTGAATTTACTGCGTAAATATTACTTAATCAAATAAGCTAATTAAGGCTATTGTGTGAAACTAAATGGCAAAACAGTGTTTTCCCACTGACTTCTGATTTTTTTTATTGTTATGTGTGTATATGTATGCACACTGATCAAATAAATAAATAGAATGTTTCTTTCTTTGTTCAGTGTGCATACATATACACTCAACAATAAAAAAAATGTCAGAAGTCAGTGGGAAAGCTTTATCAGTGCTAAAACCTCAGTGCAGTTGTTCTGAGGGGTTTATGCAATGTAAATACTGTGTATATTTAAAGCTTTGTGTATATCCTACCATTAAAAGCAATGTGAATTAATACATTGCCTCATAACGAAAGAGAAAAATATGTTTATTCTCATGTGGAGCTTTGGTATTACCTTCCGAGCAGCGTGATGCGAATTTCAGTTTTAGGGGTCATGCCATTATAGCTGAAATCCAGGGTAAATTTGGGTGCCCGGGCAGATATTTAAGATACTGAGAGTGATTGGAAGACACGGGCATGACACGTGGTGAGTGGGGAGTTGACTCTGCGAGCACTGGGTCTCGTCGCCTTCTCTCTTTCTTCACCACTGTCAGAGCACGGCAGGGCAAGAGAGTTGCGTTTTTGCGCAAGATATATTCTCACTCTGTTGACGCTTGCTCATCTGAGCCGGTAGACACTGTACTGGCAGCTTTGCAGACGTGGGAATGATCTCTTGCGTGACAAGCTGCTGGTGCTGAGCGCATTTAGAAGCAGCATGGAGAGCCTGGAGGAAAACACTACGCTGCTCTCAGCAAATGGGAGCCAGGGCGCGTGGACCGCGGACAGCGTGGAGTACAAGGCGGTCAGCGTGGTGCTGGTGCTGCTGGTGTGTGTCCTGGGCATCGTGGGGAACGTCATGGTCATCCTGGTGGTGCTTACCACCAAACACATGCGCACGCCCACAAACTGCTATCTGGTTAGCCTGGCCGTGGCGGACCTGATCGTGCTGACCGCGGCCGGCCTGCCCAACATCACGGAGAGCCTGTTCGAAGAGTGGGTATACGGCTATGGCGGCTGCCTGTCCATAACCTACCTGCAGTACCTTGGCATCAATGCGTCCTCATGCTCCATCACAGCCTTCACAG
Organism: Ladigesia roloffi; assembly: GCA_037577295.1. Lineage (NCBI taxonomy): Eukaryota > Metazoa > Chordata > Actinopteri > Characiformes > Alestidae > Ladigesia > Ladigesia roloffi. The sequence goes on along the minus strand of JBBKCR010000006.1, from coordinate 14,663,590 downwards.
TGGAGCGCTACATCGCCATTTGCCACCCGATCCGCGCGCAGTCGTTGTGCACGCTCTCGCGCGCCAAGAAGATCATCGCGGTCGTCTGGACCTTCACCGGGCTCTACTGCGTCATGTGGTTCTGTCTGGCCGACCTTGAGAAGAAGGTTTCAGGCAACGCCAACATCACCCTGTGCGCGTACAAGGTGTCCCGGGAGCAGTACCTGCCAATCTACTTCACCGACTTCGCGATCTTCTACGCGCTGCCGCTGTTGCTGGCCACCGTCCTGTACAGCCTCATCGCTAGGATCCTCTTCCTCAACCCGCTGCCATCGGACCCCAAAGAGAGTGCCAAGGTGGGCCGGAAGAGCTCGGGACTAGGGGGCTCCAAGCACGGCGCCAAAAATTCTTCCTTCAGCAACACAGCGACCTCCAGAAGACAGGTATGCGTTCCTCATTCCTTTACTGCGTGCACGATTTGTTATAATAATAATCATGCTAATTATTATTATTATTATTATTATTATTATTATTATTATTATTATTATTATTATATGCACCGCTTTTCATTTAAATCCAGATTTGGACTCTATTGCCGTGCGTAAATTATACTGGACAGGAAGCGCTGGATAGTGTTAGACTGAGTGGTTCGTACTGAATGAAATGGGGAAGCTAAAGCGCGCGTAATTACGCGCAATCCCAGCGCGCGAGAATCAATGTTAAGCCTCTGACAGTATAGGATGAAGCCTCAGTATAAAAACTCACATAGTCGCGCAGTTCTCGTTGCTGCACCCCCTTAGTGTCATTTTTGTGTAAGTGTAGACTCACGATATTTGAGCTGTATCTTTTCAACTAAGTGTTTTAAGTGCCCAGGAGATACACCCACTAAAATTGTTCATTTAAATAATGTATTTAAAAAAGATGAAATTGCCAAACAAGCTCATTTCAGAATAGTACATCCAACATTTTTTGTGCATGTGAAATCTTTTGTTGTTTGTGGTGTAGGTGACGAAGATGCTGGCAGTAGTGGTGATTCTATTTGCATTGCTCTGGATGCCCTATCGTACACTGGTGGTGGTCAACTCATTTCTGAAGGAGACCTATGAGGACACCTGGTTCGTGCTCTTCTGTCGCCTTTGCATCTACCTGAACAGCGCCATCAATCCTGTCATCTACAATGCAATGTCTCAAAAGTTTCGCGCTGCTTTCCGTAAACTGTGCCACTGCAGCACTCAGCCTTCAGAGAAGCCGCCTACGTACAGTGTGGCTTTAACATACAGTGTGATCAAGGAGACCTCTAATGGAGAAAGCCCAGATCATTTCACTACAGACTTGGAGGAACTGCCTGAGGCTACAGAGAAATTCCTGCCTGGAAACAAAAGGCTTTCCTTCAAGAAGCATTCACTGTCTAAAAGCATGCTAGCTAATGCCTAGCTTCATGAGGTCAAAGGTGTTACACTGGTGTGTATTAATTTGGCCATTAATTTGGTGCATTGATCCATGGGTTCACACCTGTGGCCCTTCTTAACTAAACTTTTAAATATGAAGGTGCCAGTATGGACTCTTGTGATGCCATGAGATAACTAGTTTTGGCTCCCTAAAGAACCTTGTATTGGATTAATTAATTTTGTAAGCTTGTGAATGTGAAGAAACCTTTATAAACCTACAAAAAACATAATGGTTCTATACCCACTGCATGTCCAGCAACCACGTAGAGTGTAGGACAGTCAGAATATTATTGTATTGTACATGATGATAAACGAGTCTTTACAGACCAGAAGCACTGAAGTGTCCCTCAGCAGAATGAAGATTGAAGTGAGTGTGAGAAAAATTGCAACACTGAGTTTAAAGTCCAGCCCTTGCAAGTTTATGTAGCTACTCTAGAGTATGTCACTGTTCAAGATTCATCCCTGAGAGACTTAGCCATGACTACTATGGTTTTCTAAGTGTTCATATCACTTTGCCATGGTCACTGTGGAAGCGTTGGGACTATGTAACTGTCCACCTATCGCATTATTTATTTTATTTGTGTGTAATGGTTTCCTGATTTCTTTGAGGGTTTAAAATGTATAAATTGAAAACTCCACACCTCCCTCCATGTACACTGTAGAGTACAGTGGTGTTGTACAGTAGAGTAGGATTTTGAGCATAATTGTTGCATCCACATGAAAAATAGGTTCAAAAATTAAGCCACTCCAAGATATTAGTTTAGTCTGGAATAGACACAAAAATTTGTAGCACAATCAGACATGTTTTAAGCTGTAAATATAATGTTTAAAATGCAATCTATTGAAAACTTTTGTTTGCATTCTCAGAAAACTGTCGTTTGTGTAACTGTTGACAGAACCAGCTGATGTGTGCTTGTGACATTTGATGTAGCAGTAAAAGCTTCATGTACACTGGTTCAAAAATGTGAAGAATGAAAAACAAAAAAAATGCAGTCTGTTAATTGTTCCTGTGAGGCAAAGTTTACAGCATTCTAATGGATTACTCCTTTCTGAATGGACTCTGGAATAGATTTGTAATTCATTGTATGGTAACCTTTTGTAGTACAAATGTGAAAGTTTAAAGTATATATATAAATTTTTTTTGTTTTTGGTTTGTTTTTTGTTTTTGGTAAAGTCGTGCCTTGTCTTGAATAAACTGATAAGATGCTCTGTGCATGCAGACGTGTATTTATTATTTAAAATTTGTAGCGACCACTGAATAATTACATAGTATTTGATTTGTAAAAGAGGTGCCAGAAAGGATTCTTTGGAGAACATTTTTCTCTAAATATTTAAGACCATCCACATAATGTACAGGTTTTGTGAAAGGCCCCTTAAACTGCCAAAAAACTTTTAGTATGTGGTGTTTCTTTACATGTTATTCACAAAAAGGGTTCTTTTATTAGTTTTTCATCACTTCTACTGCTATATGATTTTTCAGTTAAAAGACATGCCAAGTTGCATTTAGATTATTGCTGCCTGTGAAAGATCAGTGGCTGTGAATTGTGGAACTATTGTGACACGCAGAATCAGTGATTATATTAATCTTCAACTTTAGCTGATAAATGAAAGGAAGAACTCAGTGCCCTTACATTGTCACATCAAAAGCAAAAAACATTGAATCCTAGGAAGCGGGATAATGAATCAGAGCCAACATTTTTCCAGCTTTGGTCCTGTGTGGAGTTCACAGTTTGATTCTTCGGCTACTAAACGCACATCTAAAATGAACCAATCATAAATTAGTTGAATCAGAGATGTTTGAGCAAGGAAATCACCATACATTGCTGGACATGATCTCAGTGCACAGATTTATGCACATTCTCACATGTCACTCGCATATGATTCATACAACATCCGCTCTAAGAAACAAGATCAACTGAAACAAAAATCAACTGAAACATTTATTAATTACCCACAAGTATGCATAAAAGTACATACATGAGAGTGATGAAGTGTCTAAAACACTTCTTTGGTTACTCAAATACACTCAAGGTTTTGTCAGGGTTCCTTTAAAGCGATATCACAGTAGATTAGCTTTTGTATCAGTAAAGGACCTTTCAAAAGAACAATTTTGGTAAATGAGTTATGCGAGTGTGAAGAATGTTTTAAAAGTTTTAAAAGGTCATGCTGACTCTTGGCCTTTTATCCTAATTGATTTTTTATATATATTTTTTATATTTTAAAGTGTATCGTTAGAACTCAATTAAGGAATGCAGTTTGGACCTTAGGGACATACTGTAGTTTTGATGTAGTTATTTACATTGTTGTGCTTGGTGAACAAAAATGAGCTATTTTCTGAGGGTGTACGATTTAAAGCTATTTTTCCTAGTACCAAACGTCTATGCCAACATCTTATTTTCTTGACTACTCTCAGTCTCGATTTAGAAGCACTACATGCATTCAACTACCAGGTCTTTGCACCAGAACGCACCTCAACTAACATTTACTTTGTATCCCTGGGGCAAGAGAGAAACACATATACACAAATCCAACTTTAGCCTCTAAGCCTGCTGGGGTGGGAATGAGATGTTGAGTGGGGCAGAAAGGACTGAGCTGCAGAAATAAGCTCTAAGGTCCTGGGAGCAGGATGGGGAGGGCTTATGTAAACCAACATGACCCATTTAGCCCCACTTACATCTACACTTAACCTAGAGGCAGTAAACCCAAATACTCTGCCCCTGGCTTCATTCTCAGCTTCACAAGCTTCACTGGCTTTACATGCAATTATATTCCATCAGATTTTACACTGTCTAGGACACAAGTAGAATGAATCCATACATCAGCCAACAGCAATTTTTAAGGGTATTTTTAAGTTACATATACTTGATTAATGACTGGTTAGTGGTTAATGAGTTTTCCATTTTTGGTTCATTTTGATGTTCCATTTTGTTGTACATTCACTTTGAAAGGAAAGGCGTGTAACATTTAATTTCTTTCATAGCAAAAAAAAGGTATAGAATCTGTAACAGAATATGGTACCATTATGTTAACTAAACAGAAATACTGAGGATATACACTTGATGGTACCACCCCATGATCTGAGAGTGTGCAATACTGAGCACAATGAGAAACACAAAGAAGCATATTTCTCAGGAACTGCTTAGTTTCACTATACATCAAAAGGAAAGGCCCCAAGGTCTGTTCCCTTCATTAAGGGTTAGAAACCCAATTAGCTGCAGCAAGTGCCGAACTGATTCCAGGTTTAGGAGATGAGATAGATTTCTTCTGAAACAGACCCTGACTGCCTGATTTTTTAACATGGGCCCCCATGGAAACCTGGAGTTAGGAAAGTTAAGACAATTCATAAGCACATGTTGCCACCAGCTGTGTAAACCTGTGTGTTGCCACAAAAAAGTGTGATATAATATGGCAAAAGAGTGCTAAATTCTTAATGGGAAGGATTTAAAGCTGGTGCCCTAATGAAGAAAATGAGCACTAAGTTGTGAAACAATGGTAAGCTCTCCTACTGATTCAATCCCCTTCACTCATCACTTCCAATTTCCCCCTATCTTTATCCTCAAGCACAATAAGACTGTCTACAGACCAAAACAAACTCTTGTGTGCCTTCCCCCAACTCACACAAAGCACTGCTCTTCAATTGTATACACACACACACACACACACACACACACACACACCACTGGGCTGACAGTAAACCTAATACCTCCTTTGTCCTCCAATTATCATTTATATTTTTCAAGCCTTTTCATAACAAAATGTAATTACATTGTGACAGATAAAAGGGAAACATAAGAACAAAGCAGGCAGAGTCTGTTTAACTTATGTCAAGGTAATTTTAAGAGGAGTCAATCTTCTAAAACCTGGCTAATGAACAAAATTAATAGAAACTAAATAGAAAAAATATGTTCTCTTAAAGGGGTTCTTCTATTGTTTCTTATACTATTTAGAACTCACAAACATCCAGAATCTTTCATATACCTAAATGCACGGCTCTTTTCACAATAAAGAATAATTTGTATATATTTTCTGAATAACTTTTGGAAAAAATTGTTTCCATTTGCACCAAAGATATTCTTTCTGTTGTCAAAGAAATGTACTATGTATATTATGTGTTTTGTTTCAGAAACTATCAGCGCAATATATTATTCTTTAAAATCTCTTAAAACATGAGAGATGTTGTCAAAATAAATAAGGTTTGCATAAGGTTTACTCTATTTCAATTTGTTCTCTGTTGATGATATTTACCTCAGAAAATCAACAAAACATGCAATTTCACTGAAAGATTTCAAACTTGCCTAGACACTGTGCAACACATTGGTGGGACTGTCTGACGCAGTTCCTCTTGAACATTAATTTTAAATGTCATTAATCATTTAACACGCCTGGCCAGAATTTATACCCGTGTCAGCTTTGGAGATGAAATACGAATGACTTGCTTACTTGCCCAGTCAGGAGTGCTTGATAGAAACTATGTGAATGGAGTGCTCTAACACTGTATAAAACCAGCTGTATCAATTATTTATTAAACAGTCTCTGGGAACTATTTTGGTTTTTATTTAAACATTATAAACAGACCTGTAAATGACCCAGAATTAGCTTTAGAGTATAATCCCTGGTCAGATGTTATAGGTACACTAAAAAAGGTGACAAAAAATCTAAATAACATCAAATATACCTTTTTTTGTTATATTAATACATCCTGCAGAATGTGTGAGCTAAATGCGATTTAATCCTGGCAATCATATGCAGCTCCTGGCAGAAATATTGAATATGCAAACAGGGTGCCTATATGTATTGTTTGCATCCACAGGTTTTAAATTACATATGACTTATTGAGATACATACCATTCACAGTATGACTGAACCTACCTGAATTATTAAGTGTCTGTAAACACATCAGTTAAAATAATTACATATTAAATGATCTTCCATCATATTGCATATTGCAACATATGTGTTCTTTTTCCAACTTATCATTGTAAAATTAAGGTTTTGTTGAGTATTACACATCTGCAAACATATGGAAAATTCAGTTCAGAAAAGCCCTTCAAAAAAGTGTTTGTTTTATGATTTTATGACTGTATTTTTTATTTATATTTTTTCCCTATTTTTTCCTGAATAAAGATAGTCTTATTAACATCATTTGCATTTAATATGGTAGAGAAACAGCCCTCAACTGCACACATTAAAGGAGTTCAAATTTATGCTATCTTTGAAATGTTAATCTTAACGATGTAATGAGTGTGTAGGACATATTGAAGGTCTTCCTGTTTGCTCCTCCTGATGGAAAATAGCCCGGGATGATGGACCTTTGTCTGAGTTATCAGACCAACAGGCCAAACATTTACGAAGAGCGTGTCTAAATGCAGAAAATTAGAGTCTGTTTTTCTTTCTGTCTACAATTACCACAGTGGGACAGGGAAACATAGCATGACAGACCATGTAATCATGTGAGAAAGCAAAGAGAAAAGCCACCCTTGAATGACTCATGCAGTATTATCCTTTGAGTGACTCAGGTTCATTAGGAAAAGAAAAAAACATTTTGCATGGGATGTGGGTCTGACTTGTTTTCTACATAATACTCAGGTCCTGTTGATACATTTGGAAGGAGCACAGATTCTGTTGTGTTAATGTGAAAAGTGGCATATTGATGCCCACTGACCTTTTTCCATTTAGCCAATCATGATATACAAGCTTTATAACCGTATATTCATTTCACCTCTATTTAGGATTTGTCAGTGCTTTGAATAAGACTAAGGCACATCTCTTTCTCACTCTCTTTTTATATACAAGTAAATGCGTGGAGGAAATTATTTTGGAAATTATAGGTGGACAATAATCAGGATGGTAAAAGTGTAATGTTGGAATGGAACCCAAACCATTTTTCATCATGTCTTATTGTGAAAGGGCCTGGGAAGCGTTCAGATGTCATTCTTTCTGAAAAATAAGAACAAGAAAAACATCAGGGCAGACAAAATGAGCACACAGAGTTGAATCAGTTGGCTCTGAATCATTCATATGTATTTTGAAAGAGAGGGAGAAAAAATATGCCTGAAGGACAATTATCAGTGGGCTGATAAGAGCTTTGCTGTATATACAGTACTCAGTATGGTTAATCTTTTAACCTGGGACATTGCGTTGACACAGAGTGAATCATAGCATGCGCCACACACCATACACATTGCATAGGATGGGAGATTCAACAGGTGTGTACTGTCTGAGCTGATACACAGTTTAATGGTTAAACTCCATCTTTTCTCTCTTTCAACACAATTAACACAAAAACCTTAAAGGTTTTCATAGATCTCCAAATGGTTGCCAGGTAACCATCCCTTTTTGTCCATCACTGGTTGGTTTGAAGGGCCCCGTGCACACTGGGGATCACCTGCTGCAGGAGAAGCACTGGACTGGAAGAAGAATGATAGGCTACAGAAAACCTGACCTGACCAAGCCGATGTCAGAATGAGTCCTCTAAATCCCATAAGCTGTTCTGTCCCTCCACTGGTCTGCAACAACTATTGTGTTATTAAGGCCAGAGCTTAAGCAAATTAAAAGTGAAATCGCATTATTGCAGCAAAATATCACAGACATTGATCGTTATCCAAAGTCTGAGGGTTTATATATTTGGAGATAATGTTCATAAGTAGCTATGCATGCATGTTTGCAGCATATGTATTTATCTGCTTGTTTCTTGGATCAAAAGCTATTTTTTTCCAGGATAATGAAGTTTACAGATTGAAAGGTATCTGAATTTTGCTGTTATTGAGACTATAGTCAGCACAAACAACCTCATCTATTAGAAAAAGAAAATGCAGGAAACATTCTGCACTGAAAGAGAAGAGAATATATTGTATATTCACTCTGGACAAACCTTGTATTATCAATCCTAACTGGCAAAATGAGTATCAGTAGTTTCAGAAGGTACAGTATTCTGCAAGATAAAACTACTTGACATTAGGAAAAACGTGTTTACCGTGTGACTTGTACAAGTTTATTATGTGAGGCTGATAATAAATCATGTCATATTTTATTACATTCCTAACAACAACCTTAAGTAAACATTTGATTCGTTTTAAGATCATGGTCACAAAAATAAATATCTATAAAATGTTTGGATTTATGCTACACCCACTTGTAGTAATATTCTTCTTCATTATTGAGTTTGACTAGTACACACATCCCCACTGCTTAGTCCGTCAGGAGCTCGTTTGAAATATGTACAGTGTCAGATTAACATAATAAGTGACAGTGGAATCAGCCAATCAGATTTTGTTTATCAGTTTGTGGAAGCTCTTGTGGAAAGTCACTGTTTACTGAAAAAAATTACTTCACTTTAGAAATGCTGATGAGTGTTGACAACATTCTATGACAATGGCCAAATGTAACATGGTTCAACGTTGCTCTTTCAGCAAATAAAAAAACACAAGCAAGCACATTAATGGCATAAGTGTTGGAAGCTTAAATAGCCCAGTAATGCCATTTGTGATTGATATTTCCAAGGGGAACATTTACAGCCTTTGCGTTTTCTCATGAAATTAAAATGTGCAGAACTCTTGAAAAGGTTCTGTATGTTCTTTCTAAGAAATATTTTGATTAGCAGTTTCACATTACTTGAGTTAATTATTTACAAAATTATTAGTACATATTTGACTATTTGATTTTTTTTTTTGCAAAATACCATATTCAGTTTCAATGCATTTTTGCATTCTCTAAATTGGCTCATATATGGCTCTGACAAAAATGATCATATAAGCCTTTATTCAGTATATTTATAGCGGGATTCACATAGTCTATATATACAACTGTTTTGAAGTAGTGCAAGTGTTTTTTTCGTCAAGCTGCTTGACCGTACTATAGTCTAATTGTGAGTTGTTGTTTTTTTTCATTTCCTTTTACAATTGTCCTCTTTTTTGTTTCATTTTTTTCTTTTTTCAAACATTTCTCAAAAGTTTCTCAACAGCTTTACAAGCCATGTACCATTTCCTCAGAGCTTGCACACACAATCATTTTTACACTTATGTGGTTCTTCTATTTAATTTCACAGGCAGTAGCTTTAGCGTGATACTGTGTGAGCTTTAAAGAAGTGTGACAGGGTGTGATCGTGTTTCAGGTCTGATTTCTTGGAGATTTGATTTTCCACTTTTTTCACATATGTACAAATTTGTCTTCTGAGCAAATCATTTCTTACACCTGACAATTAAGTGAAGATAAAAAAGTGAAATAACCCAAGCTTAAATCTGCAATTTCCCTACAACTTCTAGTGCAATATTTGTATTTATTTGTCAATATTTGTCTTAGGAGAAAACAAAACATTACATATTAGATATGCCAGAGCCCTTGTTCAAGCAGCCACATTTAGACTGTCCCCCAATAGAATGTGCTGAAGTGTGTGTCTCTATAGAGAATGAGCACTTAGAAATCAAGAAACAAAATTGTAATTTGTGAAGGGGTATAAAAACTCTTGCAATTAACATTACTGCAGCAGTCACAGACCTCTTAGAATCAATCACAGTCAAGGTTATAGAACTTACAATGAGAGACAAATTTTGTTCTACAGTAAAAACTAAATCCTAATCAAAAACCAGAATTATAGTAGAACATTTGATACTTTTGCAGAACTCTCAAATCTTGATGGATTTTGACATTTGTGACCTTTTTATAAATTGTGCACCAAACTTATTTGTTCTACATGAATGCATGTCTACATTTGTCTTTGCCTTTGAGTTTTGAATTCGGCGAAAATACTTGTTGAAATGTGCAATTTAGTAATTTAGCCAACAACATAACATGCTTGTAGAAACTGAGCAAAGTCAATACAGTAAATACATTCACCATGCCCAAAATATGCTGCCATATTTAACTTGGCAAAGCTAAACAAACTCTAATAACACCATGCCAAAAGACCAACAAAAGTCTATCTCACTTTTGTGGATAAAGGCTCAATGATGTTTTACTTTATTTTGTGCAAATTCTTATGCTGAAATGCACAATATACGATAAAGGCTTTAAACATATAAATGTTTTTCTTTATCTGCGGATCCAACAGATGATATAGCGATTGAGGGCCCGTTGCATCCAGCATGTGGTCACTCTATGAAGACAGTGGTCGATGGCATGGATGTTGTTTCTGGTGCACAGAGAAGAAGAGAGACAGTTCTGAAATATGCAGCTGCCTCCATAAATATACCATTCCTGCCCAGCATGTTTTGTGCAGCAAGTATTGTTTTTCATTAGTATGCACTGTTTCAAGTGTAATGTTCAATGACATTGGAGTAAATTAGGCTCTCTTATTCATCATTGTCCTTGACAGTTTTCATTAAAAAATTAAATTTTTATTTATATTCTCTCATGATTTTTGTATGACAAGTGTCTGATGGGGCCACTGATGTGAGTCACCCTTCTGTTTCCACAAAATGCAACCTTGCTTGATAAAATGTATTATTTAAGTTCAGAAGAGGAGTGACCCAGTCTCTTCTCCTTTCAGGCTTGGTTGCCTGGGAGAGCTTATACTACATACTTTCAATGATAACAATACCAGTCAGTACCCTGTCGCTAGGTGAAATGTGCTTTTATATGTTTTTATTTGATAAAAAATGTACATGCAAAAAATCAACCAGTTCTGGCATGATGCTTCATTAAAGAATCATTTTTGTAAATGAAATTTTTGAGTGAGGAAAAATCTAACAGGTTTAAAGTCTCTGTACATATAGGATTCCATACAAATAGACTCCTTCAACCCTATAAAGTAATTTATGAAAGTAACTTCTGAAATGCTAGCCATACTTAGGCCATTTTAAAGTTTGAAGACTTTAAAATTAATTCTCTTTTTCCCTAGAATCATATCTCCAAGTCATTCCCTGTTCAGGAATTTTTCATTTTAATAATATATGCTGTAAAAATCTTATCAGAAAACAACAGAGTAGATAAATGATTTTGGGTTTGCAGGTATTTCATCAAACCATCAGATGTCCATTCACATGGCACCAGTGCTCCTTAGCAGAAATTGTAAAGACTGTGTATAACAAGAAGGTATGTATTAACTCCCTAATTAAATTTAGGAATCTGCACAGATAATAATCATGCTTTTTACTGTAGCGGCACCCAGTACATCAGTGGATTTCTATTTCCATGTGCCAGGACCACGGATATGAAGTCTGGATTCTCAGCATGCTGCTTCTAATAAGCTATTTTATGCCTCACATATGAGCTTATCAGCTGGAGTTTCATTTCTGTTATTGTAGTATGCAAAATGAAATGAAAAATTGGTGTAAAATGCCATGATATGCCAGGGGAATTTACGACACGGACCCTGTTATTGAGGTGAGTGAATTGTGGGATCGGGGAATTGAGCTTATAAAAATATCTGCTAATAATGAATGCTTGACATGATATTTATCGGAGTCTGATGAGAATAGTGGGGGTGGATTACATTCCCCTTCAATTGTTCTACCCCTATTCCAGTGGTGAGACCCTGACATAAACCTATAGTGATTTTTTCCCTCTGTTTTGTGGCACCAATACTGCTTTCCAGAAGGTTACAGAGTGTTTGCTGAGCTTTTCAACATGTCCTAGCAAGCTTGAACACCAGCTCACTGGGACAAGACCTTTCCTGTCGAGTTCTCGTCCTGTTGTCACACGTATGAGTGACATACTACTCTGCTTTCCCTCAGGACTGACTGAGTGGTGTTCTGGTACTTACATCTGTTGGCCATCACTGACACAAGCCTGTGTGTTCCTGGACCTTTCCATTTCCCAATGTGGCTCTGCCATCTGTGATCAAATCCCCATTACACACAGAGAGCAGAGAACCCCAGTAGAAAACTGCAGACCCTAAACCACCCCAATACCCTTCAGTACCCACACATTCAGCTCTTCAGCAACCATACAACACATTTAGCTTCCTCTCTGAGGTTATTCTCTTTTAGAACAAGTGGATTGTCTCCAGTCCACACATTTCAAAACTCTGAAGGCAAGAGAGCAAAAGACAAAATATTTAACTCTTATATAGTCTTTCGATCTGTGGGACCCATTTTCAGTTTTTAGCTTAAGAAATAATAAAAAAATATTTATATGTTCAACTTGAGATTCATTGGCCTTGGCTCATTTTCTGTGAGGAACATAAATCCGAAAACATTCACATGTACATCCGGCCCTTCCCCCTTTACATTTGTATTACATTCAGGGTCTTCCAAAAAACAAAGACCATAAGATGGTTAATTCTGCACAAACATTATAAACACATTCTCCACCCAAAAATATAATTCAAATAAAGGTGTCAACATGACCATACGATTTTCCTCCCACCACCAAAAAGCATGCCAAAAAAAAGGGGGGTTGGGAATAGGTTATGTGCACACTAAATTGCCCCTAGGTGTGTGTGTGTGTGAGTTTTTGGCCCTGTGACGTGCTGCTGACTGTCCAGGGTGCATCCCGTCTTCACCCGTAGCAGCTGAGATGGTCCTCCTCCCCTGACCCCGAGTGTGGGATAAGGGGTAGAAAATGGATGGATAGTACAGCACAATTGCATAAAGAGGTTATATGCCGGTGGGCGTTGGCACACATTGTAGATGAGAAAAGTAATTGTGTAGCTTGGAGTGCAAAAAATAAATAAATAAAATAAAAAATAAGCCAAGCAGTAGAACTAAAATGCAAAGCTAACTTACTGAGCCATGAAAAAAGTAAATAATCATTTGGCAAATGTCTCATGTCTAATGGTGATATCTGTATTGACTTCAACACCCACTACCAAGCTCCAGTGTAAACAGAGCTCTCATTAGTCTTGTGCTTAAGGTGCACCTGTATCCACAGTTCACGATATTAACCCTAACCACATCTGATTAGCCCACATCAGCATGGAAACCGCACATGCTCACACTGAAATCCGATCCACCACCAGCCAGCAATACAGTCACTCTGCAATTCACTTTACTTGAGATTCCCTGATAAGAAAATAAGAGACACTGGGGGCAAAGCTTGAGTAGTTGTCAATTTATCATGTCCAGACCTCAGTGCTTGGCTCTGTCTTATTATTCTGTTCTGTCAAGATAACAAGAAGCAAAACAGGGAACTAAAATAAAGAGTTAACATCAATAATGTTACATTTAAAAAATCAAACACAATCAGCTCAACTCTGATGCAAATGATGAATGCATTTTCTTTAAGAATACAGGAAATCAAATATTATAATTGAGAAAATGAAATTACATCAATTAATAACAATGATTCATTTACCTTTATTAACCCTTGATGTGAAGCAGTGAATTCTCAGCTAAAAATTAAAATATCTCCTTAGGACGTTCTCAGAATAGATTTAAAAAGCTGTTAGGACATTATTATTGTTTCCACAGATGAATGTCTTCTCTGTTGTCCTCAAAATGTAACAAGAGCTTTTCCATTTTTATAGTAAATATTTAAAATTTTTGTTCATTGTCCTTGTCTTTTGAACTAAAATCTTACTTTAGGACAGACGTTACCAAGCCTGGTCCTGGAGAGAAAAACAGTCAGAGATGTCAGCAAGGAGCCTGGATATCTGACAAGATGATTGTGGCTGACCTGGCCTCTTGTGGAGCAAATATTTCAAGAAACACATTTGTAAGGGCTCTTCACCGTGGTGGGCTTCACAGACATCCCAACTTGCAAAAAGTCATTTCAGGGACGTCCCCCCCTCTCCGTCACTGCGTAATATTGTCATTATTTTTCACCGTTACTAAACAAGGATACACTTTTGTGTAATCTGAGGTGAAATGTGTTTTATATTTTAGTTTTTTAGTGCACTCTCCCTTCCACGCCATCATGCTCCACTGAACCTATAACAGTTAACAGTTTACATGAGCAGGCACACACGCAGTGATCCACATATCCGCACGTCCTCTCTCTCTCTCTCTCTCTCTGTCTCTTTCTCCCTCTCTCTCAATTGCTTGTAGACGTACATTGAAATTAGTTCAACAGTTCCTCAAGGATATCAAAAATAAGATCCTGGAGTGGCACGCACAGAGCTCAGACCTCAATCCTATTGGGAATTTGTGGCAGGTGCTCAAAGTGAATGTCCATGCTTGAAAACCATGCAAATTGGAACAGCTAGAACAATTTGCAATGGAAGAATGTGCCAAAATCACTCAGGAAACCTGTGTCAATAGAGTAAAGACCTACTTTAATCAATTGTTGTCATTTGTGGATCAGAAAGTGTATACTATTTACTATTAATTGCCAGGTGACTAATTTTAGATATCTCATTTTTGTCCTTTCAACTCAGAATGTTAATTAAGCTTAGGCGAGGTTAGATGGGTGAAATGTGTGAGGTTTGGTGGAAGACCACCATGAATCTTTATCAAGTCACAAACTGAGAAATGGAGCAGCATAAAGAAAACACAATGTGTGGACTTTTGCAATTACTTGATCTATCTACCTGTTCTTTAAAGATGCTTCTGCAGGAGTTCATCAAGTAAATCTGACAAAAGCATTTGTGCCTAATTTGACTCTTGTATTGTTTGCCAAATCAAGAATATTAAAATTTACTTCAGTAATGTATCAGGCAAAGTTACAAAGACGATTAATATGAAAATAATCATTGTAAATATGCGTTGTATGTGAGTTAGATTTGTTTGGACTGCTAAAGTCATGTGGTTCTTAAGAGTCCTTAATGGTCTTTGGCCTGGATAAACTGAATGGTGCTAGGTTTGAGGTGAGAGGGCCTCACCTGAGATTATTAATGAATGCTAATATTTTCAAAAGCAACGCAGTGCAATACATCTTTTACCTGCTACTACTCGCAAGATGTTCACATTTGTTCTTCATTCTTCTTCAAACAAAGGGGAATCTACACCCCCTAAAAACTGGCACAGGGCTTATCATGCTTTGCGCTTAATGAAGTCTGTCACACGACTAGAAGCAGAGCATTAATTTGCTTAAGTGTTTTAGCAAAAGGTCAGCGCGCTCTTTGATCCTCACACGCACAGTATATGTGCAGTGCATTACAAATAGTTGTGCAATGTGCAGCAATCTAGTAATGATGTAGATTATTCATATTTTCCTTGGATAAATCCATACATAGATCATTTTATCTATTGTCAAAAGTGAGTTTGTAATAACAGGTACAATCCAGCACATGACAGCCAAACATTGATGGCCACAATTTTACCGGCTTGTTGACACAGAGCTGACCAATCGATCATTACAGAGTGGCTTACACATTCCCACATGTTGTCCAGGGCTTGCTAGGTCAAAAATATATATATAAAAAAAAACATATACATCCATACATACACCCATGCCCAACACAACATATTTTCTATAAAAGGCTAGTAGTCAGGATTTGCTATCCCTTCAACACAGTGTCACAGAGGTGGTGCTATGATTACTTTCATCTAATGTGTCAATGTTGCCAGAAGCCTGAAACTGTTGTTATGAAATTGCTGCTATAAAACTGCAGCTCACACAACCACCACTGTAGCAAATATAAGATACATTTACGTATTGTAAATTCTTGAAAAATGTCTTGAATTTTAGAGTTGAATGCAGAAGCAAAAACACTTCCCTAATAAAAGGTCAAAAACAGCAGGGATACACAATGAGTGTGTGATTTGTTTGTAATAATGCAGGATGTGTATTGTATGGAGAGAAAGGTGATGGTTGAAAACTACTAAAACAATACAAAACTGTTAATTTCATCAAACCAATCAGCATAAATGCCTCCATATTGCACCACAGGCTGCCTCTCTAAAATGTGGTGAACACGTCCCTGACACAAACACTAATCTAAATGATCCGCCTCTTGCACAGGACGAGTTCAGAATGCTGCAATCTTTTTTGTGCCAATGTCATAATAGCACAGTGGACTCCTTTCATCTTCCCTGCAATGTGCCAAACATTCGGAAGCTGCCGTCAGGCTTAATGGATGCTCAAACCATACTGTAGAGAAAAGAGCACTCAGTTTTTCACAACATCCTACCAAATACACATAAACAGCAAAAAGCAAAGCTTTATTGATAACCTGACCAGAAAGCCCCCCTTTTGTTTTTGGTTGCCGGGATATTAATGCACACTCAAGTCCATATGTCCATTTTTGATTGTGCAACTAAAAGCACAAAAAAATAATGTGACTGCATTTAGACAGCAGGCTAAAATGAATGTTACTATAAATTCTTACTCACTTAGAATTGTGTGTATAAGTACTCTAAATTTAGTAATTAGTTGGTTCACAACTAATCACAATGTAATCTTAATTGTAACAACACAAAGCTTATGGCATAAATGTCACAAATGTGGTAAGGTTACTGATTGTTGCTCAATAAAAAAACTGAAAAATAAACTCAACAAGTTGGACAGGGTTAGCTGAATCTACCAACCATTGGGATTACAGAATAATCTTAACCTGAGGTTTCTGTGTCCTTGTGGATTACTGTGTTCCTTGGAGTGAGCTGTGCTGATCCACAAATCCTGGGAGGCTCTGAATGTTCTTGAATTTTTTGCATTTGTCCACTGGTTATCTGACTGTGGGTTGGTGTCCAAACTCTATAAAGATGGTTTTGCAAGCTTTTCCAGCATGATGAGTACCAACAACCAACAATCTAATATTCTTTCCTTAAATAGCCCTTAACTAGCCCTTTGATTGAAAACAAAATATTTTAATATTGCATTTAAATGAACTGTTAATCATAGAGGTTCACACACTTTTCCAATTACAGACATGAAATAGTGCATCATTAAATACATGACATATTGTTGTCTCATTTGTGTAATATGAAAGTTAAAATGTTACGTATACATTCAAGCACACCTGTACTTTGCTTCAGGCTAGGCTAGTGTATTACCTGTGCTGACCATGGACTGTCATCAACCGGTTGCCGCAAGAAAATAAAAACAAGAAACCCCCTCCACACACATATTTGTGTGTGTGTGTGTGTGTGGGGG
>JBBKCR010000006.1:14632505-14646154 GCA_037577295.1 Ladigesia roloffi | reverse complement strand
TTAAGACATGAAATGATCGTTTTTTGTGAGAAACTGAACAGTATTTATATAATTTTTTACCTCTGAAAGACGACCGTTTTTTGTTTTGTGTGTCGATAATAATTGTTTTTTTAATATGTCAAATCCCTGTATTCAATGTTATCAAGAATATCTTATTCTGCTATGGTTATTTATAGGTCAGGATGCACAGATAACTCTGTTTTATCACTTTGAAAGATATGTAAGTTGGCATTTGGGTTATTTTTTTTTTTGAGCATGTGTAACTAAACCAAGCTACTTTGGCTACTTTATGTTAATGGCACATAATAAAACACAAACTTTAAGACAAAATGTGGATAACTAGATATTATGCAATAAACAACAGCAAGCTGCTGACACTCAACACTTATTTCTAAGCCATGCAAGTGCTTAATCATAACAACAAAAACAACTATAACACTAAGATTAGTCATTATAAGTCACACAGAAATCACTCTCCTATGTCTTCAACAGTTTTGTCATTGATAATAATATTACAAAAAAGGCTTTTCTGTCCTCTAAATCCTGCAAAGCATCACCTTACAAGCTATTAACATTTCCTGAGTTTTCATTCAGTGAGGGTCAATATTCAGTTTAAAATTAAAACTTAAAATTAATTCTACTATAATTCCAACTGGCACTGAGCCTGCTTTCTATATTAGATATTACATTCTCCTTACATGAATACTGATAGGAGAGATCCTGGAATTACATACTGCCAAATGTACTGCTGTTTGCTTCATAGTGAACTCAGGCAGTCTGACACAACATCACATGGACATGCCTCACTGTTGCACAGACCATGAATTATTTCAGTCTCTCAACTTATTCGGCAAAGCAAATACAGTTACTGTTATAGAAAGCTGGAGAAAATGCATGCTGTTAATGTAGCTAAGCAAAATCACACTATAATAAGTCTTTAAATCAGATATAACTAGGCCCCTAAAACAAGTGATCCCTCATATCCAGAGCAAAGCAGAGTAATTTAGTCTTCAAAAACAGCAACCACCCTTCAAAGACAATCACAAAATGACCCATCTACTAAAACACACTATACATTTTAGTCACAGCTTTGGCATCCTATAGTAAAATGTATTCTCATCAGAGAACTTACAATATCTTACACTAAATATTGGGATGTCTGACCAGTACATCAATAGGAAATTTAATAATATTGCATTCAAATACATATCCTTTAATATGCCACCTAGCTATGAAAGATTCCACTTCTCTTGGAAGGCTCTCCATAAGATTTAGGAGAGTATGTATGAGGTTAGGTACTGATGTTGAATAAGAAGGCCTGGCTCACAACCTCTGTACCAGTTCATCCCACAGGTGTTGGATTGGGTTGAGGTCAGGGCTCTGTGTGGACCAGTCAAGTTCTTCTTTATGTCTTTATGTACCTTGCTTTTTGCACTGGGCCACTGTAATCCTGGAGTAGAAAAGGGCCTTACTCTAACTGTGTCCACAAAGTTGGAAGCATGGCATTGTCCAAAATGTATTGGTTTGCTGATGCATTAAGACTGTCCCTCTTTGGAAGTAAGGGGCCTAGCACAAACCCTGAGAACAGATGTGTCTCAATACTTTTGTCCATATAATGTATATCAAGCTCATGATAAAACTCTCCTGGTAAAATATACAGCATCTGTCATGAGGATGCAACCTATCTCTAGTTTTTGCCTCTGGATTGCACTTAGATAAAACTAAAAACACCATGGAGGTATTAAGGACCTTATTCAACTTACCTTCCAATCTTGCACTGAAAACTTCACTTTATCTTTCGACAAAATAATTAAATTTTGCATCTCTACATTAAATAGGTTGTGGAACACTAGTACCTTTATCATCTCAAGGGAAAAAATAGTTGCAGTATGGCCGAGACTCACTCTGTACCATTTGAGCCAATACTGCCATCATGTGGTAAGAGTCAGAGTTTTATTGTCTTTTCTCACTTAACCAACACGCGTAGTTGAATTAAATCATTATTCGGTGCAGCAAAAATGAATCTAATCAGTGCTGTGGCACTTCAAGGATAAGTATGTGGCATAAAATATCTGCTTCACACATTGAAACTCACGCGCATTACAGTAGCAAAATGCCAAAGCAGATATGTAAGAGAGCAGAATCAGTAATATTTCCTTAATAATCAATTTCATATATTTGTGCTTAATGTGAAAAGGCTTAATGTGAAAAAAGACTAACGTGTTTTTGGTGAAAAGACAGGAACCTTTCATATCCATGTGTTTCCTAGGGGACACGAAGAGAAGTGGGGACAGCCGGTCAGAAGGTAGACTAAATCCGATTGTGAAAACATTATGCTAAATTCTGCAGCAGTGTTGGTGTGTATTTATTTTTCTTGAACATTTTTACTTAACACATGTATGTTTTACGGCAGCAGTATTGTCGCCTAGGGCTAATGTCGGATGTGTTTTCACGTGTTTAGCGTGTCGTGCTAAATCAGCTGGCAGGCTAACAAAAGAAAAGCTAACTAAAGTGGACAGTCTGGTCTGAATCAAACTGATTCCCTCATACCAAACTTAAAACAATATTTAAAAAACGTGCTGTAATGTATTGCTAATATCTCCGTGTTCTTGTGTTATACCCTTATTGTTTCCAAATATACAGCTATGGAAAAAATAAGCGATCGCTTTTTTTCTGGTTACAGCTTTTGTCATTTTCGGGAGTGCGTCCGTGTAAAATGTGCATGTCACTAGTGTTCTATACAGTTTTGACCACACTTTTTTTCCAAGCAAGAATGTTTGGCGAAATAATAAAATAAAAAAACACGTATACGTGTTTAATTATACCTTGGAAATGTTAAACTTAAGTTATGTACTCACGAAATGTACACACTTACATTAATTACAATTGCTACACTTAAAATAGTAATTTTAGGATCATAGTGTGCATATGTGAGCTCTGCTTCATCCCATGAGCAAACTGAAGTGAAGTTGCTGTTATAATGCTCATAGAATAGCTGCTATTCAAACGCGTTTGCACTTATAACAAATGTGGAGGCATTTCGTCTGATTTTTTTACACAGCTCACACTGCAATAGTTTTTTTTGTAACCTGTGTATTTTACGAGCTGTAATATATTGCTGTTTTGTCACTTATAATATAATTTTATTGCTTAATTTATTGCCAAATACACATCAAAATGTGAATTTTATCTTAGATTGGCTCTCTAGTATATTTAGGTGGTTATTGTTTACTCTGATTAATGGTGATGAACAAGCAATTCTGTGCTCTACCAACCATTCCCAGGTTACCAAACAGTACAGTATCAATAATGGCACTACTAGACAAATGTTTTTATGGATTTGTAATGCACATTCTGTTATATATAACTTTTCATACAAAGTCAGTGTAAGTGATTTGATTTTGATTGATCAAATAAATATAATGAAAGGTCTGTCTTAGCTTAGGTTCACCCTCTTGATAGTTTGCTACTTTTTACTATTTGCTCTATTTACTGAAGATCTAATTTTCCAGGTTGAGTGATGAGCAAAGAGTTACAGATGAGGGCTGCAATAAATCAAAAGTTAATTGAGATGGGGGAGAGGGAGAGGTGAGTTTCCATTATTGTTCCCTAACTAACCGTGATAAAATATGATGTACCCTGTGTATTTGTTCTCAACTTTTTTTTATCCTTACAGGTTAAAGGAGCTTCTTAGAGCTAAACTCATTGAGTGTGGCTGGAGAGATCAGTTAAAAGCACATTGCAAAGGTAAATACAGACTTGTCTTGACATTCAAAGTAGCGCCAAGCTTCAAGGCACGTTACTTGTCTCGAGGCTGAAACAGTTATACAATTGTTAAGTTTGAATTTCTGAAGGGATATGAAAGGCTGTATCACCTGTAATAAGTATTACAATTGGAGGTAGCAATTTGTTTTCTTTATCATTAATCTGTATTATTGTAAGTTGGTTACTTGCAAGAAAACACAACATTAATTGAGGTGTGAGATCAATAATATGATTTGTGATTTGTCTACGGTCGAAAGGGACTAGATTAGAGTCCAGGTACCCTTTCCCAACCATGCAGTGAGTGAGACAGCTGGTCAGATGCTCTTTGTTGTCCCTCTGTAGCAGCAGTGAGGATAAGTCTCTGAGAAAATATAGTGAGGCTTACTTGGCTAGACAGGTGGTGCTGAGGGTTCAGATAAGGTGTTCACCAAGGAACTTGTGAGTTCTCCACAAGTTTAAAGATATTAAAACAAATTTCACAATTTTACTCTTGTATGTACACCACAATATAACCCTAATGTGTTTCCAAGAGACCTTGAAACCAATTAATGTACATTCTGGACAACAGAGTTCACCTGATTAAAAGCCGCATGCTCTAATTTTAGAAATAAAATCAATTTTGTACTTGTACAAGCCTCATCAGATCATAAGCCGCACGTGTCTCATATTGTAATTTTTTTTTTTTAACTTTTAAACGTTACGGTAACATAACACTTTTTAACACTAACACCGCTACCTTTGAGTATATGTACATAATGGTATCATACACCTTATTTTCCTTATGTTCTTTTACTTAACAGTTCACAAACAACATTCCATCTCCTAACGGCTAGTAAAAGTATACACGATATATATACTGCAGCCTACGAGGAAAAGTAATTAATCACATCTTCATCTTCCTTATCTTCATCATGGGCGGGCCTTAGGAGGCTCTGCCTGCCCTCGGACACACTCAGGCTCGCCCTGGGAATACGAGCTGTACAGGATTGGTCTGGGAGTTTGTGCTGCCTAAACACTCGTCACAGATGCGGCTGAGTTGCACATAAAACGTATCAATCCCCCCAAAAAATTGGGTCTGGATCTGGTTACGAGGCAAAATTATTTTATTAATGTCATAAAAAGAGAAAAAAATGCATTAGCCGCACTGTATTATTATACGAAGGGTTCAAAATTTGGGATTTTTTGGGGGGGTGGAAGCAGCTTATAATCGGGAATTTATGGTAGTTCTATCCAATTAGACAACTAACCACAGCTGGCTTCAGAATGTGCATTTTGTTTTCAGATTACAATTGACTTGGACTACATTATCATGATTGAATGTGCTCAAAGCAACAATTATTTTGCAGATGTCATTAAAGAGAAAGGCATTGAAAATGTCACTGTAGAGGACTTGGTTGCTGGAGTCACTCCTAAAGGAAGAGGTATGCTTCTTTTTATTTCCCGGTTGTAAAACCTTTATATTTATCAAGAAGAAAAAGGTTAAATAGTCAGCAATATGTTGGATAAAGCATATAAATAATGCTTTATCTCTTTTTCCCAGCCCTTGTGCCTGACAGTGTGAAGAAGGAGCTTCTGCAGAGAATAAGAGCTTTTCTAGCCCAGCATTCTACATGATACTTGACTGGAAATATGACTAGATGCCAATTGAAATGTCACAACATTAGCTGTGAAATTGTTTGAATTTTTAAAATCTAATTGTGAATTGTCATGTTTGGGGTGAAGAAATATACATAGATCAGGTAAATGATTTTGTTGCACCAATAAAGTTTGCTCATGTTTGTACATCATCTCTTAATGATATGAACTGTGTGGAGCCTTTTTTCAGTTCTTTGCTTTTGAGTTTCTCAAAGTAAATCATGATACATTATTTTCCTAACTTTATTTCTAAAGGCAGAATTTAAAGGAAAGGCACTTAATTATTACTGTACATTTCTTCTAGAGTTAGAGATCAGTGTGACATGGGTATTCTTGCCATGTGTGTGGGCAGTATCTTGCTCAAGATTTTTTGTTTTTGTCACATGCTTATTTATACAAGTACAACAGTGAAATGTGTCCTGAAAATTTTTGACTGGAAACATTTAATTTAACAATTTAAGACTGACATAATATAAACAATATAATACAAGTACAATTTTAAATTAAACACATCTGGAAAGTTAAAACAAAGAAAGTACTAAAACAGAAATAAGTAGCAAACTACAATATTAAATTTTAATTTAGAAACACATTAGAAAATGTCAAAGACAAAAAGGATAAATACAGCTGGGTGCTGTATTGGTGCTACTAGCAGTCCTGGAATTCAAACCCACAGCCTTCTGACCACAGTGGGAACTCCCTAACCATTACAGCACCAGCTCCATTTTCTCAGGATAAAAATATAGGCACTATACAGAAGGTCTGGTACATCCTGGAGTCCTAGCTTAAGTATTAAGGTGTAGAATCCACACCAGTTGGCGCAGGGGTTAGCGCTGTTGCCTCACAGCGAGAGGGTCCTGGGTTGGACTCCCGGGAGCAGGGTCTTTCTGTGTGGAGATTGCATGTTCTTCCTGTAAGTTCATGCTAGATTAAAGCTGGTCTACCTGTAATTGTCCATTTTCTGGAGTGGTACTAGCATAGGCCTGGAGGCATTTTTTAAGCTGTAATGTTCAGGCACCCATGGCAACCATTGGGAGTACATGCTGGAACTAATTCTGAGACTCATTGGTTAGAGTTACAGTATTAAAGAAAAAAGACAACTAACAGCAGTTTAGATTTTCAGTTAAATGTTTTAGGAAAGGTTTATGTAAGAGTAGCATAGTGGTACCATTAAATAAAGTTCTATTTAATGACAGGTTTCCACTTTGCAGTGTTTTGGCCTTTTCAACAACTTCATCAGTACTTCATTAAATGTTTGTGTGTGTGAGTATATACACTTCCAGCTAGAAATAATGCGACAAATCTTTTTACTAAGGTGAGTAAAACCTATTGCAAACATTGAGATGAGACAATGCAAGATTCCTCAAAGATCCTTAGATTCAATTCTGGTACAATTATTTTTAAATATTGAGACCATGTTAGGAAATATTTAAGGAAGAGATATTCAAGTACTGTGGGTGCTCTGTGGACCGCAGTGAAGTTGCGTGGGAGGCAGTTTCTTTTAAAAACAAATTGATTTGTTGGTGTGAATTCAGTTTCTTTTGACAAACATTTTTTAACCTTGAGGTCATAGGCACCTTGTAGGTCCTGAAGGCCTACATAATAACTTCACATTTTTGTTATACATATCTTAAATCTTTTATTAAAAAAAAAAAAAGCTTCTATGTTGTTGGAAGTGGGCTTTAGACATGCACATTTTAGGTATAACTGAAATGAAACTTTTCACACCCACACACACTTAAAATGTAGGAATTTTGTTTCAATTCAATTCAAAGAACTTTATTTATGTATTTTAATTCGAGGGGCACAGTGGTGCAGCGCACACATAACAATTGAATTTGAAACACAAGTTTTGTTTTTTTTTCAAGCAGTGTTCAGCGAGGGCTGAGAAAATGACTTTAAATAACAGACGTTGTAAGGTGCATGATGATATTTAAAATAAAAGATAGAAATGAGAAACTCCAATCAAGGAGGTCTGATTAAGGGTGGTGCGTGGGTGAGTGTGTTAGAGATGGGTTTGGGTGAGTGTCCGGAGTTCAAGAGAAGGATAGCTTTAGGGACAAAGGTGGCTTTCCTCCTCTGAGTCCTGCAGCTGGGGCATCGGAGCCGGCGTTTGGAAGGAAGACATTCAAAGGGAAAGTTCAGTGGGTGTGAGGGTTCATTGATGATTTTGAGTGCTAGCCTGCGTGTCTGCTGATCACAGATAATTGCTAGAGATCTCACAGGCAGTCCAATGATCTTAGAGCACACGCTGACAGTGCTCTGTAGCCGCCTTCTGTGCTGTGCAGTGGTGGAATGGAACCAGCAGGTGATGGAGAATGATAGGATACTCTCTATGAAGGAGTAGTAAAAAGTAAGTCAAATGTCTTTCCTGACTCCAAAGGAATTGAGCTTCCTGAGGAGGTATTGTCGCTGATGACACTTCCTGAGAATCTCCTCTGTGTTGGAGGAGAATTTCAGCAAGTGGTCGAAGATGTTGCCCAGATATTTGTACTCCTCAACCAGCTCCACTGGCTTCCCATGGATGAAGGTGGTAACTGCTGTTGCCAGGTCCCTCTGCTTGTTGGTGAAGGTCACCACCATCTACTTGGTTTTGCTGACATTCAGTTACAGACACGAGGTGTCACACCAGTCCACAAACTCCTGCAGAACCTGACCATGGTAGTGTGAGTGTCCTGACAGCAGAGACAGGAGGACTGTGTCGTCAGCGTACTTCACCAGATGACAGTTGGGCTGTGACGCTCTGCAGTCTTCCGTGTTGAAGATGAAAAGCAGAGGAGACAGCACACAGCCTTGGGGCGACCCAGTGGAGGTGTACCGGAGGTCAGAGAGAATGTTTTTAGCCAGTACTCTCTGTGATATATTGGTCAGAAAGTCCAATATCCACCAAATTAGATGGGTGTCCAAATGAAAATGAGAGGAAAATTTAGAAGCCAGGATGTGGGGTTGCATAGTGTTGAAAGCCGACGAGAAGTCAGCAAATAAGAGTCTGACTGATGAATTGGACTGCTCCAGATGTTTGTGCATGGTGTCTATGATTTTGCATCATCAACACCTCAGTCTGTGCGATATGCAAATTGCAGTGGGTCCATCAGGGAGTTGGTGGTTCTGATTATGTGGTGTTTTATGACCCTCTCCATGGCTTTCATTACTAGAGAGGTAAGAGCCACTGGCCAAAGATCATTGAGAGTTGTGGTTCTTCTAAGGATGATTGAATTGGAATGTTTTAAACTGTTCCCCTGCCTATTTAACAATCTAAACAATATGTCTAAATATTGTTCATATCATTGCCCATTGGTGCCTAATTTTACAGCACTGCTAATCAGGTTAGTGGTTTGGTGAGTTACAGTCATAACTGAAAATATCCCAAATACTGGATTATATGATACACATTTATGTACCTGGTCTATTCTAATTATTCTCTTTCTCTTATGAGATAACTGCCATATGATTTCACCTATAGATATTTACAGTATTTATATAATGTCTCATTCATCACTGCTGGGCAGTACTAAACAATGAGGTTTTGTGGAGTTTTTCATGGATAGACCAAGAGTTCTGTTAACAGGAAACCTGTTCTTTATGAAGTCTGCCGAAAGATATCCTACTCAGAATAAACCCTCAATGTCATTATCCAACAACAGTATTGTCTTGACGTGACTTCTCTTTGTAGATCGGCTATGTTGAAGAATAATAAGATGTGTCACTTGTGGAGCGCCGATAGGGGGCCGTAGAACTTCAGAAAACAACACAGAATCGCTGGTCCAGATTTCAGGCCTCTGGAGCTGCCCACTGCCGCCATCGTTTTGTGTAGTCCATGAGAGCCACTGTTTTTTCTAAACTTAAACTAGTCTACAGGCTAATACTAGATTCACTCCATCAGACTATTCCTATTGACGAACTTATATAGATTTATACACTTTTCATAGATGTATTCATCCTTGTTAAAATGTTGGCATAATTATCTTTATGCATTTCGTTACTTTAAAGACAAAAATGGCCAAAAAATATATTTTTTACAATTTGTCAGAATAAAATATGATTTTTTATGTAGCCTCCACAGCAACACACAGAACCGTAGGTCCTGCGGGGTTCTCTAATCCACAGAACAGTAGGTTCTGCAGGGTTTTGTGTGAGGGTTCTGCAGGTCTGTGTGTGAATGCTCTGCAGGGCTGTCTGTAAGTGTTCTGCCGGGCTATGTGTAAAGGTTCTACAGGGCTGTATGTGAGGGTTGTACAGGGCTGTGTGTGAGGGTTCTGCAGGACTGTGTGTGAGGGTTCTGCAGGTCTGTGTGTGAGGGCTCTGCGGGGCTGTCTGAAAGGGATCTGTCGGGCTATGGGTAAAGGTTCTACAGGACTGTGTGTGAGGGCTCTGCAGTGCTGTCTGTAAGGGTTCTGCCGGGCTATGTGTAAAAGGTTCTGCAGGGATGCGTGTGAGAGATCTGCATGTTCATCTGTAAAGGTTCTGCAGGGCTGTGTGTGAGGGTTCTGCAGGGCTGTGTGGGAAGGTTCTGCAGGGATATGTGAAGGTTTTTCAGGACTGTGTGTGAGGGTTCTGCATTGCTATGTGTGGGGTTTAGGCAGAACTGTGTTTAAATGTTCTGCAGGGCTGTGTGTGAAGGTTCTAGAGGTTTGTGTTTGGGGGTTCTGCAGGGGTTTGTGTGAAGGTTCTGCAGGGCTATGTGTGAGGGTTCTGCAGGGCTGTGTGTGAGGGTGTGTGAGCCGCAGCAGACCTGTGAATATTTTGGTGGTCCTGTTTAACCCCTGTCAGCACGTTACTCTAGTTGCGTTTTGGCTCCTATCCGGGGTGTCTGTCTCTGTCTGTCCCTCCCAACGGACGGGAGACGAGTTCCCCAACAGTGTGAGTGTGTGTTTGTGTGTGTGTTTGGGGGTGGAGGGTGGGGGGGTTCAAGTCCCAGTCCCAGAAGCTCTCTATACAACACGGAGGGGGGCGTGTCCCGGGGCCCCTTCTCTCTCTTTATCCGTCTCTCTTTTTCTTTCTCTCTCTGTCTCCCTCTCTCTCGTATAGAGCTGAACGCAAGCGCACGGCGTTGGTGATACGCAGCAGACTCAGCACGCGGCCCTTATGTGTGTGTAGCGTGGGTTGTGTGAGTGTGTGTGCGCGCGCGTATGTGTGTGTTTTTATAGTGTGTGTGTGTGTGTGTGTGTGTGTGACTGTGTGTGTGTGCTGCGCCTCGGAGTCACCGTGGAGAGCTCTCGGGTGCAGCGCTGGCACCACATCGCCATGGACGCCGTGCGAGCAGCGGCTCTCTGCGCGCTCGTGCTCTTCCTCTGGAGTTTACCGAGCTGCCAGCCGGCCGCCCTGCTCTCTTCACCCGCGCCGCGCCGGGGCCGCGCCGGCAGGAGCCCCAGAACTGTCCGAGACTCTGCCGCTGCCCCGTCGGCGCTCCGACCCGGCCTGAAAAGCGCCGTGGAGCCGCACGACTACATGCTCTCCATTTACAGGACTTACTCTGCCGCGGAGAAACTGGGACTCAACGCCACCGTCTTCCCCTCCTCCAAATCAGCCAACACCATCACCAGCTTCGTGGACCGCGGGAAAGGTCCGTCCATTATCATCGCTATTATTATTATTATTTTGTATTGTTGTTAGAATAATTATATTTTTATTATTATTATTGCCCCTCTCTGCGATCCGTTTTATTATATTGGAGAATTTGACTATAATTTGACGAAAATTTCACAGTGCTCGTTCTCTATTTTAGGATATTTATGGTTTAATTTAGTTTGATTCAAAGGTAAAGGTTGCCAAAATGCGAAACAGGATACATGACACACTTTAAGATTGTTTAGAGACAAGACTTAATAAGTTTATAAAGACCAGAATAACTTTTTTCTATTCGTTTTCAGAAACAAAAGACCATAACGCTATAATAATATCTAGGAATTTCCATTTTTGACGTTAGGGCAAAATTTGTGAGTTTGGCCTAATTGTAAGTGGGCCTGAGATTTTGCTTTTGAGTTTCTGTTGGTTTTACATTGACCCCAAACTGCCACACCAATAAAACACTAATTGGGGAGTTTTGTGAATGAAAGCAATAAATCATGAAAGCCCAAAAACACTGAAACAATTGCCGTTTATCCAATTTCTCAGTCGTTTCAGATGAGTTTTGGTGTCAGGCTAACTTTATATTTGAATTTCTTTCGTTTTTTAAATGTTGGTTTATTTCTTAAATTAATTATCTGTGCTCGGGCACAGGTTTGGGAGAGAGCGGTTGGAAATGGAGGGTCTGAATGATTTAAGGACGCGGCAGTTTTTACAGCGTGTTTCAGTCGCAGGCGAAAGCTGCGAGGTGATTTGATGAAAGGGGAGAAGAGAGGCAGCGAGGCAGCGAGGCAGGCTCTGTGTGCTGAGTCTGATGGGATGTGTCAGTGGCTGTGACCCTGTCCCGGAGCCTGCGCTCTCAGGACTATTTGAACTCGCTGATCTCATTGAGTGCTCATGTCATAACATATCAAACACTGTCTGTTCTCCCGTAATGAACGGCGGGGTTCGGGGCTCGGACTGTCTCAGGATCCTCAGCCGCTCCAGCGCTCCAGGGAGACGAAAAAGCTCTAAAACAGCTCCTTAATTGTTGCTCGTCTTAAAACTTTGCGAACAGCTATCAACTTTATTTGCGTTAACCAGATCTTTATATGCCTAAAACAATTCATTTTTATTCTTTGAAATTATAGTCGATTTTCTAAGCGAACTTTTTTAACAAGAAAAATTCTCAACCATAATAAACCGATAGGAGATTTGCATGGGCAACCCTTTCTTTATTCCACTTGTTTTAATGTTCTTTTGGCTCTAAAATGCACGCCTCATCCAATGTTGGAAGTTATCATAATTTAACGTGGAAACGACGTCTGATAAGGGTTTAATCTTTTTTTTTTTTTGGTAGAGCTGGAAGGAATTTCCTCCGGGTAGATAAAGACACCCCCCTCAAAAAAAAAACAAAAAAAACTTCTGAGCATCGTTATTATGGTCGCGGGATCAGACAAGAACAAACGGAATGTATGAAAATTACTTTTGGCACTTGAAGGAACTCATTAAAAACGCAGATGGTGAATGCTGGCCCCAGTAGCCACCCCACGAAAAGTCCACTCTCTCTCTCCCTCTCTCCAAAATTCAGTATATTTGGAGAGGAATGTGCTGGTTTGAATGAGACAGTGGAAGAATTGTTCGTCTTTGAGACTGACACTGTTTGAGGATGGCATTAAAACCTGTGCACTCTCTCTCCTCCGATTTTTTCTCTCTCTTCTTCACTGCTGTGTCTTTGTGTCCCACTCCTAGACCCTCTCCTTCTGCAGGCCCCGTGCGCGCGGGCCTATGATCACTTTTATAGTGAGTATAATGTTTTGAGAGTGCTCTTGTTGGCAGACCGGCTGAAATCTAAGAGTTAACTCCGGTCTGCAGGGAACTAGAAACTGTTCGTTATTTGTTGATCTTCTGTTCCATTTATTTGAAGTCTTAAAATGTTAATGCGACGCATGTGAGCGCAGGAGCAGAGATAAACACCAAGTTTTCATCCAGGCACGTTCTGCAGGAAAAAATTATACAGCATGTTTTCTTGCAGACTGTGAAAAAATGGTTCTGTACAAAAAAACTGGAAAAAAGTCAAGACGGGTCTAGGGTCGTTTGGCTTTTTTTAGTTGATATTACTTGGTGTATTGCTCGTGTTTAATTGGTGTGATTTTGGTGTTTAGTTGGTTTTTAGGTGTTTTTATATGGTGCTGATTTGATTTTTATTTGATGTATTGCGAGCGTTTAGCTGGCATCGGTGTTCGTTGTTTTAGTTGTTTTAATTGGTGGTTTGGTGGTGTGTTGTTGGTGTTTAGTTTGTTTTTTAGTTGGTAATTAATTGTTTTGTTGTTCTTTTGTGTGTGCTTATCTGAGGTGTTGTTGGGTTTTAGTTGTTTTTTGTAGATGTGTAGTTAATGTTTTTGTTGTTTTTTGGTTTTTGATTGTATTTGTTGGTTTCAGTTGGGTTTTAGTTGCTGGTGTTTAGTTGTTTTTGCTGGGTTTAGCTGGTGTTGAGTTTGAGAGTGTCAGGACTGCTGTCCGTGCTGACTAGGCCTCTGAATTCCTGGCGGGGAAAGAATGCCTTAATTGTGTGGACAGCAGGCTATTTCTCTTATTGTCTGCCCCTCTCTCTCCGTTCCTCTCTCACTCTCTCTCTCTCACACACTCTCTCTCTCTCTCTCTCTCTCTCTCTCTCTCTCTCTCTCTCTCTCTCTCTCTCTCTC
>JBBKCR010000006.1:14595562-14606256 GCA_037577295.1 Ladigesia roloffi | reverse complement strand
TATTATTATTATTATTATTATTATTATTAGTAGTAGTAGTAGTAGTAGTAGTAGTAGTAGTAGTAGTAGTAGTATAAAGGGCAGCATACTGTAGCCTGGTTATTAGCCTGGTTATTTGGGAGTTGCCCCAATCAGCAGTTGTGATTAAAAGGCCATGGGTTGAATCCCAGGAATGCCAGTAGCATCACTGAACAACCCTTGAGCAAGTTCTTTCCCACAGAGTGCTCCCTGTCCGTTGCATCACTGGCTGCCCACTGCTTCACTTGATGAATTGGTGAAAAGCAATGAAATGCAGACAATTTACACTTAGTAGTGGTAGTAGTAGTATTTATTGCTAGTCTGACAATTATACTCCATGTTATTACTGAAAGCATTCTGGTAAACTAGTTATTTCTTCCCATGGACCATCAAGCTTATATGCATGGCATCATTGATATCTCACAAGCATATATCTCAGACTACCATTGTTTGCCTGCTGGCTTTTAGAGGCTTAGGGAAAATTCAGTAGCCATTAACTAGCTCTCATTTTGAATCATACATATCTAAAGCAAGTAATGCAAATTTTCAGAAAAAGATAAACATCACCATTTGCTGCTAACATGAGAGATATTGAACAAGAACCAACCAGGTATACACATTACATTTTATACATTTAAACAAAACCAATGCATTTAGCTTTCCTGCATACAAGACAAGTGCTGCTCTTTAATGTCCATGCCATCTAATTACCTGACCATTATTTACATTTTTGACACTGTCCATATCCTTTTAGCTATCATTAGTTTGCCTGTAACCTTCAAATACATATTGGATACCATTTATCTACTCTTCTCTGAGGTTTAGAACTTTAAAAACATTAAGAATTGCAGGCAGAAATCTGTTTGGCCTGTCCTTCAAAACATCTAAACACTACACTCCAAAAAATAATTAACCTGTCATATGAGTGCGAAGAAGGCTTTTTATCCTCAAAGAACATAAAGAAAATAAGGCTGATTATCAGTCTATGACACCTTGAATGCTGTATGCACTGTATGGTTTGTTAAATAATTTAAACATTTAATCTATGTAAATATCCAGTTGTACTGCTGATGTAGGAACTGGAGACCTGGAACTGCTGTCACAGGTGAGATGGTTTTATTATTTATGATTCCCTCTCACACACACACGCAAACAACTCTCTCTCACACACACACAATCACACACACACACACACACACACACGTCTGGCCTGTGAAATGTTTAAGGTAGCTGAAGTCTTTGTCAAAGGTTAGATACTCCAGTGTCCTCTAATCAGGCTGTACTCTCAGTTTCCTCCCAGCCATGCTCCATAAGTTTTAGCCCTGTATTATAACATAGCAGGTCTTTGATCTGACTTCCTCATTAGCATTGCAAATACCTGTTGGTGATTGTGGGTGCTCTCACAGAAGGGGGTGGTCAGGAACAGAAGAAATACTTGTGTAACAGCCCAATACATATCAGGGTTATGTTTATTGGTTTTGAAGCATATTTGCCATTTGTTGGGAAACACTAAACCAGGGAAGGTTCCTGGCAAAGTGCTGGGGTGGTGCTCTTTTCTGGGTCAGTGAGAACACTGAGGAAATCCACTCTGACATTAACAGGCTGCTATAGGAAGTGTTGTTGGATTAAATTAACGTGGTCCTGGCGGGTGGGGTTTGAAAATGGGGTGGGGGGGTTGTGGGGGTGATGCTATGCTAGAGTAGATGGGGAATTTTTGGCTTGGTTTGCTCATGACGCATTTTTCATGCGAAGTGAAGGCCCTGACTGTAATCGGGGAGGAGGGGCAGTGGGAGATGTTTCATAGATAAGGATGTATTCTTATTACTCTTTTTTACGGCATAATTATGCCCTGAGCACAGGGCGCGTCATCAAATGGCAACAACAGAGTGTAAGGATGACTCACAGATGGCACGGTGCCATGTTCCTGTGTTTTTATGTGTGTATGTGTGTTTCTGTGTGTGGGCATGTACTTGTAGTTTCATAGACATGCAATATGAACCGAACAAATTAATGGACTGAACTGACATGATTTCACTGAGTACTTTATTTCCATATGAATAAAAGATAACGCATCAATGTTAATATATAATACCTTAATATCACAATGACTCACTTGGCAATGATTGTGTTTATGTGATGTTTTATGAATCAAGTGTTCATCAAAAAATGTAGCATTTAATATCTGTTCAGTTTCCACATATTAGAGATGTAGTTAATCCAAAAATATAGTTTCATGGAAGGTACATTTGTATTAAATGCATTACATTGAAGGAAAATTGACTTTTAGAGACAAAAGAAACCTGCATGCTTTTAGACTGAATTATTAATTCTGCATTTGTGTCTAATGTACTGCACTAAACAATCATTCTATTGCAACCTACATCAGCATAATTGCAATTAGTTTCATTATAGCTGCAGTCATTCATTTTAAAGGACAAACCTCACACTGCTAACAAACACTGGATGTCAATTTAGTAATATTTGTAAATAAATCCACTAATTTTTTTTATCCCCACCCAGCCCCATTAGGATAGCAAGGACCTGTCAGTGTGCTTTAGAAAACTGTTGCCAAATGTTGCAGGTAGCCTTTTAAGACAACAGGGTCTGTTTTCACAAACCTCCTCAGGAATAGGAGCACAGATCTAGCTTCATGGCAGTGACAATAATAAACATTTTTAAGCTTGTTTTCTGGGCCAGGTCTATTGTGGTGAGTTTTTCTTACATTTTGTATCTCACTGTAAAGCTAATTGTTGGCTAATCCATATTCACAAGTGTGCATTACCTTAACAAAGAGCTCGATGCAGTTGGAGGGATGTTTTGTAAATGTATTCATAAAGATGTTGCACAATATTATTTATATTATTAGCTTTAAATGGGCGGCTCTAAAATTTGGATGGAAATTTAAGTCTCCAAACATGTCCAGCTGATAGTCTACATCAAGGATAAATTGTGCATTTTTTTCCCTTAAGAGAGGACCTCTTTCTTCTTGTCCAGTCAGATCAAAAAAGGTTTTTCCTTTGTCCTTGAGCAAGGGTCACGAAACCGTTCAGGAAGGAGCTCACGAAAGCAAAGCTATCAGCCCCTTCGCTGCCTGCTCCAAACCGGCCGGCCTACCGCCTACTCTCTGAGATGAAGATTACAGTTGGATAAGGCTGCAGGGGAGAGGGGAGCGACGCTGCAGGCTCGAGTAGCCGCCTCCTCATAGCTGTCTCTCATCACGCCATTGACCCCCCAGGAAGCGTTAGATGCCAGGGCCGGTTTCATAATTCTCTTATCCAGGCTAAATCTGGGAGATAAGCCTGGAGGAATTGAAAGTGTAAACGGAGCACCGTGGCGCTAGACTCCTGCAGCAGACTCATTCTTTTACCTGCCTGCCAGATTCATTTACAGCCTGCATCCTCCCCTGCACAAGCAAGTGTGTATTAGTGCTACAGACAGAGGCCTGTGTGTGTTTGCATGTGTGTGCGGTGGGCTTGCAGGGGGCCTTGGCCCTGTCAGCCCACCTCACTTCCCTCATCATGAGCCACATGCTCACACACACTCACAAACTTGCATACACATACGCACACACACACACACACACATACACACGCACACACACACACTCGGATTGGCGGAAATTTGACTGATCTGCAAGAAAATAGGGAGGGAGAGGAAGAGGGAGAGAGAGAGAGAGAGTGAATGAGTGAGAGAGGTTGGTCACATCCTGTGACTGGTGCTGATTTCCCTCTCCTGAATGCAGCCCTGGAGTATATCTGAGTTCAGTGTCATGTTTGTATATGTTTTCAAAGATCATTGAGAAAGTGAGTGGCTGGAGAAGACGGGGGGCCATGGAGGTGGGCTCTAACCTGAGCAGAGCGGCCTTGCAGACATAAATCTGTGTCATGAACGGCGGATGTGGCTACTGGGGAATGCGCTAATTGATCCACAGATCACATGAATCGTACAAACAAAGGTTTAAACATGAAGGTGGCCCTCTTTTTCCAACCCCCCTCCCTTTCGACTCCAAACCCCACTCCCGTGCAGGAACTGTCTGCACCTTTCTTCAACTTGTTGCTCACTCATCCTGTCTTTTAGCATGAATGTAGTCTCCCAGTGCATGACGTGCAGAGTAATTGGTGGTTTCTGGCTCAGTCATTAATACTGACGAGTGTAATTTAGGATGTTTTGTCTTTACAGCTTGTAATTAGCTTTCATATTACCCGTGGCAAATATGATTCATGCACGTAAAACCCAGTGAGGTTTTATATCCAAGCCATTTTATAAGACTGATCCCAAAACTCATCGACATGCCCATCACAAACTAAGGATATAATCTCACACAAACCTCAGGCAACATAAGTAACATTCACTAATGTGTTGCAAGTTACGTGATTGTCCTGTGGTCTGTAAGAATTTAGGAAATGGATGTGACTTTAGGTGCTGTAATGACTGTTGTACACAGAAAAAGCTCTGTAGAAACTTGTCTTCGACAGAGAACATTCCGATGGCAACGATGTCATTATGAATTAAGGCTATAAGCCACTTAGGGACTACTGACCCTTACCTGTGGTAAAATCACTATATTCAAAATACAATTTGTTATAGCTAAAAAAAAACACTTCTTCCACCTTCTTCTTTATAGTTCAATATTTTTATATAGCAGTTACTACCTGCAAAATAAACTGCTCAGCATTGCGAATTGGAAGTTTTTTGATTGCATATATTTCATATCATGATGAAAATAATTTAATACAACAGTGTTTGATTCAGAAACTCTTACCTAAGGAGTAGTTTTTGCTCAAAAATGATCAAAGCGGGTATGAGGCTCATTTCAGCTCCTCTATGGAGATTTCAGTGCTATGTTAGCATCATGCTAAATGTGCCAAAGCTTTGTTCCTATAGCAGACTTATACTTTTCATATTACAGATTTACAGTAAATTGTTTATGAAATACTTTAATTAAAAGCACTGACTAATATTTATGAGTTTAATAAGTTGTCTGCCTTTTAGCAAACAAAACAAAGTTCCTTATTCATCTGGTCCATGCACATCTTTTAACACAGCTTATCAGATATCCATTCATAATGTTAATGGAATAATATCACTTCATATACAATGTTTTACATTTAAAAACAAAAAAATTCATCTTATATTGTTTCTTTAAAATAGTCTATATTTATTCACTTAGTGTTATGGTGTCACTTCATTATCAGTATTGTGTAAAAGTATATATTTTATATAATAAAATTATTTATTTTTCATTTTTGACTACTCAACAAAGACATGTGTGAGCTCCCAAACTCTTCAATCTCCTTTTCACTTCCATGCCACGTTTTAGCAGGCCCAGATTATAGACTTAAACTGCATTTCTTGGATATCACAGTAATTCAGTAATGCCCTGGCATGGGAAGACTCCCCCCTTTAATTATCTGTAGCCAATTTTGTAAGGCTCTTGTTTTCTTTTCTCTCAGAGCTGTAACTGTCTCATTCCTTTCATCTCTGTTCCCACCTGACTGTGTCGGTGTGAATTTGAGGGTACAGTGTGCTAAAAAACAAAATGACACGCTGGTGGAGTGGGGTTTTTACACGCCATTCTCTTCATGTAATGAGACTTGAAGCCTTGCAGGCATACCCAGACCCCCCCCCCACACACACACACACACACACACTCTCTTGCTCTTTCTCTCTCTATTCATCTGGTGTGATTCATATAGAACATGTTAAAGCAGAGGCTTCAGGTAAGGTGTTGCCAAAAAGTAAAGTGAGTTTCCTAAACCTCAACAAAATAAATGTTTAGAGCTATTGATTCTATCAATCTAATTTGTGCCATAAACATCCAAAACACTTATAGTTTGATTATTCTTGTGTGGTGTTAAAGTTGTTTACATGATTAAGGAATGGCTAGCAGGGTAACTCTGTAAAAATGCACTTGGCCTCACATTGTAAAACTTTACATGAATTTAGCTCCTTAAAATTTACTCCCTTGAAACTTTTTTGAAACTCAGTTGCAACTCTCTGAAACACATTTCTTGAGAGACACATTTCTTGAATGCAGATACTGCAGATAATGTTCATTATTTAATTGCTCAAATGTTGATTGTTTATTGCTTGGGAGAATAATGATCCTCCCAAAAGCCTCCTGCTATTAAGATAACGAAGAGATTCCTATCTCAGTTACAAATGATAATAGATGTCTTTAGAATAAAATTGAGAAAGCTGTTAAAATATATACACTGTGGTTAATTTCTGTGTTTGTGTGATTATTTTGGCAAATCAGAGCATGGTGTGTTACTTTATAGAGATCTATACCAAACCTCAAGAGGAAACACAAATTAGAAACTGTGTATTTGTAGTCACAAGTAATATTTTAATTTTAGTTTCCAGTGGATGGAACTTATCAACTGTTCTACATGGAAAGTCTGCAGTATATATATTTTTTTCATTTTTTTCATCTTTTGACTAAAAAACCTTTTTAAATGTGTGAATACAGCCTTGTATTTCATCTGCATCAAATCCCAGTTTCCACTCTTCCTCTTCTTTTTCTGTGAGGATGTTGATGAAATGATGATTCATCATTTGACCTGCCAACAGTACTTTCAATTTGTCAATTTGAAGCCAAAAAGTAGGAAGCTGAGGCTGAAAGAAGGAAACTGTTTATTGAGCAATTGCCTAATTGACCTGGAGATCAACCATGTTAAGCAATGCTAATTTAACTCTGAACTTGTATGTTGTATTGCTAAGGATATGTGTGTTCATGAGTGTGTGGTGGGAGGAGTCATCCTTAATGTCCCTAGACTACTAATTCATGCCGAGTCCCAAAGCATGGCCCATGACATGTAGCCCACTGAAAAAAACAGAAAGACAGAAATAGGGAGAGAGGGAGGGAGAGTGAGAAAGAGAGAGAGAAAGAGAGAGAGTGAGAGAGATAGAGAGGATTAACAATAACAGCATGGATTCAGGCCTGATTTGAGCTCATGTGATGAGGCAATCCAGGAGGAGAAAAGATTTAGAGGAGTCCCCCTTTCTTATTCCAAATATGAAATACTGTCAGATGAAAACTGGCTTCTACTCGCACACTTCTTTGTATTCCCCTGGTTTGATTCAGTTCGCTTCAGTTATATCATTCTGATCCAAAACAGTCCAAAAAACACAAAATCACACATTTGTAGAGGACCACTATGAACAGAAGTCATTGCCCCAGAAATGTTCTTCTAAAAAAGCTGATTAAAATAAGATCTGTTTCACATGCCCCACTTTAAGTTAGCTTAAGTGTGTACAATCTTATCAAAATGAACTCTATATGGTTACAAGTTTTCATTGCAAACAAGCAGGACTACTCATGTTTCTATTTGTTTAATCAGTTGGTCTCAGTATTCAGACTGATCGTGTGTGGTTCACTTTGTTGCAGGGAAAACCAGCCGCCAGTCCTTTGCAGATAAGATTTGACAATCCTGGGTTGAAGGGTTCATAAGCACGCATGAGCAGCATGACAGACATATCCCAGAGGCAACACCAATACTATTGTTCATTTTTAAATAAAGAGTGAAAACCGATGAACACGTTAAATGTGAATTCTGTCATTGTTGGCCAATTTTTTTCATGCAACATATTCATGCAAATTTCCATTTGAAATTATTTTATTATGAATTATATTTTATTTAGCAGATTAAACAAAAAAAAAACGATTTAACTATGTATTTTCTCAAAAACAGATCTATAGAAGCTGGGTAGAAGCATGCGGTACTGATGTGAGGGGCAAAATATGTGATTGTGGGAACAATTGACATTTAATTACTACGTTTTTACTGGTATTAAATGATAGAATAAATTGAATGCACATGTCAGACTGTTTAAGAGTAATCTCCAGATTCCCCAACTGAATCACACGTGCTTGACACAAGGCTTTACATAAGTGCCTAAATAAAATCAAACCATGACAATATTTACAATTCAAAAAATGACATCACATTTCTATAGAATATTACATACATGTGTACACATTAAAATACAAGACAGTTTGCCATCATTAGGTTCAAACATCATGCATATTTATGCTCCTACTTGAAGGTAGGCTACAGAAAAGATGAGAAAGAGAGTTTCATTCAGTGTTTGTGATAAATGTCTATGTAGTAAGCTGCAGATTTACTATAAAAACACAAGGGCTCCATGGATACGCATTCATGGTTTAACGTGCTGACATCTGTAGAACTTCATATATGAAGGATGTGCATCGAAGTCAATAGACTCCATTACACGACTGCATGTGTGAGCTCCACCTCAGCAGACAGACACTCTTGGGCCACCCGAGCCTGACCACCTCCATAACACCCACACACACACAACTACATGTGACTGAATCCAGATTCAGTCTTCTCCCGAGAGGTGGGGGGGGGGCTTTTGGTGGGGCTTGTGGGAGACTGAAACATGAAGTCAATCCTTGGGAACTCCCACCAACCATACACTCCAATCAAGTCAGGGTGGCCTGGATTACATCTCAGTGGCCTTTGCTAATGTTACAGCACAATGGGGACCCAATTCTATATCCATGTCATGGTTCTTTGACTATTGCTGTAAATGCCATCATGTGTCCACGCTAATCAGGATACACTGCCCAACACCAGCGACTGTCCAATTTCTGACCGTCTCAAGACACCCATTTAGCACAGTTCCGGATCCAAGCATGCAAACATTCACTTCCTGGCTTTCGATATTCGTTGTCTGACTGTAGTGGTCTTTCCAATCCATAATGAACTACTTATGAGGCACCGGATGCATAATGCAACCAGCTACACTCTGAGGTCATCTGGGTTCTGTCCTGTTTGACCCAGGGTGGGTGAAGATCTGCTCTTAATCATTCGCCCATTTTTGTAAGCTCCTCTTCTCATTATGGAGCTCAGTGGCAGTGTTGAGGAATGATAAATCAACACTGTAATACAGGGGCATGTTAGCACAGATATTTAGTTTCTCCATTATGTCCCACAGGAGAGGGATAGACACAGTCCTCAAATCAAGAAGTCTGGAAGGGAGGAACCTGGGGGACAGAAGAGGAAATCTCCAGATCAAAGAGCATCTGAAAGAGTGGTGCGCTTCACTGAATTTTATTTGGAAATAAAGATTCAGATTTGTGCATTACTGTGTGGAACTCAGTGTACAACAAATTCTGAAGGAGAAAAGGGACTCATAACAGTCACGCATGGGTTTGTATTTTATCAGGTCTTGAATGGTTGATAAGAATCCAATTTTGTCTATCATGAGAAAAATATGTTTTTGTTTCTACAGTCAGAAGAAAACTGTGAAAGGACATGTAGCAATTCATAAAGGACATTGACAAAAAGAAACTGCAAATCT
The DNA here is from genome assembly GCA_037577295.1 of Ladigesia roloffi. Lineage (NCBI taxonomy): Eukaryota > Metazoa > Chordata > Actinopteri > Characiformes > Alestidae > Ladigesia > Ladigesia roloffi. Next base: position 14,596,908 of record JBBKCR010000006.1, on the reverse strand, counting down.
AAAAAGAATCTTCAGGTGTTTTCAGCATGTATCTGACATTGTTTGCATCATGAGAAGCAGAAAATACAACCAACTTTGAAGGCTTGGGGGTGTTTACAAGAAGCATGGGAGAATATTCCTGCAGATTTCTTTGCTAAATTTGAAAGTGTGGACATTATTCAGCCACAACATTAGAATAATTTCTCTTGTCCTGTATGATCCTTCAATTTATATATACTGTATAGAGTAATAGAGAACTTACAACCCAGGAAGGGCAATCTAAACATTCCAGCATACCAAAACATTTTGGACAATGCCATGCATCCATCTTTGTTGACACACTTTGGGAAAGAACCTTCCAGAATGACTGTGCCCCAGTGCACAAAGTAAGGTTCATAAAGACATGTCTGGAGGAATTTGACTGGCCCACTCAGAGCCCTGAGCTTAACCCCAGCCAACACTTTTGGGACAAATTGGAATGGAGATTACGAGCCAGACCTTCTCATCCAGCATCCAGTGATTTAATAAATGCTATACAGAATAAATGGAAAGCCTTCCAAGACAGGTGGAAGCTGTAATAGCTGCAAAAACGGGACCAACATGTTAAAGTCTATGTATTTGAATGCAATGTGGTGCAAAGACATTCTAGGTGTAATGGTCAGGTGTCCCAATCCCTTTGTTCATTTGAAGGTTTAATAACAAATACATAAGGTAAATGACTTTTCTAGAACCATATATATAAGTCAAGAGCCAAGGGACCTTCATTTTTAAGTGTGTGGGTGTTTGTGTGTGCCTCAGTAGCAGGTGTGCTTAAGTGTATTTAAAGAGGACAGCTGAAAGTGGACAACGTTTATCTGTATATGTGCCCATATGTGTGTGTATGTTTTTGTGCAAGAACAGCAAGCTCTTCTAGTTATTGCCCAGTGGATGATTCCTGCTGGTGCTGAAGCTTCTTGTATTTTCTTTTTGGAGTGCTTCCATATGCAAGGCCCAACCAAAGAAGCATCTGGCTGCTGGAACAAGCAATGGGAGGTATTAGGGCAGCTTGACTTGCCTTTGCTCAACTTTTCACTCCCTTACAGAGAACCCTCAGCACAGGCTAACAAGCTCAGTTTATCTCCAGAAGACCTAGACCTATAAGGTCAACAGATGGTCTAGCGCTTATCTACAAGGTAATTCTGTATATTTTCACATACTCCACCAACTTACAAAAGCAAAGAGTGGCAAAGTATAAAAAGTGAAGCAGAAAGCAACAGCTTTTAAGTTGTGTTGCTGTACAACCAAGGAGGTATTAAAGGGATAGTTCACCCCAAAATGAAAATTTGATGTTTATTTGCTTACCCCCAGGGCATCCAAGTCGAAGGTGA
>JBBKCR010000006.1:14549541-14573167 GCA_037577295.1 Ladigesia roloffi | reverse complement strand
CTCTCACAGTTGAAGTGTACCTATGATGAAAATTACTGACCTCTGCCATCATTTTAAGTGGGAGAACTTGCACAATCTGTGGCTGACTAAATACTTTTTTGCCCCACTGTATATATATATATATATATATATAAAGAGAGAGAGAGAGAGAGAGAGAGAGAGAGAGAGATTGATTAATTTTAGCTACAATCAAAAACCTGGTTTGACTCAATTTTACTTCATTAGATTGAATTAGGTGGTGCTGCTTATGAAATTTTATAAACCCACACAGTGACTGCAGGCAATGAGCAAAAATCTGAAACCAAACTAGCTCCCAAAATATCAACTTCTTTTAAGAAAAAAGGAAATCTTAATACTTTTTTACTGCTTACTTGTTCGTTTGAGATTATTCTAATGTTCACTTGTGTTTTTGCTGGCAGAAAGAAACCCACTGATGATATAAACAGATTCAAACAATTTCCATAGGTGCACAGTACTATATATACTATAATACATTACAAAAAGGGCCAGAAAAAGAGCATTAAAGTAAGTTATTTCTCTCCTGCATCTTGTTCTGTTGTTCACTGTTATGCTTTGTTAGTGGCATGTGTTTCTGTTCTGTATGTCCAGGAACTAAGGTTGCTGCGTTCTGCAATTTGACCATAAAATGTTGGTGTAAAGAATCTTTATGATACTGTTTTGTGATTGGTGAACTTGGTCTGAGTGGTCTAAATGTGAACAGAGTTTAGGGGGCCTTGTGGTGCTGTTGGGATATTTTATGGTTCTTTATTTTTACTAAGCGATAGTTCACAACATAAATGTTGATCATATTTGTTATACTTTCAGGGGCTTTGTGGGAACTTTGTGGCCCTTTCCATTAATAGGATCCAGTTGGGAAGGGGTGGGGGAGTCAAGCTGTACAATGGTTAACTGAAAGGAACCATTCTTTTATTCAGCAATTAACCCCATCTGGGTATATAATACTGCGCTTTGCAATGGAGATGTGGCTTTTGCGCATAGTGCTCAGAACTGGAGAACACTTCAAAAAGATCCAGACCAGCAAAATGATGACAAGACACAGCAGACACTGCCGCTCACAAAGCATATAATGTGGAGGATAGAGTGTCATTGTACAGTAGAGAGAGAGAGAAAGAGAGAGAGAGAGAGAGAGAGAGAAAGAGAGAGAGGAGAGAGAGAGAGAGATAAAGAGAGAGAGAGAGAGAGAGAGAGAGGGGGGGGGGATTGTAAGGGGCTTGAGCTCCTGTGATAACACAGATAAGTCTGGATGCACTTACCTGCCCGGAAACCTGATCTTATTATTTTAAATTCTGTGACTCAGTCACTTATAAACGGAGAGAGAGAAAGAGAGAAAGAGAGCGAGAAGCTGGAGCACTGAAGGAGAAAAAAGACCTTTAACTGTGACAGTGAAGGAAGGGCAGGGGTAATCGAGCAGTTGCCTGTGTCTCTCGGCTTCACTTGCTCAAATATTTGTGCTACATGGCCCCGATTCCATTTTCCTTTTCCTTCGATTCTGTCCTGGTATCTGCAACAAAACAAGCACATTTGAAGTTATGACAAGCCTATTTGAAGTTATTAATTATATATCAAGTTCTTTTGTCAAATAAAAATGGCATTGACGTAAGTATCTGGATTTGACCACTACTTATTAGAATTATTTTGATGCCATGCTTAATGTTCTATTGCTTTCTTAATAAATAATTGAAATAGTGATATGATATTATTTACAACTCTGATCAATATTCTGGACAAATTGAAAATTTCTTAAATGTTCTTCATCACACATTGTACTTGTAGAATAATTTTATTCATGTAACTGAAAACAAAACTGCATTTATAATTATATTATTTAAAACTCTTAACAGAAGTGTAAGTGCTCACTTGCAGAAGCGTGGGCACAAGTTGAAATAAACTTGGTGTCATTATCCTCGTTTCTCATGATCTCATGTAGTACTGCAAGCACACACTGTCATAAAATGATAAATAGGTGAATTATAGCATCTAAGATGCACCAGATCTAATATTTCTCATTATCAAAACTATTTTTCAGAGATTTTTGACTTCAAGTGTATTTTTTTTCTTCAACATTTCTTCAAAATGTTACTTGCTTCAAGAAAAAGTACACTAAAGGTAGTCAATTTAAAGTACCAGATTATTTCGCTTGTTAAAATCATATTATACAGGTGCAAATGTAGCTGTAAAAACTCCAAGTATTCCTTTAACCAATCCATAATGAGAAATAGTATGGATTTAAGATGTTATTAAGACGTTTTACTTGCTGAGATACATTTATATATGCATGTCTGAAAGCATGGCTTAGAATAGGATTGTTGGATTGGCAAAAATCTGAAATACTGCATTTGAGAGAACAGAGATTGCTGGTGGCAGAGAGGGGTCCCAGGCCTCATAAAAGAGGATGTGAGACGTCTTCTCACAGCCTTAGGGCCAATCAGCCTGCAGCTAAATGGCCCTGCTCCTGAGAGTCCTGTAATACTGCTCCCCCAACACCCCCAACCCAGACTGGGCTGCAGTGTGGAGGGAGGAGTTAAAGGGAGCCTCTCTGGCCTGGACTGTGGAATGCACCACTGCAGGAGCACAGGCCATTCACCTCTTCGCCAGTGCTGGAATGTGAGCAGACACCCGGCCCTCTCTCTTTTCATCCTCCTGTCCCTTCCTATCTCCTCTTCTCATCAATCGCTTTTACTGCTTTCCTCCATTTGCTGGCTGAACTGGTTTTTATACTGAAAATTACCATTGAGAGTTGAGTCTTTTCTCCCTCAGACTCACAAGCAAAAGGCCACCTTTCTTATGATCACATCATCTACTACACATTTGTCATTTTGCCACAAACATACATCATTTAAAATTAGCGAGAAACACAAAACCGACTGGCAAAAAGGGGTCAGGTATAATATTTCAGGCCAGTGGGATTACATGAGTGATGCATATGATTATGATTGTAATTTGTTTTTATATAATGCAAAAAACTTCACACTATGCCTGGATGGCTGGAATAAACACGGGGAGAAAACCCTCAGTGTAAACGTTCAGTTCGGACGCTTTTTGCATTTTGGCCTGCCTGCACAGCAGCACCAGTTATATGACAGTAATCTATGTCATTTTGTTATGGTAGTTATTGATAAATTTCCTTATTTCCTCTAAGCAAATAGCCTGGGTTTTATTAAATAGGTAATTTGGCGACTGTTTTATTTTTAGTTGCCGGGTGAACTTTTGCAAAATGACATTTCCTCAGTATAAGCCATAAAAATTCCTGAAGGCATAAACATTCCATGCTGGATGAGACTAATAAGCTCAGCAATATTATTGTATCATAATCTGCAGAGGCTGAAGCCAATATTTGGATTTAATCTCTGATTAGATCCAGGTGAAATGGCTGGATGCCTGATATTCCATGCCAATTCATACCTCTATGAAGACATTACACAAAATACCCCGACCACAATCTCCTATTATAATGGCTAACATTTCTGCCTCTGGCTTGTGTCAGGCCTGGCTCTCCTCGGGGTCTTGACAGTGTGCCATTTCGCAGAGTCACGGAGAGAGGACCTACAAAGCTGGAGCACTGCAGTTGGTCGAAACATGCTGTGCATCTCTGCCGTATTCCTGTGTAGTTTATTATCTAATCATGGAGCCGTCGGAGAGCCAGCCATGCTCAATGGACCCAAACGACATGGCCAATAGAGCACCCAACAGACTGTGTCATCCCAGCCCCTAGAATAAAAAACAAACACACTGCTCTTGTTGCCTTTCTGCTGGGTCTCAAATGAGGCCGGGCTCAGTTTGTGTGTGTGTGTGTGCGTGTGGGATGTGTGTATTGGGGTTTTTTGGGGGGTCAGGTTTGTGGGGGATGGGAGTTGATGTAGCAGAGCAGAGAACATTCCGGTCAAGTGAAATGTGTTTTCATCTCCTCCTTTTATTTATTTCTCTTACCAGCCGCCTCTTAAAAGCACATAAAAGTGCAAAGGGGAGAGAAAAGTATACGTAGTTTTCCACGTTGCTATACGTTGTTTCTTATGATGCTGCTGCATTATCTGGCTAGTTATGTTATATATTAAATTTCTGTATTGAAATGGCTTGCTTGCTCTTTTACTGCTGATGCCATTAGTAGATTTTAGTATGTTACCAGAGGTTTTCATTAAGCTGAAATTTCCTGCCCATCGCTTCCTTGATAAGTGCTAATATTCCAGTTAATCCAGGCATACCCTTCAATTTAGTGCATCACTGCATGTAGGGAACACTCCCCGCAGGTCATCTCCTGAAACAAACTGCTTGTTATTGTATTTGTTCTTTTTTTATTCGTTTTTTACAAAATTTTGATCACTGTAGCTCCCTTTTAACATGCTGAGTTTGTATCATTTTTACCTTGATAGACAAGTGCAGCAAGGCATGTGTAAACAAGGCCCGCAAGAAGAGTTGTGCTTGTGTAGTTTCTATTAATTATTAAAGGAGCATGTTTGCATTGTGAGAATGGTTTGCTCAACCACATCCCATTAGGGGAAAGAGCCAGAGAATGAGCAGCTCTCTGTGAGTGTATCCCACGCTTTTAATGAAAGTCCTGCTTCACCTGCCTCAGGTAACTCTGGGAGGTTATTGTATCAGCCCAAACAATTACACTGTCACAATCAAAGGAAACGAACCTTAAATAGTCTGTCAGGTTCTGCAGGGAGCTAATAACCATTCATTTCTCTCCCAGCATGCCACTGGGACCCTGAATCCTCCCTTTGTTCTCCTGATCACCTGCTTCCAAATAGACTGCTTGTCATTACACTTCAAGCACTTAGATGTTCACGCTTTAAGAGGCGAGTGGGCCTGGACCCTTGGGGCGAAAACACTACCAAGGTGAAATCTACTCTAACTAATGGCCATTGCTCTCTCTCCACTCCAACCAGCTTTCTCCTAGAAAAGTGTGTTTGTGTGTGTGTGGGAGGGCAGATATTCTCATACTGTTGCCTCTCTGCATTTCTAGTGGCCCAATAGCATACAGTATTTAAAAATTTGTTTTGAAAAAAAAAAGTTACAAGGTTTGATATGATGACATTTGTATAAATTATTGGGGTGTGGCGTCCTGCTATTCAGCTGTAGGGTGCATATATTTATGTGTTTTTAGAAATATGTGCTTAGAACTCATTTAGTGTGCTTAGAACTGTCTAAACAACCATGAACCTGTAAAGTGCAACGCTGCTGGATACTAATCTCTTTAATTTATGGCCTTATTGCATGTCTTTAGTGGTGGACGCAGTGTTTTTACCTCTTCCTTTTGTAATAGCCCACAGATCACCCCTCCCATGCTGAAGGTTAATAACGGTTTCATGTTTTTGATCAATTAAAGGTCTAATAGTAACGAGGGAAGACGCAATGAAGAAAGGAGGCATCCTGCCGCTTCTGTTCCCTGGTTTAATGATTCACTGGCAGCCTACATATATGGCATGTGTGGAATGTTTGTTTCCCCATCCAGAGCGCGAGAGTCATTGTGTCAAAAAAAAAAGGAGGGGGACACAGGGGACGGTCTGCGTGCCTGTCTCAGGATGTGTTTGCCTGAGTGTTTTGAGGCTGGGTGATCAGTGATCACTAGAGGGAAGTGAGTATTTGGAATAGTCACTGAACCCACCTGGTTTCATTTTGTCCGTTCCACTACTGCAAAATAGAGCTGTGCACTAATGGATCCTATTTTTAAAAATATTCTCTTTTTTTTCATTTACGAAGCATACATCTCTCTCTCTCTCCCTCTCTTTCTCACTCTGGGACACCCCATTCATTCATTTTTTATTAAACTTCAGCACTCGCTAGGCTCATTTCCTTTCCCAGGTTCTTTCCTGTGGTTTTCAGTGGTTGAGTAGAGAGCGAGCAGACAAAGACAGACAGAGGCTGGGATGGAGGTAGCATAACACACAGAGGCCTGTGGGTGGGGACTACAATCATAAGCCACCTGTTTATAAGAGACAATAAGACACTATATCTGTTCACATTCATAAATTGAGCCTATTTGATAATCTACCAGAAGTTTCAGATGCAAAGGTCAAAGATAAATCTTGTGTCATATGTTTGAAAAAATTTACCTGTCATATCTTGCATTTTCCATGTATTTTATTTTTCCTGATGTCCTCTAATGATATTTGAGCAGTTTTTTTAAATGATGCTCATAAGTATAAATGCCCATTTTTAATCTCTCCTTTTCCATCAGAGTGAAACAGACTGTATTTGTAACTGTTTCTTGAAATTAGCAGGTTGTTAAAAACTAAACACTAGAAGTCAATGGTCAGCCAAATAGCCCAAATTGCTTCCATAAAATAAAAATCAAAACTTCTCTTAAAGGGCATATACATCTTTATTTAGGTTGCACCGACTTCTGAATTAGGACCCACTCCTCTAATTTCCACCAGCTTTGTAAACTCTGGCCAGGATTTTCTCTGAAATGGCTGCCTGTCATCGTGAAGCTTTGTTCAGTTTACAATAAGTCATTCTGTCCTAAGCTACATCTACAAATCCCCTCGACCTTAATGAAGATACATGTGTGGTTTGAGCACGTTTAGGTGAAGTATAAATATAAAGATACAACAAGGCAATTTGTTTAGATTTAAAAGCAACATTAGATCTAAACAAAATTTAGATATTTCCAGATCACATTTGGGTCAACTGATAAAACATGCAAGTTCGATTTTTGCACCCAACTATTCCTTTAAGAATGAAATTTGTAAATATCACAAGTTCTGATTGGGTGCCCCATATTGTGCCCTTTTTTTTTAAACAGGGCTGAAACATTTCTCATAACTTCCTTATACAACATAGGCGAGATTCAACTTCTGTAGACTGAATTATTGGATATACTGTATGTAAATGTTTTTGTTTTGTGATAGCCTCACTTGTTCTCATAATCTGTCTGCAATAAACATTTGTTAGGATGCAGTATTTTAAAATGCCACAATTGAACCCCTCCCTCCAGCTAGTGTATAGCCATACAGAGTTAATATTCAGGCATACACATTTTTTGTCCATATTTTTCTTTTTCTCCTTGAGGCCATAAAGAGGGTTTCCCCAAACAAATCTGAGTAAGATTCACTACACCTGTCTCCCATCCAAATTAATCACTTCTTCAAAAAATCTAAATCTAAAGTTTTATTATTCTCTTGAGAGTGCATAGAGTTAACCTGTTGTCTGCAAATTTAGAGGCTCTGTACCTTAACAAGTGCTATTTAAGAAAGCTATGTTTTTGGCATTTTGGTACAAGTTTTTCGATATGCTTAAAATTTCATGTCACTGTCTGACTGCTTGTCCTATGGATTCCATACTGAATATTCATCTAGCACTTTTACCTGGCGTTATACATTAGCTAGCACTTCAAAAAAATGAAATTTGAGTAATTAAAATTGCAGCAGATTGGTTTTTAACGGCTCTGTTTTCCATTCTATTATTTTCAATTGATTTCTTCTGCCATGAATAACTTGTTTGTGGATTAGCTTTTGTTTCAAGATTGGACAAGATGAAAATTATAATATTTTATAAATAAATATTTTATAAATAAAAATTGCTCCCTAAAACTGTCCTTCTGGAATGCCCATATGTATGTAGTACTGGCCCAACAATGTGTTTCCATTTGCAACTTTGGCCAGGTTTCGATTGGGCTGTTTCATTGTTTAGCAACAGAACACATCAATGAAAAAGGTAACTAGAAAGTACAGATGAGATGGCTGTGTTGGGGTGCTGAAATATAATCCGCATATATGTGATGTATTCATAATTTTATATGAAATATGAACGTTTTTATGTTTCTTTAATTTCCTTTCTTGTAATGTATATCAAAGAGAAAGTAAGATAACATAATGAGAGACAACAACATACTCCAGTGATACTTGAAATTGTGTTCTCTGGTTCCGCACAAACTTTGTGCAACAACATTGGTTTACAAGCAAAAAACTGTTATGTGGTAAATTAATTGATTGTAACGTTAGTTACAGAACTAGCCTGAAATTCTGCACACACTTTTACTCTGGACTCTAAACTTTAGACTCTAGTTTTATTGACATACTCACAAAGCTACCATCAGTTGATGAGGGAAGCATTTAAGCTCTAAGTAAAAAGAGTTTTAACTTTTAACAATGAAGTTAAACAAGGCCAGTCATCCATCTTTAACGTACATACAGCCATCCAGCTTTAGGGATACTAAAGACTTCTAAAAAATACACCACAAAGCTTCAGAGGAAATGATTTTAAACCCATTTTTAGCAGTTGCAATTTAAAAAATCATGAAATGTGGGCATGCTGCAGCCCCCTTGTCACGGCCACTTCTGGCTTTCCAGCAAAACTTGTCAGTTTCACTATACAATGTCACATTACATCTACTGCATTTAGCCTTTGTAAGTTTTAATGGGTGGCCACATGACAGGCCATTACATATTCAGTGTATTTGTATCCATTAAAATAAGATAATACACTTAAAAATAAGTTGTACTCTAACAATACATGTTATGTAGCTCAAGTTATTTTTTTCCACTTTTTCACTTTAATCTATAATGCTCATACTGTTTTAGAATCTCATCTAATCTCAGTTTCCCCTGTCATGGCGCACCTTGATCTGTTACAGTAAGTGTAGCTGTGAGCCCTCAGGACATATGGCGTGAAAGATTATTCATCATCGCACAACAGTAAACTTCCTCTCTGCCTGCAGATGGCAAGCTGTTAGCCTAATGAGATGCATACCAGCGCTGAAGCCTGTGAGACAGATTGGGCCTCCTGCTAGCTCCGTCCACTGCAGTCAGAGACCTTCTCCTGCCTGCCCTGCAGGCACGCCGTTTCAGCAACCCCAGCCTCTTTACTTCATCAGCACTGCTGCTGCCTGGTGCTCGCCAGTCCTCTGTGAGCCACTGTCTATCTTTCACCCTCATTTGTGACCATTTAACTTTAGGGGTACAAAAGACCTCTCTAAAAATATCACAACATTTTTAAGGAAAGAAACAGTAAGGTAGTACACTTAGCAAATGCTTCCCTGCTGAATTTACACCTACAGTTTTCAATTTACACCTTGTCTATACAGCAATCCCTGTCCAAGCGGCCATTCAACTGTTGCAAATCCTTCAAGATATCTAAAAACAAATTCAGACTTATCACCAACCAGCTTGTTTCTGTAAAAAAATTGGTGGCTATAACAAAAACACATTCTGAATATAAACAGGTTTTATTTTGCAATAATTTAACCAAAGTTAATGGTGTTTACCCAAACTTCTTCACAATTGCTGTTCTTTACTGAATGTAATATAGTGGGGGGAGGGGGGCTGTGCATAGGTTTTATATTGGATTTGCTTCCAACTAGATAATGTAGCAAAAAGCACCACTGCTGTTATTTGAAAATTCTATGTTATTTTTAATTATACAGTGTAAAGGATCTGTTCTGATCTGTTATCCATGAAGTCATGGATTCATTCATTTAAGCTTAAACATCAGCTCTATACACTTACAGATGTTTAGGTGTGTAAACTGTTTGTATCTCTTATCAGGCACTAGAGTAAGTGTTCCAAACCACTTGCATTCCAAGCAGATGAATTCTGCTCATATGTGTGCACTGAAATATTCCAGTCATGTCTCCCCTTGATTCATTTTGCGAGGCAGAAACCAAACAAAAAACACTACTAGGCTATTTTTCACATTCCTATGCTTTGTTTCCCCAAATACATTTAGCCATATACCTCTTTGGCATGATGAGCTGAACTGGATGCATCGCTTCAAAGGTCATCTTATTAACTGATTGATTATGAAATGCCAGATTCGGCCTCACCAGAGTTTAGTGTTTGTAAGTGCAATTGCCACCACCGGGTCACTGGGCAGAAGCAGCTGCTGGAAATTTCACATAGATCTTGTAACCTTCACCAAATACATGGCATTTAAAGTAGAGGATTCTAGGAAAAACCACATGAGAGGCACCACTGAAATCTCCTGCCTGTGACCTATTCAGCACTCCATTACACTTTCTCCTCTCAGAGTCTCCACAGTACTCCTGGACCCATTTCAGGCGAGTCGGTCCTATGAAACAGGTACCAGAGAGATCAATACCATAATAGTTGCACTACTGTGGTAGGCTAATGATATTCCCAATAGGCTGCAAAAATTCCCCTACTCGTAAGAATAATGCTTTATTTTCTTGTCATATTTAAGGTTAAATGGAGTAAATAAACCTTCAGACTGAGGAATAAATCAAACTCTTTGGGTGTCAGTGGTCCAAAAAGCTTTATCAGATTGTACACACCCCATAGCGCAAAGCTGTTCGGCCCAGTTCTGTCAGTATTTTCTTTGAAGACCTAACCCAAACAAGAGCTTTAATTTATTTTCTTTACAGAGGGGTGTGCTCTATGGGATATTGTCTGGCTTACTGATTGTTTTGAGAGGGGTTTCATTGTGTGAAATCTCTCCCTGCCTAAAACAACAACGTGTGACAAAAGTGAACTTATCCGCTCCAGCCTCTCTCGACTCTCTTCCAGGTCTGCTGTATTCAGTGCTGGTACACAATGTGTCTTTCCAACACCAACCAGTTTAACAGCACATCCCCTCTTGCATCTCTGTCTGATTCTTTTTAAAGAACTCATAATAGGATCAAGCATCCCACTGTATTTTGATTTGAGCTCAGTGGAAAAAGCCATCCATGTTAACACAGACAAAGGATGACGAAAAGCATGCTTCTGTTATATTGCTCATTTCGGCTGGCACCTCTATTCATTTCTAATATTATTTTAGTGCCAAGCCAACAGCATGGCATATAAACATTTTGTGTCCATTCAAGATGGATTGTGAAAGACATTCTTTGTTTAAACTTAAGCTTGCGACAGATACAGTAACATATATTTACCTTGTTTTAATGGTGCCCAACCCATTATGAGAGCCAACTAAACACACCTGATCCATAAAAATATTTGCTATTCAATGACCTGAATCTGACCCGACCTGCAATATTTCTGTAAGTTATTTATAACTGATTAGGTTCACTGCTTTGTCACATTTTGAACCCCGCCAGCTGCATAGAGTTTCTAATAAGCTGACCCAAAACAACTCAACCTGCAAGTCAACCCATAAGACCCACAGGTTAGAGGTCGACCCACACATCACTTCCTTGTATGAGTGTTTCTTTGAGTAAGCTCTTAGACCTTCCACTGCCTCTGACAGACATCCATTGGTTAGGCTGACAGTTGTATTCACAGTCAGTGATGTGTCTTGGACTTCCAGACAGCCTAGACTGATATTTCCCCTCATTACATTATATCTATTTTAAATCAATAGATCGGTCATAAATAAACATGTGACTGGTTGGATGTTACCAACCAATAACTGTCATACCAAAGACACAATCTGACACTCTTAGACTTCAAACTAGCATGCAAAGGCAGAATCAGTGGCAGAGATTTGTCTTACCTATGTACATGCCACAGAGAAATCCACACTTGTTGTTTCCAGGCAAAACTTAGTAATACACTTTTAAGAGGGCTTGCATAGTTTAAGATTTTGAAAACATTTTTAAGCTATATTCAGTGATGTACAGCCTGAATGACAGCAGGCTTTAAAACATATTTGATTGTTAAAGTGTACACTGGAAACCTAGCATGCAGTTTGTGGTTAGTTGTCTTGGTTAGGACACAGTAACTCAAGTTGCATCATTTCATTTTTACTTCCACATGAATCTCACATGTTATATTTTGCTTGCAATTTTTATGGAATGTATGTAAAGGTGATCAAAGTATATATGATTTTGTTTCAGCTGTGCTCAGCGATAGAAAAAATCAACAACATTTGAGTATTTGTTCCAAGGTTTTGTAATGGCTTGGCTGGCTCACTTGAAGTTTACTGCTGACAAGATTTTGGCCTGCTTAGAGCAGCTTGGCTGTCAGAGAGTGAAAACCACAGAGTTCCACCTCCAGTATCAGAGCTGTCTAAACGGGATATTGCAATGCAGAGTAAGTGTCATTTTGAAAAGTATCAGGTGCCCTCTGTTTCAAATTTAAATGACTTGGCTGAGGCTCACTTTCCTGGTTTAAAACATACAGCAAAATCATCATCAGTGCAGTCTAGTTATCTGCCAAAACCATCAGCAGAAGCAGAATTTTGATGTATTCCTGGGTATGGCCTTACAAAGCATTTTAGAATGACCGAGTGCTGGTCTGAGATCATATTCCCTCTGTCTGTCTATACGTTTTGGCTCAGAGCTCCAATGAAGAATTTAATTGCGCATTGGTTTAGAATATGGGCAAAAGCTTACACTGCTGTGGGCTGGAAAACACCTTGGTGTCAGCTTCATTCTCCACTGCACTTTTTTCTGTATTTCACATGTTCCCAGGCAGAAATTAACAGACATTCATCAGTGATTATATCAGTCCCTTTCTCAGTATATATGTTTCCACTCAAACTATTTTTACAAAACATGTTTTAAAGCATTTTTGAATGAACATTATGAGAAACAGTAACTGTTGACAGTATTTTATTTAGACATAAACAGTGTCAAGTGACAGATTTTCCTCATATGTCTGTACAACAGCCAGAGCGGTATACATTTTTTATCGCTAAACGTTAGTGTGACAGAAATTCTTTCACTAATTGCATGCTATCGTTAGAAGACGTGCAGAAAAGTTGATGGAAAGTGTGAGAGGTCAGTAAAGATATTTTTCTAGATTTGTGCTGCTTAGACTAGTAAGCTAAAGCCCAATAAAGCAACAGCAGTCATATGAGAATATGCCTTCTGAAAACAGGTCCTTGGTTTATATGCTTTTTTGAACTTTCCCAGAAACTTAAGTATCCTGATCACAGATGTAGCCTAACCCTAAAGTTTCCCTTGTCTCAAATGCTTGCTTTCCTGATGCTCTCTAGTACTGTTTGTTTTTATTCACCTTTGTCAGCAGGACAAAGGAGAAGATCAGTCATCTGTTCCTCCCAGCTGGCCTGAGAGCAGGGGCGAGTGCACACCAGACTGGGCCTCTGCCTCCTGCTTACCCCAGACTCTGACCCCAGGTCAGGCTGTCACATGTCTGCTCCCTCCGCTCAAGACTGTCCACAGAACCAGAGTTGTAGGGGAAGAAGGAGGGGTAACTTTACTGAATGGAAAAAAGTGGGAAGAAAGCAGTCCTGTGGCTTTCCAGTCCACTATCTCACACTGATCCAATTTATGATGTTTAACAGAGGCGAATTAAGAAAAAAAGAGAAAACACAACTTATGAAATTGTGCCTTTCAAAAGTCTTCTTTACGGCTTGGCTTGAGCAAGCCCAGTGCGTTTCACAGTGGAACACCTGATTAATTGTGAAGCTTGCGATTTGTGGGAGCTGGCATGTTTTTCCAGAAGAGGTTAGTGTTGCACTGAGAGCATGAGAGGGAGTGACGGAAATGAAGAAAGTAAGAGGTTAATGGCAGAGCCATGGTCGGATAGATTAATATCCACTCACTTGTTACTGAGGTAATGAACTCCTCCCTGGAACTGTGTTTAGAACAATTTATGTACAACTAAATCGATGGTCATTTTTTCTAGTTTACTGTTTAATTGCAGTCAGCTGGGGTGTGCTGCTTTGACACGGACGTGAAGGTGTAGCAGGTGTGTGGCGTGTTGTTTCGGTTCAGTTCTCCTACCAGTCTTGCCTCAAGGGGCCTCCCTCTGCCTCACACTTTCCAATCGTGTACAAATATGTGCACAACAGCACAGCACGGATACTATGGGTGCATCTGAGTCTTTAGAATGGACGTTGTGCGATAAGCGTGTATGAATGTGCTATGTAGTGAATCTTTGACCAAGTTTTTGGAGTAAGGCACGAGCACACGCGTTTATGTTAGCACACAATGTGTGCTTAGATTTGCGGAATGTAAAAAAAAACAACTGCTTTAACAAGAGTCAAATTCAATCGCTAAAGTGTGGTAGAGATGTTAAAGAAAGTCATGGCTCTGGACCTCACAAAAAGGGATCTATTACACTGACTACCAAAGAAATGTTCTTTTAATTAGCCACATCTATCTTTTTTCCATGTTTTGACAGAAATTCTTACATAAACATACAGCACAAAGAGAGACAGTGCAACACAAAACATGCTCATTTTTAAGCCTGACAGAGCCACTCGGAATAAAAACAGCAGTGACCTTGCTGTGCCAGTGTTGTTCCATTATGGATTTCCATTATGGATTAGATTTTTCTCTCTCTCTTTTTCAACTGTTGGCTTTTAAGACGAGCACCTGCAGGAAAGGGAAAAATATTGCATATACGGTCAGTTATGTACTTAACAAAAAAAGGTGAAATAACTGAAAACATATTCTAGATTTTTCAAAATAGCGACCCTAACATGTTTTCAGTTATTTCACCTTTTTTTGTTAAGTACATAATGCCACATGCATTCATACATAGTTTTGATGCCTTCAGTGAGAATCTACCAATGTAAATGGTCATAAAAAAGAGAAAACACATGGAATGAAAAGGAATATCCAAGCTTTTGACCTGTAATGTAGATCATTTCATACACACATGTAAAAATATAGATGCTGGCTTAAACAAGTCCCACAGTTGCACATATTCTTGTGAATGAGCACACTAATAGGGCTTTATACACCCATACAAACAAAAAAACAAGAAAAATCGTGATGTATTTATACTTTGGAATTTATTGATGATATACTGTTTGCTGGGTTTTTTTCTTCATTTTATTACGGTAGGTCTGACATCCACACACTTGTCGCATTTTGCCTTAACCCAGCTATGATGAAGTGTCTGGGCTAAGTAGGTGTAAAAGTAGAATCCACATGTTCCTGTAAAATGGGTGCATTAGAAGCGATTAAACTGAGAACCGTGGGAAAAAAAAGAAATTATTATGTTTTACATCTTCATAAATGAATGTTTTTTGTGCATTGGCCTTTTATCTGTTGTTAATGCGGTGTTTACAGTGCGGTCAGTGGGAGGTCACATGGCTTATCTTGGCTAGAAGGGCGAGAGCAGTGGGGAGGCCGCAGTTTTTGGAGCGGTCACCTTCATTCGCCGCCCAGAACAGCTTTTAGAGCAGCGTGCAATTGACCAGCCACTTGCTGTTTAAAAGGATGGTGAGAATTTTATTGAACATGAAACAACATGTGGGCATCCCTCCATGTGCACAGCTGGGGCCAAAAATCAGAGAATGAGTGTAAAAGGAAAGAAAAACGTCTACAGCGCAGGAGATGATGTGATCTGAGAGAAAAGGGAGGTGAGGGTTGGGGGGGGGGCGCTGAAACACTTTTCCTTTACAATGTACAGGTGTTGTGAGTGCAGTGACGGGTGGCGGAGAGGCCTGTGCCATTCTCCTGGCTGGAGTGGATGGCGTAATGGGAACTGCCAGCTGCGACGGTAATTACAACACCGCTGAGGAGGACGGCGGCTGTTTTTCTTCTGGGGGGCATGCAGTTGAACTGATTTTTCATTTACATGTTTTAAGTGAGATGAAGGAGCTCTACAAATGGGTTTGAGCTGTACATTAGCAAGAGGGGACACGTGCTATTTTTCAAGTGTTGCTTTTATGCCGCGACTGAACTGTATTAATGCGCCTTCTATTAAAGTCATTGAGATACAGAGTAGTCACAGTCGTTACAAATGGCTCTTATTTTGGCTATAGATGCACATCCATTTTCCTATTGATTAATCAAAAAGGATTCTTTGATCAATGAGAAATGCTTGCAATGTGTAAATACGCACACATTACCTACAACATTGTGAAACAAATTTAATAATCACAATAATGTAGTTGGAAGTCCCATATAACACAGTTTTTCCACTTAAAAGGTGACCTTATTCTACATAAAGTAAACCAGGATGTAGTATTTGGCCTCCATTTTTGTATGGTATTTTTCACAGTTGTTGTGAAAATACAAATACTTACATCTTTAGAGTCATAGACAGTGTTTTCCCATCTCTCAGCAAAGTGACGATAATACATAAAATAAATATCATGTTTCACCTATAACAGAGCAAAACAAACTAGAAAAAACAGTTGCACCAATAATAAAGCAAAACGCCATTTCATGTTTCAAATGAGTTGCAGGAGGCTGTACACCACACACGCTCAATAATGTAATTAATGACATTAAAATTTATTGGATTTCATTTATATTGTTGAATTTTAGTAGAATTAGATACTTAAACTGAAGTAAAATGAAAGTCGTTGAATTAAAACAGACAAGTTTTACACCCTTGGACAGTTGACAGATCTTAAATAATTTATTTCTTTCATGACTGTCATCATTATTTATGATGAATGAGACAAATTTCCATAATCAGGTGCCTGAAAGCAGTAAAAACCAAACGACATGCTCAGAACTAAGGAAGTGCAGGTACCCATTGACTGAGTGAACCTGCACACGCCCTCTCTCTGTGCTCTAGTGAAATGAGAAAAGTCGCTTGGCTGTGACTTCTAAAACCTTTCACTAATGGCATTAGAGCTATGAGCACTTTACCTCCAGCCTTGCCAAATTGAAAGAAGGAGAGAAGTGGAGCATTTGAATGTAAGCAGATGGCACTGTTTTACTCTGCACTGGGCCATCTGGAGTTTACTTAAACTGATGACATCATAATCAAACACTGGCCCTCGTACCACACATGGCACCTACCACACACACAGACACACACCAGTGTGAAAAACAAAAATGTATTTTCAGGATGCTTATTGTAGCAAAATGCAACCATCCATGCGCTCTCTATATCTGTGAGATTTGGAAGCGAAAAAAGAGTACCTGCTATTACAAGAATTACAGATATTTGTATCCCATGGCTGTCGATCAGAAACACCATTTCTGGGGATTGCTATTAGCAGCATAAAATAAGGTGACAGCATACAATGCAAAAATACACTGTATTCCCATGTAAGGTAATGAAAATGGTCGGGGGCTTTGCTTTAGTGTTTGGCAAGTTATATAAATACATTACACAAAATCTGTCAGTACGATTGGCAGGTTCACAGCTACTAATCTACCTAAGATTAGGTAATACTATCAATTTCAAAATTATTTATAGACACTGTGACACACATTCATTGCCTCGTTCAAATACAACTATTCTCATCTCCCTTACCCATCCATCAGTAAAGCAGGGAGTGCCATTTTATTAACATTCATGCTTTTGTCAGTGTACCAGGGTGGTTTTAATAAGTACACGTTGACAATTACAGTTGCGTATTTAGCAGATGGGCCTATGATGAGATGCCTTACTGCCAGCATAGGTATTAAAACCAATTTTATATATTATATGATCATTTACAAAGTGTATAGGTTAAAGAAGATAAAAGTTTACCTTGACTCTGGAAGGAATTTGTTATCAATTATTGTGTCTATTTACGATCTTATATTGGTGACAGTCTAAGTTCATTCCAGTTCAATTAAATCAGCAAGAGAACTCTTACCCAGCAAACCATTACCAGTGTGTAGGGAATACAGGGCACAATAACATTGTTACGTGAGTACTTCTTGACTAAAAAGACATATGTCAGAGTATATTCTCTCCCTCTCCCGCACACACACAGAGAAAAGTCATGCAACAACCGTGTCACGTTGTACAAATGTCTCAGAGTTAAAAGCAATGTTTGGAAAGCTTCCTTTAAGACACCTGCAAGAGTTTGGGGGAGTTTGAGAAAAAAAACAGAGTTCTTGCCAGTTAAGTCATATTGGCACCACATTTTCCAGTGCATGACTTTCCTGCTTTCAAGTGTTGAGGTAATTGAACTTCATGACATCAGAATAACCTTCTCAGAATAGCACTTTTTCATTTTTCATGGTCACACGTCAGCAGCACAAGCAGAGATTATAACTCTGTCTAACTCGTTCTTCATTTGAACGTTTGATAAAGAGGTAGGTTAAACTATGTGAGGTTGCTTAACCAGGCCACTGTCATGCAAGGAAGGAGGAGATTTTGTACCTGCTTGTGCCATCCATATTTGAACTTAGTGATGCGGTAATTTGACCAAAGACCATCCTCACAGACAGCCTGAAGAACATTTTTAATGAATTTAGTGGATCTCCTGTGTTCCAGGAACATTGTCACTTGCCTGTCTAATAGCGCTAAGAGACACTTGATAAAAAACCACAAATACTACAGTGAACACAGCAGCCGTTGACACACCATGACATGTTTTAATTACTGTGTTCTGCTCAACATGGCACAGTCAATGTTAAATGAGTCCTCCGAGGGGGGATTAACTGACACTTTCTGGGGATTCTTCCTCAGGTCATTGGGGCACGGCTCCCTGCAGCTATCTGAAGATGCACTGACGGTGAAATTAAATCCCTAGCTTGCTTTTTAGGGGTATGGGCTATTTTTTCTGTACACCAAACAGTATTGTAAATCAGCCATAGAAATACACTTTAAACGAGACATGGTGCCAGTTTTTACTACCAGTGTTCTTTTGTTCTGCTCATTGTGAGTTTACAGCCATGTTTTAGTTTGCAGTATAGGGGAATTATTCATTGCACCATAATGTTTGACAGTGGTTCCCAGCTCTGGTCCCTGAGTGCCCCTGAACAATATGTTTGGGTGTTTCCTGTGCTTTGACACACCTGATCCAAATAATCAAGCAAAAAATCCCTTCCTGAGTTGAACTGTGCATGTTAGAGTAGAGGAAATGTCCAGAACAGGGGAGCTCCAGGACCAGGACTAAGAACAACTGCAGTATATTATGGTGCCTACCTGCCCTGTAAAACAAAATCTTCATGATTTCATGATAAGCAGCATAGCAGTCACTGTTATAGAGCAAAGTAGGACCAATCAGGCCTAAGGGCAAGAGTTTCACAAATCAGGATGAAACTGAACAATCATAAGAGAGCTCATTAGAGAAGAATCTATATCTTGTCTATTGCTACTACAGTCTGCACTCTTAAAATAAAGGTTTCTTATGAGGCAATGCTATGAACAACTTTGGTTCAATATAAACCTTTAAATGGATCGTTGGTCCAATTTTATAAATACAATAAAGAACACCTTTAATATTGTCACCCACCAAGTAATGTAAATGTTTACTCCAGGGATTTTTTTCATATATTTTGAGCAAAAAAACATTTAGGACCTCTTCACTTTCATAAGTGAACTGTTTAATTAAATACATGATCATGAATATGAAACCATTTGCTTCCACTTTTGAGCTCTAAAGTCCTACGGTACTTTATTTCAGTGGAGCTCATATCCATATCCAGTATATAACAGAGTATAATTAAAGAGTTTTTCCTTGCTCTCCAGTTGTGCCTCTTTACAGTCCCCATGTGTGAAGTGGACTGACTTAATTGTCTACACGCTTGTTACCATGACCATAATCATGGAGGTTTTTATTTGACTGGTGGTCGCGAGGCACCCTGCACTGGGTTCACACTTTCTCCCTCTACGTTTGAGGCAGGGCAGAGGCCTGGGGTGTCAGCTAGCTCAGTCCTGTCAGCATAGCCTGAAACACGCACCCAGAGAGGAAAAATGAGGCTGAATGGCCCACAGGCCACTTGATTATGGGCTGGCGGACACAGCTGCGGCCTGTACCACTTCATTAAAACTGTCATCTGCTTCACAACATACAGCAGGGCTTTAGTAGAGTTAGTGCCACGGGTCCTAACACTGACTCATGTCACTCTGTAATGGAGAAGGGCCATGTACTCTATAAGAGAAAAGGGCATCTGATCTGCCAGCAGTGATCTTTTAATCATGTGTGTGCAGGTATACATCATCACTGTCACACTCGTTTAAAAAAAAGTGCCACAAAAGCTTCTTTGCCAAAAATATCTCTTACATCCAAAAAAGAGATTTGTTCATGAGAAGAACTTTTTAATAGCATTATGTGGCGGCTCTTTAGATTTAAATATGAATCTTCACACTAGGTACCAAATATTGTTATTCTACTGCATCACTGAAAAAGAGACTTTTGGTATATTTAAGAGCACATATCAAAACTTTACTACCTCAGTTTTTTATTTTTTATTTTATCACCCCTTGTCTTTTATACTGTAATTTCATGATGAATTAAAATACGTTGAATAAAATACTTTCCTATGCCAATGATAATACACCCAAACATAAAGAAGCCAGAAAGGACACTTTCTGAAAAACAATTTGCCATTTTTGCATGATATCATTACAGAATAATTTTTGGTTCCCTAGAAAACTTTAAATGAATGTTACTAAGAAGTACCATGTCTGTAAATGAGAAAGGTTGTTTTTTATTCATGAACATTTTTGCTTGCCTGTCTAATAGCACTAATAGATTTATGTTTAACCAATATATCAAGGCTCTCTGCAGCCAGTTTTTACAGTATTTACTGAAAATCAGCTATATTCATGAATATGAAGATGTTTTATGGATATTTATTTAAATAACCTGTACATAGTATAATGTTCATAAATTGCTTAATAGCTTGGTCTGATGAATTCCATTTTCTTTTACATCACATGGACAACCTTGATGTGTATGCACCACTTACCATGTGCAGAGACAGTACCGGGGCACACTATGTGGAGAAAGCAAGCCGGCAGAGAAATTGGGATGTTCTAGCCATCGAAATGGCAACCACATTTTCCAGACATCAGTCCAATCTAGAATCTAGGATCCAGAGAACATTTTGACAAGTTTTCCCTCACAATATTTGGCAGGTTGTTTGAATGTTTTGTACCTGTTGTAGATCTTTTACTATATTGCTGTAGATAACCTTACTCAGCCTGTAGTGAAGGGCTTGCTATGTTTTTAATATACATGTGATTAATTCCTGCTCTACTGTGAGACGAGGGACAACGCAATATGAGCACATGGTGTACTTTATGACCACACACTGTAAAAGTCTCTGTGTGACTGTACAGACTCATTTTAAATCTGTTTAAATGACAAAACTTGTCTTAAAGTTCAAAACACTATAATTGATATGCCTGGCTATTTTAATGGTAAAGATTTATAATTGCTCAGCAATGCAGAGCATAGTAAAATAAATACATTTTCATGCTGTTTTGAAAATGGCAGTGCATGAACTCTGCAGATCTGGCTCTGGGACTGTATCTGGAATACCCAGAGGTTGTATCAGTTTCTTTTCCTCACTGAATGTATGACATTTTCCCTCTTGCATTTTGTTTACAAAAGAAAGTGAAGTACCTTCGAATGGCATTTGTGTTGAGTTGCTCACTCCTGAACAAAGCAAGCCGTCAACCGCTCAAGGTTTCACTTCCTAATGAACTTCTCTTGGGGCACAATGGACCACGGCACATTCTCTTTCCCTTTCTCTCCCTCCCACTCTCTCTGTTTCTCTCTCTCTCTCTCTCTCTCTCTCTCTGTGTGTGTTGGAGAGAGTTTTCAGCGTGTAATCGATGGTGGTCTTATTCCTAACAATACCATGCTGTATTGTGAGTAAATATGACCGAGAAAGTGACCTGTGTATAATCTCTAGTAACGTTCCTAAGAAGTAGGATTTGCCTAAATCACATGTTTCAGGTGATTGTAAAGCTAATCTCATTCATGTATTAATTAGCAATTTTGGTTCTTTAGGCCATGGGGACACAAGTATGTTTCTGTTACTTTGATATTGAGGGTAAAAAGTTTAGTTTCTTATGCTTCTTTGAACCTTGTGCAAACAAAAAAAAACAGTAAAGGAAAGAAAAGAAGGAGAAGTCAAAGGGAAGAGAAAGAGACAGCATAGAGTACCTTATTGAGTTTAGTGCTGAGTGATTTTCATTGAGTCTATTTTGCCACCCAGGTCACTCACAAGAACCCCCAGACAGGAATTCCAGTCCAGCTTATCTGAGAGCCCCATCTACACACAGCTACGGCAGGGGGAGTTTGGGAGGTCTTTTTTTGGCGGGGGGGTCTGTGTCATGACAGCCTGTTTTAGGACAGGAGGAAGCTTCAGCTCGAGGTAAGCAGATTATGTTTACTCACAATTTATGGATTCTTTTAGATAGGCCTGTAAACATTTTTAAATGTAAATTTTATATCATATACATAAACTTGCACCTCCATTTAATGTTTATGTTTGCATAACTTAATGTATGTCATTGCTTAAAGGGACCTGATTTTTTGTAGTTTTGTTTGTTGGTGTCATGTACAACTATGAATTAGTCTCTCTCTCTCTCTCTCTCTCTCTCTCACTCTCTTTCTTTCTCTCTCTCTGTGTCTCTCTGTCTCTTGGGGGGCTGATTGGAATGACCTAATGCTTGATTAGGTCAGTATAACACAGCCACTGTGCGCTAACTGCAGAGTTGGCTGCTAATCCAGCCAGCGTGCTCCCAGCGTGGCTCACTCTCTTCATCTGCCACCATACTGGACTATCTGTTAATGTTTGCAGGCTATCCTCACACTGTGTCATACATGATTCTTTATTTTAGATGTGCATGGACCGTTTCTCTATGTTAATACTTCTGAATGAAGCTCATATGGATCTACGAGGAGAATAAAAATGATGATCAGAGTAAAATAATATTTTTTTTCCATTGATACTGACCTGTAAGGTACTGTGTACATTTTTTGTTTCATCAAAACACTTGACCAAACAAGCCTGGCTCTGATTCTAAACTGTATTTGGAAGTATTTGTTTGAATTCTCACAACCTAAGCCTTTTTATGTTTAGTAAGATGTCATAAGACACCTTGTCGTATGATCATACTGACCCAAAAATCCATAAATGTATCTTTCCAAACAAACTGTGTATCTTAAAAACTGAAACATACTCATATAGGTCTACTCTGAAAGAATTTTATTTTTTTTTTTATAAATAAAAAAGCAAATGTTTCAAACACAGGCTACACAGATGAACAAGTGAGAGAGAAGTGAATTATACAAAAACAGCTCGTCAGTAGTCTTAACCTAGTATGTTATTTTGAATCAGCAAATCCAAACCAAAACTTTAGAAAGCTTAATTTGGAAAGCAGCATTCTCACAGTGGGGGCTCGGATAATACAGCCCAAAAACTTGTATTACTGCTCAGTTGAAAAGACCATATTTTATATGGACAGTGAATGAGGATTCCTTCTGAACCAGCATTGAAAATGTAAAAAATGTTCAGCTCATGCAGTCATCTCCTGACAAACTTCAAAGGCACAAAAGAGCAAGCTGAACATATTTAATAACTCATCAAAATAAAGTACTGCCATTCTTCCATTTCTCTTTTGGAGGGAGGCCAAAAGCCGAATGCATCTGAAACCAATCTGCTCTGATTAGATAGGATGGGTTATTGATATTAGCACATTTCCAGAGGCCCATGTGTGTAGATTTCAGTATAGAAGACTCAGCCAGATCTAAACTGGTAATTTGTACACCTATTTGTATACATACTTACCTACATTCAGATTCAGATTTGAGCTTAGAACAGATTGCAAGCTCACAAACAAGCATATTTATGTAACAGAGCTGAGAAGACACTTCTACACTTTGTGCATGTTTGTACACATGTATAAGAGAGACAGACAGACAGACAGGCAAAGAGAGAAAAAGAGAAAGAGTAAAGGAGCAACCTTGCATGCACAATCTGAATTTAGAGTGATCAGTAATGGCTTTTGAAGTCATGCATCCTCTCTCATTCCTTTGCTTGTGGTGGGGCCATGACCCTGTGCAGAGGAAGAAGGAGTCAGATTGGCTGTGTGTGTGTGTGTGTGTGTGTGTGTGTGTGTGTGTGTGTGTGTGTGTGTGTGTGTGTGTGTGT
>JBBKCR010000006.1:14499491-14548608 GCA_037577295.1 Ladigesia roloffi | reverse complement strand
TGTGTGTGTGTGTGTGTGTGTGTGTGTGTGTGTGTGTGTGTGTGTGTGTGTGTGTGTGTGTGTGTGTGTTAGAGGTTTTGGTGTATATATGTGTTTTCGGGAAAATACCGAAACAGCGGAGAGCTGACGGTCAGTGTTTCTGACTGGATAACTGATTTGCCCTTGCATTCACCTTTAATCTTCGATGTGGCTGACCAGTGAAGGGGTCACCGGGTGGTACTGCAGGCTTTAACCCAAACGGCTCAGCGGCCTCCACAAATCCCATATAAGAGTGTGTCACTCACACACAAATGCGCACAAGCAGTTTCCTCCCCTTCAGGGTACTGAGAACGGGGAAGCAATGGAGTAGGTAGGTAAGCATAAACAAATGCACAGGTGACAAGAATATATATATATAAATAAGCTTTTTGCAAACAAGTGTGCTTTATTAAATATTTTAATAAACACTCACCATTATAATGCAATACAATAATAAGGCAAATACACTACATTTCGTTCTTTTGGTTTTTGTTTTAGGAAACGTTATTGCTATCTTTGTATGAAGAACACAGGTTTATTCCTGACTCCTGACTTGTTGTGCAATTCAGCCAATCCTTGAAAAATATTTACCAGCCTTCAAAAAGATTAAAACTCCTTGTCTGTTAGCACCTCTTTCTGTTTCTGTTTCTCTGTCCTCTGCAAATGTATCCATCAAGAAATGTGATCTTTCTTCCATCAGACAGCAAATTCTCTCTCTCTCTCGCTCTCTCTCTCACTCTCTCTCTACTGATGTGGAAAAGATTTCCTCCACTGAGAGAAAAAAGGCAATTAAAAACCAGGCAAAAGCCTCATTAGCTCACGTTTCCCTCTGTTATGTATGATTAACACTGGCTGCTCGGTCATCTTAGTAACACTGCTGTGTGTGTGTGTGTGTGTGTGTGTGTGTGTGTGTGTATTTAGACTTCTAATCCACCCGATTCACTTGTCTGTAAAGTTAGTGTCCTAGAAAGACACCTCATCACTGCGTTTCTAGTTAAAAGAGGTGATGCCTGCCTGCATTTATCTGGTCATTATTGTATTATTGTATAATTTTGTTTCAGTCGAATGTGTAATCAGTGATGCTCTCTCTGTGGATCTTGCTGAAATCATGTACAGAAAAATATAGAATTAAATCTTATTAAGGTGAACTTGCTCTAATTAAACAGCTGGCTGTCAGAATGGAAAATTATAATAATAATAAAGTCTGACCAATAAAAATGGATAAAGCTTTGTTTACTATTTTAGAGCTAAAAAAAAAAATAAAAAAGTCTACGTGGTCAAGTGCCACCCATGTGTTTCTGTCCATTACTATAAAAATATTTACACACTTAACACAGGAACATTTTCACAGCATCAGTTAGATTATGATCCGGAATTTACAGGGATAAAAAACAGGGCAAGTAAAGAAACCAGCAAAGCACAAGAGAATGTGGATGGAGATTCACACGATAAGGTGACGGAGAAGTCCAAATTGGGTTGTGAAGCGTGGATGAGCTGAGGCCCAGAGAGCAGCCAGATGAAACAGCTGGGCCATTAGGGCGTCCAGGTCAGGAGTGCCCTTTCTTCAAGTCGGCCTAATGGGCCCGCCTGAACTTTTATGTGATAAATGTTGTTTATATTAGGGCTCAGCCCCTTACATTAGTGTCGTTCAAATGCCTCTTGGCCTGGTTGAAGTTCAGCATTTCTAAATACTTTAGTGCCCTCCTACGTAGCGGCTATTATGGCAGCATTAGGGCAGGAAAGGGGAAGGGTAATTGAGCAGGAGTGAGTGTGGAGGGGAAAGTATGTGGCCATTGCAGTGACCCAGAGGCTTACCTGTAAGTAAACTGTTGAGAGCAAACACTGCCCCCTATAGGCCTGATCGTGTAGCATCTCTTGCATTTGGCTTTTTGCCTCAGAAATGGGGAGCTGGTGGCCAAAGTAAAACTGTCCGTCCTGTGCTCCATATGCCTTAAAGAGCATAACAGTAACGGATGGCAGTGTACGATAATGCTAAAATGAATTACAAGAGATCATATCTCAATTTTAAATACGAGCAAAGTGCAATGCAATATGCCCCTCTAACAAGGTCTCTTTGGATCTGTGGCTTTGGATCAAGTATAACTCTGTGTTGCTGCTGTATTATGATCCTGTTTATGAATAAAATATTGCTTTATTTGTAACAGTAGCACAGCTCCCTCACAAGCTAAAGCACACCTTCTGGCTTACATAATACACATTATTACCCCTGCCTTAATTCAAGTCATGACTTTTTCCAGGTTCCAATAGTAAAACAGTGTTGTGTGGCAATAAAGAGCTCAACATGCTTTCCCAGAGAAACAGGCCAATCTCTCTCTTTCTCTCTCTCTCTCTGTCTTTTTCATCGGATTGTCTAATTCACCCTGGAGGAAGAGCTCTGAGTCAAAGCCAAAAAAAGTTTGAGGTGTTGAAAAGCCTGACGATGCAGCGCGGGTGTGGGACAGGAACAACACGTGCGGCAAGTGGGGGAAAAAAGCCCATCACAGTCAATCAGGCTGCAGAGGCAAGTGAGGAAACCTCATCCAGCTGGGGTGCAACAAGGCACCGCACGCACGGCCGCAACACAGGGGATGTTGCACGCTGCTTTTTATGTGTACTTTGAGTCACTCTAAAGGTGCTCCTCCAATCAGGTGGAGAACATTTCTGCAAACCAGTTCCCTTTAGATTTCTCTAAAGAAAGGGCCTTCGTTGTGTTAATTTGGACTGGAAACAATTAGGTGCAACTAAACTTTGGTATGCCGGTTATTTGTTGGAGTGCAAGTGTTCTGTACTCCAGGTGCAAAAGTCAATCTTGGTGGTGATTGACATTTTTGGTATGATGGGGAGAGGATCCCAGTGGATACATCGTATTTTTCTTTATGTGGGTGTGGATGAGAAAGAGGAAATAGAAGGAGGGATTAATTAGCAAGAGGAAGGCCAGAATACATGAAAAACAGAGCAAGTGGCTCCTAAGGGGTGACGAGGCCATGACGTGTTGGAATGGTAGAAATGATAATCATTCTCTTTTTGTTTTACATCAACACACGTTTGCTGTTATTCACTACATTCAATGCATCCTTCCATTACACTAAACTCACTACAGTCAGCTTGTTGACAGATTAAGATAAGTACAAGGAGTAAGAATTTACCATGTTTATCCTCATAACAACCCCTAAAAGTATGCAAGAATGATTGCACCAAACTACTAGTAAAGGACCAATAGCTTCTAGCTATTTACAGTTATTTAACACATGGAACTCCATAAAACGTGAGCTTTTGTCCATGTTTATTTGCTGTGAAATAAATTGGGCACACATTGTTGGATTAATGGGCTATTTAGCCCTACAGAACTCTTAGGAGAGCAATGAAAGTGTGTCCTTGTATGCGTGATATTACTTTATATCAGGCCTTTCTCACTCTTGGCTGTGTTAAATTTCAACATGTCAAATTTTAATCATTTCCACCTGTGAAACTTGAAAACGTCATGCACATTCAGGAGAAACCGCTGTGAATGAAGCATGGCATAGCAAAACACAACTATTCACGTGTCATTTCTAGTGATAAGGCACTGACCTGTGTTGGTGTGGTACTGAGCTAGACCACAAATCTTTTTTTTTTTTTTTCATGTGACAGAAATACGCAAGCAGTTCTAATGATTAATTCATCAGTTAATCCAGCAACAGACATACAGTTACACAGATCTTAAAGGATTAGAAAACCATTCAGCGAGGGATTTTGTGCAAGCTGAGTAAATTACCGATTAGCTTTCTAACCTTGGTTCTCTGATACGGTTCATGCCCTTTTCAACCCCTCCGTTCATCACACCACTGCTCCGGATAGGTTCGCTTTGAGAAAGTGGAGGTGGCAATGTTTTGAGACTAAATAATGGAGCCAGAAGATATGTGGCATCCAGTAAAAATTGTACCCTCATGATAAAGAAAATGGCATTTGGCAATGTCATTCATTCGCTGAGTAGTATTTCACATAATGTCTCACTAAGGTCATTGTATGAGCTGGTGTTGATAGATGGTCTGATTATTGCCCTCGCTGGAGGAAGCTTAAGTTACGAATGAGCCAATTTCTTCAGCATGAAATCACAGTGTGACTATCCACCTCTCCCTCAAAGTGAGGGAAACTGACAGGTCAGACAGGTCGTCGGTCATGAGGGAGTGGAGTGGGCCAGGCCAGCTCCCACAGCTCCCAGTTGGTGTTCCTCTGGTCTGCAGGGGGGCGGGTAGGCCAGATTGGCTGAATGCTTGAGATCCTTAGTTGTAGTCCTTCAGGGTCTTTCTGCATTCAGTAAGCCTGAGCTCTTAATTGTGTGACTAAACCAATTGTTCTCCCTGTTGAATCCATTTAACCCCTTTCACCTACACCCCTTCAGGTGTTCCACAGGTGACTAGTTTAAGACCATTTGAGAACATGATAGCATCTCAAAAATCCCTGGTTTACACTATTACGCTGTGTCATCTTATTGGATGACTATCTGTACATAGTAATAGATGTCTGAAATACAAAAATGAGACTTGAATAGATTGTTTTTAGGGGTTCGTACCTAGCCCATATTAATTAAAAAAAATACACACTGATTTGTCCTATGCTAGCAAAGTGCTTTTCTTATTTATGTTTAAGGTTTTTTTCCTATTTTTTTTTTTACCAGAAATGCATCATTGCCAATAATTTTCAGTAATGATATGGGGATTTATGTAACACACCTTGGCTATGGTGGACTGTAACAAGCCTTGGCTGCTCGTAAAATGTGAATATTTGAATATGAAACTGCACACAGGGAAATGACCCCATGAAATAGCAGAGGTAAAGTTCCCTCCTCAAGATTTATGGCTGCTCGGGGTATAGCCAATACTTTTATTGTGGTATTACGCCGCTTATGCTCAATTGTAGGTGAACGCCAGTAGGGATAGCTTTAAACCTGGGGGTGGATAGGAGGATATGTGAAAATTTCCATTTGTTTTTCCCCTTCTTAAAGTTATGTTTTACGGTTGACAAATCCTCAGTCACTTTCTCTCAGTTTCCATCACTTAATGTCACAAATAGAGTGCGGAGACAGGTCCTAATGACTTTGAAGAGGTTGTTCTCCTTAAATCCTGAAACACCTGTGAAACTGTTTCATTTACAGAATGCCATTTCAACATTAATTCCTCATTTTGATGAATTCTCAAGCCCAGAGCATGGTTAAGCACAAGAGAGCCAGAGCGCTGCACTTGAGTAAGACATTTTTAGAAAGAAAACCTTTCCAATGGAATACAAAAAGCAGTCCTAGCCAAGTCTTGTTTTCACCTGAAGCAGCCATTTGTCTTGGCATGTGCCCAATGTTAAACCGCTGTGTATGTTTCTATGGTCTCAGTGGGCTTGTGTGTGCACCACAACCACTTAATGTGGTGGGGGAGCTCGAGATCTCCATAACAATCTCGAAATTGTGAAACCACACCATTTCCTTGCACTATAGTTAACACTAGAAAAGCACATTTTTGTGAAGTAGGTGCCATCCAGTCATTTGTCATCCTCAAAAAAATCAGAATTTTAAACAAGAGGGGCTTTCTGGATCGGACCGCGCTGTCCCTGACACACTAATACAGCAGAGGCCGCAGAGCTTCTGCTCATCTGCTCATGGCTCAGATGAGGAGCAATAGCGTAGTACTCTAATCCCTGGCTCAGCGTCACTTGCCTGCACAGTGGCGGATCTGAAGTGTCCAGCACATTCCTCGTGCCTCGTTTAAAAGAACAGGATGGAGCTGGATTAGGGGGCATGTTTGAGGTGAGTTGTTACACAACAAAAGAGAAAGAAGTAAAGCTCCAGAGCCTCCTCGGGTTAGGAATCTTGCTAAAGGGCTTGGGTCTGGATTAGACCTTTGGCATACACCTGAAAAAGTGACTTTTTTGAGAGAGTTCACAGCATGGAGTGTAAAATTACATAAGTGCTGGTCAATAGACACTCTCATGCTGGAAGTATGTGTAGTATAGATGCCCTGTGACTTACTAGAAGTGATAGCATAGTTCAAATATTATGAATATATGAGCACTAAGAATAATGCTACAAAAAAAACCACAAAAACACAGCTACTGAACCTCATTAACACCACATTATATGTAAGCAGAATAGAGACTGTTGCATGGACTGGTGTATGCAAATGTCAAGGCCACCTATTCGATTTTATGACTGAAAAGAATATAACAGCACCTTTACATGGATTTGGCATGTGGATACATTTCAGACAGTTTCAACAAATGCCCCTTTGGCAGAAATAGCCAATTGTCAATTCTTAATTTAAGATTTCCTCTAAAAGTTTTACTTATCTTCAGTTTATTCAGTTTCAGGTGTACTTTGTAAGAGTTACTTATCTTTAGCTTTAGGTTTTAGCTTTGTAAGAGTCCCTTATCTTTAGGTTTAAATCAGTTGCCTGTTGCGTTTAAGCACATTCTGAGAGGACACTTTACACAGAGAACAAAGAAAGGTATAATAAAGTCTTCAAGATTAACACATTTTAACCATCAGCTCCTTCAGCAAACATGGGTAGGAGATATTTTTTAGCTTGTATTTTTCAGCCCAAAAATTAGTGAAGATTATGTGATGAATTCACAAATTCACAATTCTGAACATTAAAAATCTAATTGGAGTAGAGGTTAGATAGGGCCCAAAAAATTCAACCTGACCCGAGCACGAACACCTTGTGTCCACACCTTGTGTGATATTTATTGGTCCTCTCCTTGATGCTGAGAGCCCAGTCCACATTGGCTTAGGAGCTAATGCCACATGTATACATATTTTATATAGAGAATATAGACAACGGTAAAAATATTATTACTCAGTCCTCCTTTTATGGATACAAAAACCCATTTTGTTTTTCAGCTCCTCAGTTTGAAAACCTCTCTCAACATTAGCCTATTTAACTTGACCTAGGTTGGAATATGTATGTGCATACAGTGGTGCATACAAGACCCAGCAGCATATGTGTGAGGAGCAGGGTGGAGCTGGAGCCTGGAGCTGTGTGTAAGTGTGTGTATGTGTGTTCATTCTGCTCTTGAGCGTGACTGGACGGCAGAGAGAGAGGCCCCTGCGAGGTGGATCCTACTGAGGTCCTGGAGAGTCATTTCACATGTCGTCCATGATACAGCACTCGGGCCTGTGTATGTATGTGCGCACTGCTGGTCTCATTCTCATCCACTCTTCTCACCCCGCCTGTCTCGCCTCTGTCGTGCTGGAAGTGCAGGAGTTTTGACAGCTGTGTTTTGATCACTCTGATGGCGGTCTGGAGGAAGAGGGTGGGTCCTGAGTATGTGTGTGCGTACATACATACGTGTATGTGCTTACATGTGTATGTGCGTGTGCATGCACTTGAGTGTCAGGTGTATGTGTATGCGTGCATATGTGCTTGTTGGTATGCAATATGTTGGATGTGCACATGTCTAAAATTTACATCCATTATATGTAGCCTTAGAGAGTTGCTTGTTTACAGATAAAATAAGGGTAATAAAGGTCCAGTGAAGTATGAACAGTGACTAAAGTTGAGTCAAATGAGATTTATTCTATTATTAAAGTCCAACGTGCCTGTAAATCTAAACAGAATAAAGCAAGTGAAGTTACAGGTGGAACAACAGATGCAATAAACTATTTTCAGTTTAAATGTAAATGCTTTCATTTCAGTGTCTGCATGCTCTTTTGAAAGATGAAAAATAAAAGTGGTAGATGGAACCATAACATTTTCTCAACTGCACCTAACAAAAGGACAATTCAGTAATTGTTCCTTCAGAGAACCTATTTTGTAAATGAAATGTTTCAGTGTGAAAAATGTAGTGCAGTGTAGATTAGCATGCAGAACATCGTAAATAATGTAGTGTAAGTTAGCATAAAGCAGGGTTTTTCAGTCATTTTTAGTCAGACTCTGAAGAAATGAATAAAAATAATAGTACTTATAGTTTGTTTTGTTGTTCCTGTGCCTTTTGTCAAAAAAAATACTATGATACTATATTTTTTCAGCATTGCCCACTTCTAGATTGGATATTGGTCGAAATATATATTCCATTGGGTCAGAAATAAATTGCACATTTATTTTCGATGCAATGTGGCACAAGTGTGGCTTCTGTACCAATTCAAGTTGTCACTTAAAACCTTTTACCCATGTGAAGAAATATTTCAAAGCTGTTATATTTAAGGAGGGAAAAATACAAACTCCGGACTTGCCAATAATGACTTCAGGAGGCTTATGCAACTGTAGGTAGAAGTATGGAATCGATGTGTGGGAGCGTATCTGCATATATGTATGTGTCTGGGGTGTGTGTGCGGGGGGTGGGGGGTTGTTAAGTGGGGGGTTACTGTACTGTGTTTTGCCCTGATTAGTGTGGCTGGAGCTTTGGGAATAAAGCAGGAATGTGGCCTGGGTGGAGGCTAACAGGCGGCTCAGCCCCAGCAGGGTCGTGGGGAGCACAGCCAGGCCAGCCACATGAGTCTCAGCTGATCCTACCACTAACCAGCAGCAGCAGCAGATGCAAGAGGGGCCGGGCCAGTTTCAGGGCAGTCTCCACTACCTGGCCTGCAGGAGAAAGCTCCCTTTGGAAAATGTGCAGGGTCTTTTTACTCTATTGCGTGCTGAGGATCCGAGCTCACCTTGTGGCAGCCAGATGTCAGGTTGGGAGTAAAGGAAGCAAAGGGCTAATAAAGCAGCTTGTGGCCAGGTCAACAGAATGGATTTGAGTTGGACTTAAGCAAACTCAAGAATTGCTCTTTTGTGCCTTTCATGTAATATATCATCCACTTTGTTGCTTTATTATTTTCCTTGGCTGACAAAAGGGCTCTCTCACAGCTGTGAAGTGAAGTGTACTAATTAGGCCCAGAGAGTTCATGGAAGAGCAAGGTGAATCACTCTTACCGTACGCCAGACACATACGTAACAAACGAGCCGTGTTCCTGCTGCGTTACGGTAATGACAACACACGTGTTCTGATAACAGGCTCATCACACCGCACAAATGACTTCACACTAAGCAATAAAATGCTCACACCTTCATAGGCGCTTTATTGCAGGTACCTTTACACCAGTTTACCCACTAAACACTGCAATCTTATCATCTGGACTGTGATATAGGGGGTAAATCAGGACACAATCCATCACCTTACCCCCCTCCCCAAGTAGGAATGCATACCCTCTGCGAGGTAACTACGCTAAGTTCAATAAAAGGCAGCTGATAAGTCCACTGACCTTACAGACCTGATCTTTGGTTAGTACTTTCTGGATACCTTGTCAGTGTGGATGCTTCCCATCAGGAGCTGATTGTGTTCAAGGCAGTCCCTCTGATGGGAAGGAGAGAAAAATGTCCCTTTTCCTGGGTACTATTTGTGTTTTTTTTCCCTTCCGTTTTCCAGGATGGTCATAACTCGAGGTGGTATACTCTCTCGCAGTACAACCAGGAAGCAGTTCTTGGGTCTCCCCCCTAGTTTGACTGAGAAGCTCATAAAAAAAACAGGACATCCTGTGGACTTTTAATGACACAGCACACATTGTAATCAAATGAGTCAAATAAACACTCCCAGTCATGCCATGCAAAAGGCACGTGGAACTGTGTTTTTATTTTGATACAGGATCTCACAGGTTAGTTTTCTCTGAATTGACAAACAAACCAGCA
Organism: Ladigesia roloffi; assembly: GCA_037577295.1. Lineage (NCBI taxonomy): Eukaryota > Metazoa > Chordata > Actinopteri > Characiformes > Alestidae > Ladigesia > Ladigesia roloffi. Next base: position 14,538,955 of record JBBKCR010000006.1, on the reverse strand, counting down.
TAAATGCTTCTCCAGACTCCCCAGATGACTGATCAGATCTTTGGCAGCACTAAATCCCGTCTGATTGTTGCCATTTAGTGAAACTAGTTGCACTTACAGGACTGAGGGACACATTCTGGTGTTATCATGCCACCAGGTGGCTGATCCTTGTTAAAGCTTAGAACAATGCTATAAAGCCATCATGTGAAATATCAATTAATTAATTAATTGTTTTGTCCACAATGATGAACAGTGCTGAAGATTAGTTATATCTTATATTTCATTCACAATCACATATTTTTTTCCCTTGAGTAAGGAACAAATGAAAACTTTTAAAACTACACAAAAATATCTAAAAGTACTCTTTGATGTCTTGTTTAGAATAGTATGCATTGGTTAAGTTGCAATACAACTAAAATACTAGTAGGAGCTAAAATGATAGGGAAAAAATCAGTTCAATCATATAGTAAGTGATGTAAATTGTGCAAATAGGGACTTTGATCCAGTGTGTTTTATGGTATTGCATTATTCTAGTACTACAAGACATGTCTATATATACACTCTTAAGACGAATGGTTTGGATAAAGGGTTTAAAATGAGACATTTTGATGACATAGCAGACTGGTTATGATTTATGATCACAGCAAGTCAGTGTAAGATGATACTCCATGTCTTTACTTTTGTGTCATTTTTTGTATCTGTCCACAATGGATAGCTTCACATACAATGTCTGCAATAAATCTCCTACCGAAAATTGGTACAAGATGAAGATTACAGTGTGCAGTGGGTGATTTCCTTCAATTCCCCCCATGTGCTCATCACAAACATAATTTTTCTTCAGTGTCAGTTCCAAACCTTCCATCCTCACTTATCTTTGCTCTGTCGTTTCATTTTTTAATGGATACATTGAGCAAAACGTTTATGGTGTGCAGAATGTGAAAGAGTATAAATAGTTCAAAATAGTTTGAAGAGACTAGATTTTGTGGCTTATTGACATATTGACATGTGTTGTCAATAATAATAATGAAAACATGATAATAATAATAATAATAATAATAATAATAATAATAATAATAATAATAATAATAATAATAATAATAATAATAATTATTATTATTATTATAATAATAATAGCTTTATTCTCATTTGGGGCTGGGTGATTTGCAAAACACCTGGTTACATACCGGCTTTTGGCTGAAGCAGTTGCTGTGATACACAGGTCATGCACTTTCTCTCCCTCCTGCTGCTGCGCCCTTTAGACATGATTAACTAATTCTATTTTTTCCCAACTCTTCGCTGCTACATCTCCCTCCTTCCCCCTCTCCCTTTTTCCACTATCACTCTTAAAGTTGCCAAACTGAGCAAGTAACGGTTTTCTGCAGGAGAACCACTTTTGCTTCCCTAAAAACTTTCTCCATTGATGGTTATTTAAAGAGAGATATGCAAGTGAGAAAAACCTTTAAAAAGTCCAAAGAACCTCCATATAATGTTCTGCTTAATGTCATACATTTCTTCAGCCGCTGGTGGAATTGGTGGGCAAGCTAATTTATTGTGGACTGTTTAGTGACCAGTGTGTGTTCTGATGTGGCCATGAATAAACCGCTGGGCCATTTTCTGCCACTGCTCACTAGCAGTAGACTGCACAGGGTGCTGAAGAGGGAACTGGCTGTGGTCCGGGCTGTAAATCCAGGTGGGGAGGGCGAGATCCTGTAAGACGAAACCTCTCCTTCTGCCAGTATCAGCACACGACTCCACCGAGACAAGAGAGAAGAAGCAGGCAGTAAATCCATTGGAGTTCACTGATAGCGCTGTTTGCGCAGCCACCGCCGCTTCCTTTGATCAAATCGCCGGGGGAGCAGGGGGTCGTGTGTCGCTGCCAAAGGTCAGCTATATATTACACTCCTAAAAGTGATTACTGAAATTCTTAACTGAAACCATTCTGCTGCCAGGGTGTGCCAGAAGCCCCTGCGGCGGTGTCTGGGCCGGCTCGGGGGGCCTCTCTGCGGTCCCCGTACACTGCACAAAAATCCTCTCCGCTTGTGTTTTCTATCATCAGAGGCGGGCCTGAGAAAGGGCCCACATGGAAACATGTGCTATCCGATTGCAGCATCAGTGGGCAAAACGCTGCGAGTGTCTGCAGCTCAGGAAATATAAATGTGTGCCACACTTCAAAGGGAGGAACTGCAAATTAAGGTGGGCCAAAGAACAAGACAGTAAGTGCCTTAGCATCAGCAACAGCATAAACAATGTCTGGCTTATGTTTCTGTCTTATGTTGCACAGGGCTCACGACTAGGTCATATCCTGCCATTGGTGTCATATAACAATATTCATATTTTAAATGAATTTTTACTTTCAGTGATATTCACAGCAAACACGGATTATATTACTATTCCAAAAAAAAGCTGTTCCCCTGTGCCACAATGGATATAATGTTCCCATTGGTCGTTTGAAAAGAAGAAAACAGAACAAAACATTTCCATCAAAAAGCTGTGTCAGGTTTGTAAGACATTCCTTCAACATAGAATAATAGAATTATTTTGGTTTAATTAAATTTAAGAGTTTTTTACATGCATTTATTTTACTACATTCCTTGAAAATGACATAAGTGAAACAGATTATTTTTATCATCATGGTTATTTGATCCAATGAAACCATGATGATACAATCACATTAAATGTTGTTACCCATTTTCATATTAAAAAGCACACTGAAAAGTCTAAGATTGAGTACATGATGGTCCTGGCTGAGTTATTATGCCATACATGCCACCACTGCAGATTATATTGGCTGTAGCACACCCAGCATCCATAAAGCTGTGGAAAGTCTGACTCCTTTATGGAGGAACTGAGAGCTATTAATGATTAGAGGATGGTGTGGGTCAAAAGGTGAGTGTGTTGAGCCTAGCCCTTAGGTGTGGAAGTCCCAGCCTCAGTTATACAAACCCTCCAACTTCATTTGTTTCAACACTTAAACATAAATCTGGATTTCCATAGCATCCCCATCCATAGCAGCAACACAGTTAAGATACCACCATATTGGGCTAAAGAAGAGGAATGTGAAGTCATGCTCAATGAAACTTAATACACATTTGCTGATCATTACCTAAGATTGCCTTTTGTTAACTTTGGCAGACCTTCGCTTGGCTCTTAAATTAAAAGGGATGATGTATTTCCTCTTATTTGTTATTTGCGCTGAGCTACTGAGAGAAGCAGAGAGAGTGAGAGAGAAAGAGGGAGAGAGGAGAGAAAGGAGAGAGTGAGAGGGAGGGTGGGAGAGAATGTATGTGTGTATGTGATGCAGAGCATGCCAGAAATAACAGAGCGAACCATGCTCCAGAGCCTCATTAGCTGGTGGAAAAGAGTTCCCAGGAGTAACAACAGGGTGTAAATATATATTTAAAACTTCTCAAACCTGAACAAGTTTCATGCCAAATTTTTCTTCACTATAACACACAAATACACAAAATGAGAGTGAGAAAGAGACTATAAACTATAGGCTCAAAACCCAATTGCACATCCTGTAAAGAGTTAGCTGCTGTAATTCAAAGTGAATTAATGGAGCACTACATACACAGTGAGAAGTACATTTTTTAGTACATTTTGGTACTTATTATGTGGCATGCTCTGTTTTCTATGTTCTACTCTATTCGTGATGCCTTCTTTTATAAATAAAATCTCCTAGATTGTAGGCAAAAATGTGGCAAAGGCAGCATATACAGCCTATTTTCTGTACATCCATTCACCCCTCATCTGAGACACTTAACCAGGGTGTCAGGGTGGCTGAGGGTCCTTTCTGTCTAAAGTTTGCAAATACTTTCCTTTGTGTGACTATGTTTGAGTGTGTTTGTCTGTGTGCCTACCCTGCTATGCACATGTCCAGAGTGTTTCTCCACCTCTCACGTCAAGTCTTCTTCTTCCTCTTTCAGCTTTTCCCTTTAGGGGTTGCCAAGTCAAGTCATGTAGGTTTATTGTCATTTCAACCATATGCACACAACACAGTGTGCAAATTTCCCTCCAGGACAAATGTTTGCCTTATGACGACAGGAATAATCTCCGCACTCCCCACCACCCTAATTAAGGGTAAGAGGCTTGATGAACAGCACTTTGACAAGTACTGCATTTATACACAATTGTTACACACAAGTATAAATGTAAAGTGTCCATTTGTCATATTTGAACACACCACAGCTCAGCACACAGTGTGAACAGCACAATTTTTTGCAGATTTATACTGCATTTAACTCATTTGTCCAAGTGAAATATCATGAAGTTAAGAACACAGCACTCAGGGAGCAGTGTGTGAGTACCTCAGTGGTGACACTGGTGGTCCTGGGATTCAAACCATGAAAAGTATATTATTTTCAAATTTTTCTCTCTTGTTTTTGCCAAATATTTGCCCACACATGACATATATATTTGTCACATTCCTGGAACTGTTCTGGAGAGATAGAAATGCATTCTTCCAAAAGATGATGTTCAGATTATATTTTGATGATGGTAGTGGGGTTTTGTCACTGTCGGGCCAAAAACTCTTAGGTCCAAAAAGGCTATTTTTCAGGAAAATCGAAAAACCTATGTATATCCTAAATCAATGAATACTGTGTCATCAAAATCAAAAACTATTTTTAACTCTTTTAAGTGGTTAATCATTTATAAAATTTACCGACTCACAAGGAGACTGACCAAAAGTAACGATTTATGATGAAAACAACAAAACCAAAAGTGCAGTTGTGTGATTTCTGCCAGTGAGCAACAATATGCATATATATAAATATGTATATTAGGGGTGGAGACAAATACAAATACGGTATTCGGATTGGCATAAATAACATGTTTTTTACGAATACCGTTTTCGGACAAATACTTTAAAAAATATTTGTATTCGGGAACTCTGCCCCCCTCCCCTTCACACGTTCGCGTGGTTAGGGCACTCGCCCTGCGATCAGAAACTCGTGGGTTGATCCTGAAGACCACTAGGCACCTCTGAGGTGTCCTGAGTAAGGTACCGTCCCCACACATTGCTACCCGGGTGCAGAGTTCAAGGCTGCTGCTGCTTCACTTGGTGGGTTAAATGCAGAGGAGGAATTTCATGCTGTTCACATTGTCTGCAGTGGTGTGTTCACATATGATCAATTGATCACTTTCCCTTTTAGTAGATTCAGGGAGGGGCGGCTTGCATTTAAATTTTACACGAATAGAAATACGAATACGAATAAAAATAGTGGTCGTTCTGAACACCCCTACTGTCTATCTATACATATGTTAGACATTCCATGTAAGTATTAATGTAAATGCTTTATTATGTGACTAATATAATCTAGGCTATTATTTTATAGGGGCAGGAGGGTGTTGCTACAGCTGGAAAGATCGGGAGTATGCATAACCTAGGTTCAGAAAACCTGGTAATGTAACATTTTAATTTTTTTGTACCGAATTGTTACCAAAGTACAGGGTCTTTTGACAACACTAATGGCCACGCCTCCAGAGGAGATGACAAACCCAAGCAACATGGTGGAGCGCTGATGGAAAGTGCATTTCTCCAACTTACAGTACAGCTGATGAGCCAGCAACCTCTGAAGGACTGCTCGGACAAGCTCCTCTTTGCTCCGGGGATAGATGAGGATGTCGTCCAGATAGGCAAAACACCAACTGCCCAGCATGTCCCAGAGGATGTCATTTATAAGGTTCTATAAAGCAGCTGGACTGTTGCACAGGCCAAACGGCATTACCAAGATCTCATAATGGCCGATGGGGGTTATGAAGGCCGGTTTCCACTCATCACCCTCTCTGATATGGACCAGGTTGTAGGCATTACAAAGGTCCAGTTTGGTAAGGATGCAGGTACCGAATAGGGCATCCAAGGCAGTTATGACTAGAGGGAGTGGATGACGTTCTTGATGATAACGTCATTAAGCCCCTGGTATTCAACACAGGGACGGAGGCCTCCATCTTTCTTTTTTATGAAAAAAGAGCCCCGTGGCCACGGGGGAAGAAAGGGGATGCTTTTCGTTGTGGAGTCCCTCCGTGACGTACTCCTCCATGGCCTTCTGTTCTTCCTTAGAGAGAGTGTACAGACAGCCACAGGGGTGTACCGTACCTTGGTGCACAGCCTGTCGTTGACTGAAGACTGTCGCCAGGTCATGGTTGGGCACAGGGATGGCCTTTCTGTCGATGTCGGGGCCTCAGAGCAGAGCTTACGACTGGTCGAGCCCACTGCAAAATGGTTTTCCTGGGACCAGGAGATGAGGGGATCATGTAGCTTGAGAAAGGGGTGGCCTAAAATGATCAGTTTATTGGAGAGGGTAGTGAGGAGAAATTTTCTGAATAGTCATCGATGAGGAGCTGGAGTACGATGAAGGATAGGGCTGTTGGTGAGGTTGACGGTGGTAATGTACACAGGCTGAGTGAGCTCCTCAGATTGGATCCCCAGCTGGGCAGCATATGCCTGATTGATGAAATTCCCAGCTGCCCCTAAGTCCACAAAGGCAGTGGTCACTATCCGTCGGTGGCCATGCCGCAGACTTATCTAAATGGTGAGCCGAGAAGTGGCTACCAGACAGGAGGTGGTGGCTAGGAGACCAGGTGAATTCCTACCTCTCTTCACCTTGTTTGGCCATTTCCTGGGCGGAGAGGGATTTGGCAGGGTAGTGATCAAGGAAAGCGGGGTAGGCCCACAAACCCTGTCTCTCTGCCGTGGTCAGGAGGGTGCATCCTAACTGCATGTGTTTCCCAGTTCTGGATGAGTGGGCCTCTGAAGAGGGTGGTGGTCCTTTGGTCTCAAGGATGCAGCTGCAGAAAGTGGTCCTGAGGAGCACCGCAAGATGCTGGTCGAGGCAAATGGCCAGCTGGATGACACCCTCCAGTGTGGATGGAAGTTTGTGGCCAGCCAGCTCATTCTTCATTTGGTTCGAGAGTGACACATGGTACGCATTGCGGAGTGCAGCATTGCTCCATGACGTCTGGACAGCCAGGGTTCGGAACTCCATGGTATACTGGCTCAGACTATGGTCACCCTGGCAGAGGTGGTAACCCTCAGGGTGATGAAAGGGGGTCCTGAACTGCTGCACAAACTCCTCATATGATTGGGCAACAGTACTATTGGATCTCAGGTCCGCCGTGGCCCACTTGGCTGCCTGCCCAATGAGGAGGCAGGTGAGGAGGGCAATCAGGCTTCGATCTGTGGGTTAGTATGAGGGCTGGGAAGAGAAGAGAAAGGTTAGAAACATGTCACATTACATACTGTTTCCATTCCAATTGTATGGCAGGTCTATGTGTGGTGTAATCTGGGAGGGGGAAGAGGTGCCGCTTGGACCACCGGCTCAGGAGTTGGCTCAGCAAAACGGGAGTTCCGCTTTCTCTTCTTGAAGATTTGCGAGCTCTTGCTTCAGACCCTTGATCTCAGCCGCATGCTGACTGAGGGCTTCCCAGACCCGAGCTAGATCCACTAGACTCATTTCGGACCCAGACATTCTTTGTCACGTGAATGTACTGGAGTGAGGAGATCATGCCTAGGTGTAGCATGGCGGATGTGCCCAGTCGCGGAGACACATGAACGAGCAGGTGAACCATGCACTTTACTCTTAGAATGCTCTCTAGGGAGAAGAGATTTTCACCAAGGAACCCTCGTCCTCACATGCACACAGGGAGGATGTATAAGGGTTGAGTTGGGAAAGACTTTACTCACAGTACTGCGAGAACAAGGCAAAGATGGCTGGCAAGTCTTAGGCGACATGAACCCTAATGTCTGGGAGCTGGATATCCCCTGTCTACTGTTCATAAACCCTGCGAGTGAGTTACTTCCGATGACCCGTCACATCACGTGACCTGGTGCGTGTGTCATTTGTACATGTTAGCTATTAGTGGCTTGACAATTTCTAAGTATTACAATAATTAAAAAAAAACAAGGCACTTCAGCCATACGCCAGCTAGAAAAAAAGTTTAGGAATTAAAGAGGAGGAAATGTAGCGCACCCAGGAGGAGAGGAGTTAACAGGTCATTTACAATATAATAGTCCATTCTTTGTTTGGCCATTAGTACAGATCCACATGATTTCTGGGGTTAATTTTATCCATGGCATCCCTCTGATAATTGATTAAGAAAATCCTGTTTCTCATCAGAGTCCTTTTTTACCGCAAAAACATTTCAAAAACAACTATAAATTATTCACCTCTTTCATCTCCCACAGTGTCTGTAAATATTTTAAGTATGAACAGTTGCTCTGCTTACTTGTCTCACCAATGCATCAGCATCACATTCATTTTGACCACAAGTTCCAAGCCTGTTTACTGTTTTCTTCCTCACAGATCTCAAAGGTTACTTTAATCACCTGTCCAACTAAAACACAAGTCAATTAAGCAGCCTTTGTGTCTGAAGTTCCTCACAAATCCCAGTAACAAACACTGTTTTTAAGTCAGTTGTATATTTATCTCATACTGTCCTGAGGCAAAGGTCAAATGGGCATGTTCAGTTTTTCTGTAAACAAAACAGTTCATAGTAGAAAACATCTGTGCAAGTTGTAAACATCTGCGCTACTTCTGTTTCTCTATTCATTCATTTGTATGTTTTATTTAATACTGGTGAGTATGTGCACAGTTTTGCACATTTATAAGATTTATATGAAAAAATTACAACTACATGATAAGGCATCACTGTACAAAATGCCATCTCTGAGATTAAAAGCTACTTTTGACCACGGTCAAAAGTACATGCCTGCTCATCCAACATTTCTCCCCAAATCACTGATATTTATGAGGAATTTGTCACTGTTTGCGGCACTAATGGTCTCTATTCTTCTGGGAAGGCTTTCCACTTGATGCTGGAACATTACTGTGAATATTTAATTGCATTCACCATCACTCCAGACGACACAATGCTGGAGGGTTTCATATAGCTCTTGCTGATGATGAGCATGGGGAAATGTGGCTGCATTGCATTTATACATAAACTAAACAAGCTGTGTGTATGTATGAGTGTGTGTGTGTGTGTGTGAGAGAGAGAGAGAGTTCTACAAAGATTATACAAGCTGTGCAGTGCAACACTGCTTGTCAGTAAAGAGTGCACTTTGGCTGAATTCTATTACTATAAGGTGTGTGGTAATAAAGGGTAAGGAAACATTTGACACTTTCATTCAGAGGGACTGGCATGTGTTTTATCCACTAGGTTAATAGCAGGGCAAATGTATCCAGATAAGTTAATTCAGTTAGTTCACACAAACACATGTGTAGGTGCTCAAACACACACAAATGTAAACACACAGTTTGTACAATCTCCATACAGAAGAATGTAAATAGCATAAACTTGCCATGACCAATATGAAATTTGGCTACAGGGGTATAAATCCCTTTAGTACTGAGTGGAACTGAGGATTTTTCCAACATCAAGTAAAACGTCCTCCCTGGATAGGAGAAGCAAAGTTCCCTATTAATACACTTCATTTCAGAGGAAACAACAGAACAAGTATACGAATCCGGGGACCACAAACTTGCAGGTTCAAACCCCAACTTTCTACCCTTTTTTTCTTGAGAAAGACACTTAACTCTTAGTTGCTTCAGGCAGATTGTAAGAAATTCTGCATAAGAACATCATCCAAATACTGTAAATGTAAATGAAATATAGAGCCACAACGAGAGACCTCAAACCCTTGCCATTATATATATATACTTTATAATGAACATAACTCATCATAAGGCAGTCATTATCTTTCCTGCTATTCCCAAAGAAATCTCAAAAAATTTTCCAACATTGAGCGGTTTTACCACCAGATGGCAGTGTTGATCTTTTTCACTCAAAAGGAAAGGTCTACATTAAACAGGGCTCCATAACAAAGACAATCCTGCAGTCTCCAATTGTTTAAACTTTCAATTAAGGATCCATTCTATAGTCGTTTATCTTTAAGTGGTCAAAAACCACGGAGGACGTCTCTCGTGAATAGTCTGAATTAATCGCAAGAAAAAAACACTTGTTTGCCCGGACAGTTGGACATTTACTTGATAGTTACAGTAAAAGACTACGGAGCTGCGCTTCAGCACCATGGACAGAGGAGGGGGGGGGTAGAGAGAGAAAGAAAGAAAGATGAAAACACGGCTGTTGGCACTCGAAGAGTTAATCCTCGCTGAGTTACATAACACGCTTGATCCATCAGCTCTGTTCATCCCTCAGTAGAGTCAGAGCACTGCCGTCCTGCAGTCAAGACGAGAGAGATCCTCTCCTGGACCCTGGCTGTAAAGAACAGGCGAACAAAGCTGGAGACAATTTCAAAACTGACCGAGGAGAAGCTGCACATCCTCAACACAGATACCCTTCATCTCTCCCAGCTCAGGCAGGTGGGTTTACTCACTGCGTCACACCACCAAGGCTCTGTTTATGAGAGTGTCTACGAGGATAGGGCTTTTCTGACTGAAACTTAAGATGTTTTATTCTTTAGTTTTTGATTATGATTACTGCAGCCATTCAAAAAATTACGCATGATAAATGTCATCTGGTATTCCTCTGATTTTTTTCCAATTAGGCGTACGCTTCTCGTGCTGTGGTAAAAAGTGTGAGGTGGGGCAGGATGACACGCAGTTATTGAGATTCAGCACCAGCGAAACTGGACGGTACCCGCGCGCGAGCACATGCGCGCGCCCACTGTACACAGTGTTCTGTGTCATGTGAAAGCAGAACTCATGCTGGGTGCTCATTGGTTGGGAAGCGTTAAGAAAACACATTCTGGGGTGTTTTGTCTGAGGTGTGCACCCCTTTGTGATGGGAATTTGTTGACATTATTGCCATGCACTAGTTTCTTTTTAATGAATGACAAAAAGGGTTACATTACGTGTGTGTGTATTTTAAAACTATTCATTTACATTTTTAAGCTTTGTGAAGGTTTTAATTCTCCTGTTAGTGACGCAGTTGACACAGATAACCCAACAAGGGTCTAACATAGATAACCCAATATATTTATTATACACTATTGTTATATAAAATATAAAATGTGCGTAAAAAGTGATCAAAATTATACATTCTGCACTAAATGAAATGTCAAGATGCCAATACTCAATAGTATAATCATTAGTATTATTTTTATTTTGTTTGTTTTTTGTTTGTTTGTCTGTTTATTGTATGCCTGATCAACTGCAGTAGGTAGCCTTCTGTAGTCTTATAGATAAAGCCATTGCTCTGATAATTTTTTTCTCTGTGAAAGGAAAAATATTCTGCTGTGTTACATAAGAATGTATGAGTCTGAGAAAATGTGACATCTTACTTGCATGGCTGATCCCAGCCATAGGGCATGCATGCGGTACCATGGCCAATGGCAGAATACAGCTATCAAAAGTGAACTCCAATATATAAAAGGGAGACCGCGCGGTCACTGTTGCATTGTCAGGCCAGTGTAAGACATGAATAGAATTAATCTGTTTGACTGTGGCGTAGTCATTTTTTAAGTCTTGTCTGAATAACATCTAAAGGTCTAAAAAGAACTGGCTGCTCTGGACTGCTCTGCCTGTCACAGATTTTCATTCTCTACAGAATAGAGTCTGTTTCTCTTTTCATTGCTAAATCTGTTGCTAAGGCACTGAGCTCTGTGCTTCAGCTGAGTGGATAACACAAAGTGAATTAAACTGGTTAAAATTTGGTTGCAACCAAAAGACACCACAGAGGGAGAAGTGCTGTAGCTGCATGCATTAAATGGGTCTATGTAATTGTACACAATTCAAAAGTCCAAGCAAAGAACCATAAAAGAACATTTGGTTAGGTTATTAATGTATAAAGTCTATATGAACAAACGTATTGGGATGTATTCCACACCAAACTCATGTCTATATGGACCTTGTTTTATGCACTGTGGCGCCGTCATGCTGGAATAAAAAAAGGTTCTTTCCCAAACTGTGTCCACAAGCTTGGTGTAGGGAGAAGCATTATGATTGCCCTTCACTGAAAGCAAGGAGCCTTGCCCAAACCCTGAAAAATAGGTATATCCCAATACATTTGTCCACATAGTATATCTTTACTGCATTGTCTTTCCATCTCATGAGTTGCCAGTTGAAAGCGCTCAATGTCCCCAAGTTCATAGTAGCTGGGTATGACAGTTAACACCCTAGGACAGGGGACACGCAATCACTTATATTGGAGCTAGTGGCTAAAATGGATGAACACTGCATATCATAATACTCATAGCATAAAAAGAGGCTACAGAGGAATTTGCTGAATAAAAGACAATAAAAGATTTTAAAATATAACTAATCCTAAAAATACAGTCAAACTGTGTTTTCAAATCATGGAAAAGGTGAAGACCTCCATATTTTCTCATCAAAGTTCAACCCCAGCTCGTCTGTGATTGTGAGGGAGAAATGTGGGCATTGCACATTTACCATATGCTTCATAACGCTCATGTGGATCTAAACGGAAAGCATGTAAGACCCAGTGATCCGATAAACTGGATCTTACAGGACTGGTTACATCATTCACCATGAAGTAAGCACATCTGCCTTTTACGTAAGCATCCCTTTTAAGCAGAGCTGCTGAGAATCAAGATGACCGTGATACTATAGGGTTGCGGAAGTTATGTCATCAGATGCTCTCCCGTGTCCTACAGATGCTGAATTATTTAGTGCTAGTTTTTAAATAAACTGAGAGTACATGTGTTGCGGAACATAGTTTATTTGAGAAATGAGATCATCCATTTGTTTTCAAAAGACCATCATCAAGTCTTAACAGTGAGGTCATCATCAAGTCCTAATTTTGATTTGTTTTATTGTTAAGTGAGTTTGACATTCTATAAATTAATGCCATGCATTTAATGACACACTGTTCATTGAAATAACACCATACAACTGAGGAGTGCACCATATTGCTGAAGATTTGATTAATACTGCGGTTGTACCACCCTGCAACTATGACTGTGACACCATTGGCCCAGACTGACAGTGATCTCTCATGGAGGAAATTAAGTGTTGGCTAGTTATGGCTAGCAGTAACTGTTCCTGAACGACACTTAAGAATACTGGGGACCCTAAGAACACACTTATCCTTGAAAGGGACCGAATGAACTAAGAGCTGAAACTCTGAATGTTAGGCCATCACCCACTGACATTCAAGATTCAAGAGATTCAAGATTCAAGACACATATATTGTTAATTCACATTATATGTGTAAGACATACATGAGAATCGAAATGCCGTTTTTCGCTTTCTGTTGTGCGTACCTCTAATTAGAACTAGAAAAATCTAAATCTAGATTAGAACATTTTAATTGAATTTACAATAGACAATAGACATTCTAAACAGACTTAAATATAAACATAAATAGCCATATTTAGTCCCTTAATTTCCATTCCAATCATATTGGTGCATATTCTAGTCCATTGATGAAATGAGATTCTAAGTGCTGTAATCTTATCATACTGAATAAAGCTGTTGGACCGGAATTGTTGAAAGTGTCCATATACTACGTTTTCTGCATGTTTTTTTTAAAGTCTGTTCAGGTGTTTTTGTGTGAAGAGTAGGTAAGGGAAATGGGGGATCCAATGGATCTGGAGAGAAAATCTTTACAATGGAATCTAATGTTAGCTGAATGGTATCTATCCAGCTTAAAATGATGCCCTTGCTTGAGAAATAGATACCACTTCTCAGGATATTGTACATCCTAACCACTTCTTTTTTCTCTGACAGATCTACTAAGACATAAGCAGAATGGTGCCATCACAGGAATACGAGGTGCTTGTCTTTTATACACTGTAAATGAGGCATTTATTATTTAGTTCTTTGTAATGATATATTTTAGCTGTTTGCCTTGAAGTCATTAGTGTATATACAATATGAAACTACAGCTTATGTGGGAGCCAAAAGGATATAAAGAATACAGTGTTCTCAGTAATCAATCAAGCATCCATTACAGATCAAGAAGTCACCAGGGAAGGGAAGCACTCGCAGTCGCATTCCCCGCCTGGTCCTCCAGCCTTACCGCCCTAAAGGTTCGCCCATTTCTGAGCCGCCATTGTCCAAGAAGGAGAGCAAAGACTGCGACATCAGCACAGAGCACTCAAAGAGAACCATCAGTCCCAACAGCTTCTCATCAGGTACCGTGCTTAGATCCGGTATTTCAGTATTGCATTCAGCCTTCCTAGTGCTTCTTGTTTTCTTCTTGGATTAGATTGTTTTTTCTTAGAAAATGTATAAAATAATGCTCTGTTAAAACGTTTTTTGTAGGTTTGTGCATCAAAAACAGTAATAATTACCCATTTCCAATCTCAATTTATACCTTAAAAATAAATAGGCTGTTTCTGGCATTGTGCCTTTTAGACAGAATGGCTGCCCTGTATTGTGCCTCCTTCAAAAAGTGAACTTAAAATGAGCTGTTTTCCCAGCTTGGTTTCCCTTTTTGGGCCATATGGACTAGGGAGTGAAATGGTATAATTTGAAGATTGTACAGAATTTACACAAAAATCTTATTTCGACATGTTGAGGAAAATTCAGCTTTTTAATTGTAAGTATTACAACATGCCAGAAGAAGAAGTATGCACTAAGCTTCATTACAGAAACTGTGAATCAATTGTTCTCTGCTATTTCCAGATGACACTGGATGCCCAAGCAGTCAGTGTGCATCTCCAATTAAGACCCAGTCTGGCACAGATCGCAGCCCTCTGGGGTCTCCGCCACTGGGGGAACGGAAGGCTGCAGTCAAGAGGGTCCGAGTTAACGTGATGGCTGAGTGGAGGGCCCCCACACAGAAGCACAAGAGGGAGCAGAAACGACCCTCTGGACTGCACAGGGGTAAGAGGATAAAAGCCTTTAATACTTTGGCAGACCTAATGATGCCTGTTCTTTTTTGCAGTAACTAAGATAGAATCACAAACCAGCTTGATATACTACCACTAATATGGTTGGGAAATTTTGTTGACCAGGTCTATCTGCATGCTGAAGATGGTAGTGAGGGGGTACTTAAATAATTGACAACTGATTTAAAAAGCCAAATTCCCACTACTACTAACAATATCACCAGAATGTTTTGTTTTCAGGATAAAATCTGCTAGTGCACTAAGCCTCAGAAAGGCAGGTGTTACTTTTTTTGTTGGCCCACAGCTGGCCAATCAGTGTAATTGGAAGTAGTTAACTTCTCTGATCGGCTGAAATGAGTTAACCAACAGTCAAACGTTTCACCACAGTGAGGAACTGCTAGGTTTAGTAGATTGTTTGTTTTGTTTGTCACAAGTTCAAAGCTGCACGTTATCATGGTTTTGTCTAAAGGCAAGAGATGCTTCTCAGGTATGCACTTATATGCTTAAGACACTTTAGTAAGATTGATTTAAAATTCCCCTCACCCTTCCCTTAACAAATGTTTTCGAATGCACATACAATCTATTGTTTAAACTGCATAATGTTTAAATAGCATTTTCTCTGTAGGTTTTTAGGGTTTTTCATTGTGTTTATTTGGTCTAGAGCAGATACAGAGCCTTTGTAAAGAAAAATGTGGACTTGCAAAGGAAAATGTCTCTATATTTGAACACTATTTTAGGACTTAGTATTTGAGAGGATGAGATCCAGTAGCTGTGGTAAATGTCTGCTGTCTTCAGACTGGCTCCATTTTCTGTGGAGGCTGGACAGGTACTCAGTAAAGGCTGACGAAATGAAAACATGCTTTGCTTGGATGTGTTTGGATGTGCTTGTTGGTCTAAAGTTGCTTAGCAATGAACAAGGTGATATCTGGGTTGTTACTAGTCTTAATAAGAAATGTACAGTACCTCAATTTTATGCATTGCAGGTAGTGAGGCAGACTTCAGCTCCTCCAGTAGTGCTGGAAGTTTCAAGATCTGTGAGACTTCATCTCACAACTCCACAGGCAAGAAGAGCTGCCCCTCACGCAGGTAAAGCATCCTACAGTAGCCTCAGTTCTTACCAGATCTCCATCTCTTCTCCCCAGTCTAAAATCTTGTTTGGAGTTTCCCGTATTCTGCTGTTTGCCCTTAAAGTGAATTGCTATCCACACTCTTCCAGTTAAGGCTGCTAGGTCCAAGTTATATGCACAAAAAAAAGTTTATGGAATAAACCTTTCTTCCACATCACACACAAAATTGTTATGCAGAACAAGGCAGAAAAAATAACTTATTTAAACTTCAATAACACTTGAACAGAATTGTACATCTTTTGACTTTGTG
Organism: Ladigesia roloffi; assembly: GCA_037577295.1. Lineage (NCBI taxonomy): Eukaryota > Metazoa > Chordata > Actinopteri > Characiformes > Alestidae > Ladigesia > Ladigesia roloffi. The sequence continues at coordinate 14,522,844 of JBBKCR010000006.1, read as the reverse complement.
TGTCTGACTAGCTTCAGATATTGTAATGTGTTAAGGAATGGATTGGTAGTAATTTAGTTAAACTGAATAAAGGATGTTAAGTTCTGTATTTTATTTTATTTTATTTAAGTCGTAGGCCCCAAATCAGGAGCCAGCCAGTGTTCAAGCCTCCAGGAAGCCCCACTGCCAATCGTGATGCAGAACTATATGCTCCCTACAGGACAACTCCTAAAACCCCTATTTTCTCAAATAGCAGCAGCAATTCTACCCCCACAAGCAGGTAAAATATAGGGACAGGGATCCTGCTTGTATTCAACTATACATTCTGCAACACTGATGTAAACTACTAAATTAGATCAGTAAGTAATGTAGAGGTTTAGGAAAATGTCTGACCTTATTTTGCACATGGCTCCTGAATGTGATTGTGAGATTGTAGAGGTTTATTCAAAGACGTTTGGTGGCAGAGTGTGGGTGCATGAATATTTAATGCATGCAGTCAGTATGTCTAAGCTTTGCTAGGCCTCTGATTTCAGTTCATTTTTTCATTTTGTTGGAGGATTAACATTGATGTAGCTTTGGCATGATGAAGCGGGGTCTCAGAACTGGAGCATAATTTTAGGGATACATAATGGATGACACGGGTAGGCTGCACAACATTCCTTTATCTGCATCTGATTTCTTTCTGTAGCTTCATTTTTAAGTATGCATGCACACTGTACATCTACTTACACAACAGCTTTGTGTGCATGTTTATGTTGATTATTAATGCCTGACTAGACACCTGCAGTATCCACACCATGCCACATTTCTGGCAGAGATGCAGAAGACTTCTAAGCAAAATCAGTCACATGTATATTGTGCTCCAATCCCAGCATGACTGCATGCTACCCAAGGCTCTGTTCTACATTTTAAAGCGGATTCATCCCCCGCTCTTTTTTTCCCCCCTTTTGTTTTCACAGAAATGCTCCAGTGACTCACTTTGATAGCAGGACCATATCAATAGTCCACAAGGCTGATTTGTCTGCCTTTCTTTGTGTACTGAAATTAATGGCCGCCCAGTACATGCTGACAAAATATTCCAGATACTTTTTTTCCCTATCTTGTCTGAAAAATTTGCATCTACTATTTGAGTATTTTCACTCAGTTTTCTCATATATGGTATATCTCTAGCTCTATTGTCTCCTGAAAATTAATGTGACTGAAGTTCTGTTTGTTTATTAAGCAGAAGGACCACTTCTGGACACTACCATTCATGCAGGGACAATCATGGCATCAAGCCCCCCAACCCAGAGCAATACTTGACCCCCCTGCAGCAGAAAGAGGTGGCCATTAGGCACCTTAAGACCAAGCTAAGGGATTCTGAGGAGACAGTCCATGACCAGTAAGTCACAATAACAATAATCAACTCTAATTGCAATTAATCAAATAAAGAAGCACAATAGTGACTTGCTTCCATTGTCCACCAGGGATTCTGAGATTCAGGAGTTAAAGTCCCAGCTCGGTCGAATGCGTGAAGACTGGATTGAGGAGGAGTGTCACCGTGTTGAGGCTCAACTGGCCCTCAAGGAGGCACGTAAAGAGATTAAACAGCTCCGGCAAGTGGTGGAGACCATGAAGAACAGCCTGATGGAGAAGGACAAGGGCATTCAGAAGTATTTCATTGATATCAACATTCAGAACCGAAAGCTGGAATCTTTGCTGCACAGCATGGAGCTTGCCCAAAGTGATGCCATCCTGCAAGATGAGCCCACTGTGGACTTCATCTGCGACTCGCCAGAAACTCCCTCCACAAGAAAGGAGGTAGAGGAGCTGCAGGAAGAGGATCAAGCAGTCGAAGAGATGGTAGATAGTGGACTGCTGGTTAACGATGAGATGGCTGACCAGATGGACATCCTGGAGAAGGTTCTTATGTCCACAGCTGTTGACTCCAGTCAGGATTGCAGTGGCAAGCTCATGAACCAGCCACCAGGATTGTCCACTTTAGTACAGAGTGCCTCAGAGGATACAGAGAAGTGCACAAAATATCAAATGTTGGAGTTCTCTGAACTGCAAGAATGTTGTGAGGAGAAGGCGGTCCAGACAGATGAAGTCCTTTATACCCCTGATTTGCAGGGTCTCCTTTTGCAGCTTCTTAAACTCCAGAGCACTGGGTTCTCCAGTTTGATGACTCCCTCTTCCCACCTGCCCCAGAAGATACCCAAAGCACAGGAACCTAACATACTTCAAGCAGAGGAGTTGATCAAGAATGAGATGCCACTTCAAGCTCAGGATCCCAACCTGGTAGAGATGTCTGTCCACATTCCAATTAATCCTACACTGATTTCTCAAGATCCTGGGGGTTCAAAGCAAAGTTGCAAAGATCCTGAAAATGATCCAGGATTCATGGAGGAGCTAGACTTCGGTGCAAAGGGTGCTTGCAGCAATGCAAGAATGGCTGTAGTGGGAAAGAGCCATTGGAGCAACAGCTTCTTGGTTGACCTGGTTGCTGTGGCAGCACCTGTTCTTCCCACAGTGGCCTGGCTGTACTCACAGCATGGTGTAGTTGGTGGGGCACCAGTGTACAACATTGCAGCTTTGATTCGCGGCTGTTGCATCATGGGATTGCACTCTCTTCGCCATGTCACACAAGGACCACAAGTTTAGTGGTCTTTCACCTGTCTGCACTGCTAACAAAAGCACTTAGATGTAAGATTTTTTTTGTTTTGTTTTTGTACATTTGTGTAGGTTTGTACATTTTTATTTTTAGCTCCCACACTTATTTTGCACTGTGTATAGTTGCCATTATTTTGGGCAAAAATGGTGAACTTGAAGGGATATTTATTTGTCTTGTTTTCCTCACAAATTTGTACTGCTCTTTTTCATAACTTGACCACTTGGATAGGTGGTCATGTTGCTGCTGTGTAATTCTTTCCGAGATTCCTTTCTTGCATTTTGTATAATGGTTTAGTAGAAATTGAGTTAACAATTAGTTACTGGGAGTATGTTTGTTTGTTTGTTTGTTCCTAAAGCACTAAAATCCTCAGCCAAAGCTGTCACTGTGTTCAGTGAAAATGTTTGTCTCCTGAGATAGAACATTTTACATGTTATTGTGTATTTGCCTATTCCCTAAAATGGTCAATGCTACAGTACAATCATGTGCCTGAGCTATGTGCAATATTGCAATATTTGTTTGTATCAGATGTGTTGAAATTTATTATTAAAGCATGGTAACCCCAATTGTGTTTTGACATAATTATTTAACAGAATGGCAACCAAAAGTTAACCTGGTCTTTTTAACAGACTGGTTCTAAAGCACAGGTTATAGTTTCTTCATATAGAATGGCAAGATGATTGGGTCAGAACATCAATGTAAGGTATTGACTTTGCCTCCAAATTCCCAGATCTCAGTCCAATCATGAATTTGTGGGATGTTTTGAAGAAACTAGTCTGGTCCATGGAGGTCTCACCTTGCAACATAAATTTATTAAGGATATGCTTCTCTCATCTTGGTGCCAGATACCACGGCACATCCTTTCACTTGTCTCGTGAAGTCCATCCTTCAAAAGATCAGAGATTTTTTGTCAGCACAAGTTGAATCCATGCCATGTTGGGCAGATTTTAAAATGAAGGTTAATGGGCATGTATGGAATATTGCATAAGGATTAAATATGGATTCACATTGATCAAAACAAAAATATATATTTTGTGTGCACTTTCCCTCTCCTTCTGGTTTACTAGCTCCACTTTACGCAGGCTGTTCTAACAGGCCATATTAGAGTCATTACAATGAACACCATTTGTAAGGTTATGGGGTACAAAGTCAAACAAGAGTGCACTGGGGTTGATTGTGCATTTTGTAGAAAGAAGCAAATACACATGCAAAATGTGTAGTTTCTAGCCAAACAGAAAATGATGTAAAAATCTCAAAACATAATCTAAAAGAGGTAGTATTAATCCCAGATTATAAGAATTCAGAAGATGCCTGGCATAAAGTAGCTTGTAGGGATTTCTGCAGTTTACTTGTCTCATACAGTTGAGGCCAAAATTATTAGCCCCCCTGGAATCATGAAAATTTTTCCTAAACTTCTTCCCAGTTTGCAACATTGATGAAACTTGTTATAATCAAACAGCCACCAGTGCTATTTACTAGCTTTTGATACATTTTGTAATATAAAATATATTTTTAGTCTCGCTTTACATCAACTATAGTAAAAAATGGGGTCGTCAAAAATATTAGCCCCATGTTAATGTTTGCTTTCAAAACACCTACACTAAATAACCAATCAGCTTTGAAACCACACCTGTGCAATAATTCGGCTTCCTAACAACACCTGCAGTCAATTGCCTTCCTAACAACATTCAATCAATATAAAACGAAGGAACAGGGCTCTTGAACACATGAGAGGGACTACTGTTACTGAACATGCCAAAGACAAAGGAAATCAGTCTGGAGCTCAGAAAGAAGATGGTTGAGGCTCAAGATAAGGGGCAAGGCTACACTGCCATTTCCAAGCGATTCACAGTGTCTAGAACTTCTGTACGTTGCATCATCTCCAAGTACAAGGAGACAAATTCTGTTAGAATCAAACCTGGCTGTGGCTATAAATGCAAGATTTCAAGAACTCTGGAGAGAAAAATAGTCAGAGATGTCAGCAAGGAACCCTGGACATCTGCCAAGATGATTGTTGCTGACCTGGCCTCTTCTGTAGTTGATGTTTCAAGGAACACAGTTGTGAGGGCTCTTCACCATAGTAGGCTATACAGCCATCATCCCAGAAGAACCCCTTTACTCAAAGAGCGGCACATCATAGCCCGACTGAGGTTTGCCCGTGAACATTTGAAATGTAAAGATGATTTTTGGAAGTCTGTGCTTTTCCAGACTAAACTGGAACTGTTTGGGCACATGGATGTTGCTGATGTTTGGTGAAGAAAGGGACATGCTTTCAACCCTAGGAACAAAGTTGCCACAGTTAAACATGGTGGTGGGAGCATCATGCTGTGGGGCTGTTTTGCAGCCTCAGGCACAGGGAGCCTTGTTCGGGTGCATGGCATCGTGAAAAAAGAAAATTATGTTGACATTCTGAAGAAGAATATGCAGAAATCTGCTCGTAGTCTAAGCTTAGGTCGTCGCTGGGTCTTCCAGCAAGACAATGACCCAAAGCATACATCAAAATTAGTTCAACAGTTTTTCAAGGATACCAAAACCAAGATCTTTAAGTCGCTTGCACAGAGCCCAATTTGCAATGGAGCACAATTTGCAATGGAGGAATGTACCAAAATCCCTCAGGAGACCTGTGCTAATCTAATAAAGACCTACTCTAATAGATTGTAAATTGTGGCTCAAAAAGGGTACAGTATTGACTATTATTGGGCATGGGGCTAATAATTTTGGATGTCATTTTTGCCCTTTCATGTTTCCACCCAGTGTGTCAATAAAATATCCAAACTACAATTAGTGGACCTTATCACAGATACACTTTAAAAAGCAAATATTTGTTGTTAATGGTCATTTTCATATTGGAATCATGAGTGTTGCCTAATTTCATAAGGGGGGCTAATAATTTTGGCCTCAACTGTAATCTATAGCTCAGACTAGAGAGTTTGATAAAACTTCCAAATGCCAGTAAATAAGGAACTGGGACAGTGGAATATGTGATTTCATATGGGGCGCACTTTGTAAAAACAGCTTTACAAATTTAGAGGTGTCCTTTATTTTTTATAATTTAGTGCAATGTTCACACAATTTTCACACATTTAGAGCAAATTTTGTTAAATAAAAACAGCGTTCCATTTTGGTACACATACTTGCTGAGTCTATATAAATTTCAATTGAACAATTAGATTTTGATTTAATATTTAAATTTAGATTTTAGATTTTGATTTATAAATTTAGATTTAGGTTTAACATTTAGATTTAATGTTTAACACTAACATTTAGATGTAACCATTAATATTACATTTAGATTTAACATTTAACCTTTTGATTTAATATTTAACAATTTCAAAGCAAGAAAAAAACAAACATTTTGTGAACATTGCGCTAAATTATAAAGAAATTATACAAAAGAAACGTAAAACCAGGGAAAATGACAGAGGAGAGGAAAAAAGACACTAAAGAAATTTCAGGAAAGGATCTATGTTTTAGCATTTATCTTACAATAATGAACTACTGTAAAACTGGCTTGTTTGGATCTATTAGAGTATGAGCAAAATGCATTTATCTTCACATTAGTCACCTATAAACAACAAAATTGTCAGAACAGATTGAACATTTACATCACTTTTTGAAAAATAAAATATCGGATACCTTTTTGTGGATTGCTCAGATTTAGCATTTTGCATATGTGCAGTGTGTGTACATCAAAAAGAGTAAAAGACAAAGAAGAGGTACAGTACAACGTGCCTTGCTTTCCTTTCGCCTCATGACTGTGCATCTTACGCAAAAGCCTTAAAATTTTAAAGGCTTTTAAAGTTCCCATGGGCAGCGCTGAGAGGAGAAGTGCATTAGAGGCTTTTTATGGAAACAAACATTTTACATAAGAAAGTATGAGACTTTTACATGAGGAAATACTTATAGGTTCATCAGTGTTAAAGAGGATTCTGTCATTAACCAGACACTGTGTTGACCTAGCGTAGCTCTAAGCTGTGTCATTCCTTCCTACTCTTTTCTACCAGATGGGGCTAAAGTGTTGTGTAACCCAGACACTCAGCACAATAATTACTGCAGCTCAGATCTGCATCTAACATCAGTCCAATCAGACTAACAGAGTCACAGTGTGAGGTCAATGCCATTTCAATTAAATATCAGGCAAATCCGAAGTACTAGGAAAAGGACCCACTTTTGTATAGAGATTTACTTGTTTTTTCTGTCTGGTAACAGCCAAGGTTACACCTTCAAATGTAAATTCACAGCTACTCTACATTTCAAAAGCATAGGGAAACCTTTCATATGATCCTATCATTTCATGTTAATGCTTCAGCATACCAAAACATATTTGGACAAGGCCATGCTTCCAAATTTGTGTACACAGTTTGAGAAGACCCTTTTCTATTCCAGCTTGACTGTGCCCCAGTGCACAAAACAAGGTCCATAATATGTTTGGATTTGTTTGGTATGGAAAAATCTGACTGCAGAGCCCCGACTTTAACCTCATCCAACAATCGAGATGAACTGAAATGGAGATTGCGAGCCAGGTCTTCATGTCCAACATCCGTGTCTGACCTCCTAAACACTTTACAAAGTAACTGGGCACAAATTCCCACAGAAACAATGTGTGGGATGCCTTCCAGGAATATTGGAAGCTGTTATAGCTGTATTTGTCCAACATCAGTGTCTGACCTTCTAAACACTCTAAGTAACTGAGCACAAATTCCCACAAATTCCCACAGAAACAATCTAACATCTTGCGGGATGCCTTCCAGGAATATTGAAAGCTGTTATAGCTGTATTTGTCTCTGTAAGTCTTTTGAATGCAACGTCATTAAGAGCCCTGTTGGTGTAATGGTCAGACATTCAAATTCTTTTGTCCCGGACATCCGGACACCTTCAACTGTCTCATAAGTTTACTTCATGATCCTGATTATCTTTGATTTTGACAATGTGCACAAGCACTGACAAGATTTCACCTTCACTTCACCACCCCAAACGAGTCATTGAGTGAAAAGCTTTACTAGCTCAGACACCCTCTTCAGTGCTGTTGGTTCTATTCTTTCACTAAGAGCAGAAAAAGCCTAGTTATTGTACTAATGAGACAGAGGTTAATTTTAAATCATGGTGTTGTCCTTTTAAACGTAGCCAAAGCAGGTAGAAATTCAGTTTGCCCAAAAATCCCAATGGGCCTATTTCTCATCAGCTAAAACTGTTTAAAGAGAGTAATCTAATAATACTTAGAAACAAAAGGATCACATTGTTCTTGCATCAAATTTTTGGGGGAATGTTCTTAAAATGTTAAGCAAAACTCTCAAATTTTTATATTTGTAGACCCACTGATTACTAATACAGAGCATCTCACCTTCCACAAATCATCTGTTATGTTTCACATATGTAAATAATAAAAAAAGACTTCTAACAACAGCATGGACCATTCCAGGGTTTTGGTTGTTCGTGTTAGGTTTCTACAGTCCTGACTGACTGGAGACTGAATCCTCCATCTTGAGGGCATTCTGTGATGCTGATGTAACTGTAATTCTCTTCCTGCAATGCTGCAGCTCTTCCCTTTCAGTTCAGATGAAGGGCAGAGTGCCTAAAAAGGCACCAAAATCATATTATGAACAGACACGCTTGTTTTTCTCTTCTCTCAAATCAAGGAAGCTGTTTTAATATCAAAGTGGGTCAGGCTGTGCGAGCTTTGTGAGACCGGGGGCATTGCCGAGACAGATGGGGATTACAACGTCATTCTCAGGACTAGAATATTCCACCAGTCAGAACAACACGTCTGACCTTGAAAACACTCTGAAAAAGCAGACACTAAATAATTCAGCAGGAAATCACTCATCAGTTAAACAAACATGACAAAGCTGTAAGGACATATTTATGTAATTAGTGGGTCAATATTTTGAAGGTAATTACAAGGTAAAGCAATAAAAAAAAACACTCATTCTTCTTGTAATTACGTTTGCACGCATTTGCTAAGACTGCATATTTTAGATCCACACCAGCAGTGTGGATATTTTGCATTAGTCAGTTAGTGAACAAGAAAGACAGGCATTCTGAGGAAGGAACAGTACAATGAGAGGAGGTAGGACCCTAAACTGGTCCATTTTAGGATAGGACTGAATCAAGAAATGGCTTTTCAAACATTTATTATTGGTGAAGGAGGAATATGCAAAGAAAAGCAATGTTTTGACAAAAACATGATCATGCACTTCATTGCCTTGCCACATGTGGTAGAACCGATCTTGGCATACTTCCCTAAACTCCAAAAAACCAAAACAATCTTTAAAACGTCTCCAACACATTAATAATTATCATTAATCTTTGGAGAAACATCTGTCCAGAAAATTATGAAAATCAGAAGGCAGTATGTTAATCACCGTCAGGATTTTTCATGGCATTACAATCATTTTTGATCACAGCCAGCACAAGATGATGTTATTTCCAACGTTCTCAACAGCCCTGAGCATTATAACTGAACGAAAAGTAGAGAGACCTTCTCACAAGACATTCTTCATATTGACAACACATCTCACCCCTTGTAGGTCAGTCAGCCTGAAAACAAAACTTGGGAAAATCTAATCAAGTTACAGGGGCTTAAATGAACAGATTTTCCATCTAAAATGTTAAAGGTGCTACATTTGATGTAAGTGATGAACAGATTGTCTACCTGATGCTTTCTACTACCTACTTAATTTAAACAGAATTCAGTCAAAAATGGATGTCTGTTGCTTTGGCTGGCATTTCAGACAGTCGAAAACTGAAATATTTCCATGACGACCAACAGCTCAAGACCCACATCTCATCAAACATGACACTTCAAGAGTGGCCACTCCATCATGCACACAGCCACCCACTCACTGGCTCATTTCAGACACCATTCAGCAGACTGAGAGTGATGCACTCATTTTTAATGGATAGGGAGACAGGTGTGCAAACTTTTTTCACTTAACTGTCAGATGGCATCAACCTAAGGGGAAAGGAAAGCCCTCCCCTTTTTTAAAAGTACAAGCCATTACATAAGGCCTCTTCCTGCACTTTTAATCATAGTTATGCTTACCGCATCAGGACGAGAGGGGCTGTGACAAGTTAACCACCATTAATTTGTTCTGCAAGCGGAAGAAAGGGTTGCATAAAGTCAGTGATTTTTCGGATGATTTCAAATTAAAACATTTTACTCCTTAATAAATTCCAGTGTTTAAAGCAATATATCATACAAATACTGGTGAAAAGGACAAAAAGGACCAAAAAAATATGAAGGCAAGGCAAAAATTCCTGTCATTCTCGTCAAAGTCTTTCAAGTTTTATAAATACAGACACACAAACTGCCAGGTTCTGTTGTTGCATGTCTATTATATTCTCTGATGCTCCTGAATGAACAAAAAGATACCTTGTTATTGTAATCAATACAATAAAATAAAAACCAGAACACCAGCAGAATTCTCATTAAAAGTCAATGGACTCCCACATGTTATGGCAGATCACAATGAAAAGTGACCCAAAAAAAAAAAAAAAGAATGAAAGGATTTCATGAAGGACCAATGGGGTTTCCGAGTGTCCAGCGCTCCTTATAAATGTTATGAAAGCTTGACTGCAATCTTCTGCTCCTTCTTCATCATTCTCTGAGCTTCTTTCTCCATTTTTTTCCGCTGCTGTTCCATGGAACGCTTCTCCCTCTCTACCATCTTCTGTTGCCTGTAATCACCATATCCACATCATGAATATTTGCCAACTTCCCCATAGAACTTACTATTTTACTATATCACTTCAGCTGTGACAAGCTGAAAATATGAACAAAAAAATATTGAAATTGACATGCAAACACCATTGTCAAGATAGTGCTAGATAATGACACATCTGAATCTAGAATTATGAAGGGCAATGGTAATGAAGTTGACTCTATATTGCCATCTAGTGGACAAAAGGAACGTAACAGCTTCCCTGTACATAAAGCATGACACTGAATGCTATGCAAGAGTGTAACTTTCATTCTTGGCCAACGGTTTTCCACCTCAAAAAGAGTATATAAATCGTCATTGCACACTACAATTAAACTGCTGTCAATATACATTCACAGCACCATAATTATTATGAACCAGTATAATTTGGAGAACAATAATGGTTGTACCTTAGGACTTCCTCTGCCTCCCATGCAGCATCAGATTCATCCTCCCAGGCATTAGTGTCCTCCTGCCAGTTATCCATGTCCCCCAACTCTGCCTGCAAACCACATTATTAAATGAATATAGACCAGGGGTCACCAACGTTTCTGAAACTGAGGGCTACATTACGTGTCATACAAAGAGCTACCAGTTTCTTATACTAGTACAGAGTTTACCTAAACTTCATGTATAATAAATGTTTTAAAATGTTTTTTTATAGATTGTCATTTTCAATTAAATATAAATGAAAATGTGGTTAAAAAAGAATAGCAACAAGATACTGCAAGCACCAAGTTGGTCACCCCTGATATAGACATTGTGCATGTAAATGATGCATACCTGAAGAACAGCTGCAGAACGCTACACAACATACTAAAATTTCTGAACAATGAACTGACACATGACAGTGTTTTTTTTTTACTTTCCACTGCAAACATTATTTTGTTCTACATTTCCATGTCAAAACAAACCACACAGTTTAAGTCACTTCCCATAATTCATTTAAATTTACACACAAAGATAGATTACAATATACTTCTTCATTTGTTCCCAGACATGAGGTGATTTTAAGGCCTTATCTCTCTACTTGTCACGTCAGAGAGCTTAGCAAAGCAACCATCCAAAATAAACAAACCAAACAAACTAAACAGGGTAACCAGTTTTTTCACCACCAGTGCTTTTGAGTTTTAAATGCATTCCAGTCCTACACTAGAAGCTATTTAGCATTGGTCAGTACTTCACATTATTAAGTTAAACTGTATTTTATATAGAAAAAAACTAATATTCCTGTACCCGTATTGAAAAGTACAGTGTAACTGAGCTTAATGGTATTTTTTACATTTCTTTAAAATCAGAAAAAGTTATCGATACAGGAGGAAATTGCTTAATTGTTTACACACCAAACAAGAGCACCTCAGACAACAGAACATGCAGAATTACAAGAAAATGAAAGACCAGGTGGTACGAAGCCTATAGGGAATAAGAAAGCTTTTAAACATTATCTATACAAACTAGGGCTGGGAATTTAATTACATTAATTTATCACAGAAAAAAAAAAACGCGTTAATATTTTTTACGCAATTAACGCAGCTTACGTCATCTTCTCATTCAAATTTAGAGTAAACTGCAGGAGAACCGAGTCCCAGATCACTGCTGCATGGGCAGCCATAAAGTTCAGTACACTGAGATTTGGAAGAAAAAACTCCAAAATGTCTAATAAATAATGTCTTGTGGATGTTTTTTGACGGCACACCATGTAATTAATTAGATCAAAATTTTTAATCGCTTGACAACACTAATACAAACCATTCTTTTAATGAAGAAATTCCCAGTAGTCCCAGATGTGGCATAACAGAAAATTACAATTACATCAACTGAAAGGATGATTGTGATCCACAGCTGTAACAGGAGAACAGAACTTACTGAAGGCTGGATGAAGGACATGTCCTGAGAGGCAGACAGTCTGCTGGAGAAGCCTGTAGCAGCATCAGGAACAGAGAAGTTTGCAGGCTCCCTTTTCTTCAGGACAATCTGGAACAGATAAGAATCAAAACAGATACTCGTCAACTTCCGTTATTTCATACACAGAGAACCAAATAGATCTAAAAGCCAAATAACAACCAACTTTTTGTGTTTTCCTGATGGTTGGGGCCATATCTTTGAAATAGTCTGGCTCTTCCTCATCCACTTGGCCTTGCTGGGGTGGAACAGCTCCATTGCCACCCTCAATCTTTATACTTGTAGGAGCTTCTTCGTCCCATGAACTCCACTCTTCTATCTCTGGCTATGGTAGAAATACACATAATACAATGTAAAATAAAGTTATAATATAATATAATAACCTTCAATCATCTATTTCTGTACAAAGTAGAACATCATTTCCAAATCAAATACCATGGAGAAAGAGAACATATATTTTGCCTCTAAAGATGCAGCACAAATTGAAAGCATTTAACTGTAGATATTGTATAGGATTGTTGGATGATGGTGGAGAAAACTTAGTATTTGTTTGATTTTACTGAATTAGGCATGTTAACACTGTTAAATCCCTCTTTTATCTAAAGCTCAATGTATCTATGGCATTTAAATAAAAATTTACTGCTTTGCACTTAAGCCTAAAGACTTAAAACTACACAAGGTTTTCAAAACACACAATTAATTTCATAATGTTAATTTCACAGATTTTGCACTAACCTGTTTGGGCACAGAGGAATAATCAACAGTAGTGGGAAGAGTGATCTGATCACCACTCAGTTTCCTTGATCTTCCACTTCTATTAACAAAAAAGACAAAAACTATTGAAAAAAGTGAAATTTTATTTTTACACTAAGCTTTATACGTTACTTACATTTCAACAAAACATATACCCTATAAAGTTTTCTCCTCAGCTTTAGTTTCCATATCAGACAAGACAAGCCAAAAACAAATTTTTGAACTGTTGCATGCATGATGTCGTAGAAAAGCTGAACAAACTTGGGATAGGATACAGACTTCTTGGGACATAAACGTAATTCTTTATTTGTTTTCACTCATTTTAACTCACAACTACCAAAGCATTAATCCTTTCACAGACAGAAAACTCATTACATATTGTAAAACACATTTGGCACTTTAACAGGAAGTACAACCTGGCATTTAACTAACTGGAAGTACAACCTGAATGTTTCTGATCATAAGCCAAGCTGGTTTAGCTATGATTAGCTCTCTGAATGTCATTACAAATGCATGATTAAAGTGGTTCCAGAAAAAAAAAAAAAGATAGTAGCTTATTTAATTAATGACAGATTAATCGGCATCGTGGGGCATGTAAATATGAAGAGCTGCACCAGAAAAAGTCAATAAAATAATTCAAGCAATAACTATTCATATATTAATAGCATATTGACTTCTCAAAAAAATATATAATGTCCTTTAAAAAATGTCAATTTTGTAAAATGGTGCTACCTTTCACAAAAAGTTAAAACCATTGAAAAACAGTATGTTGCTTATTTCATGCCTGTACTAAACCTACTCATGGTTTTGAGGCTCATGATGTTGACTGAAAGCCTTAGTTAAAATAAGTAAAATAACAAAAAATATGAAAATAAAAGTTATATCACCTTAGGTCACAAATGCATTTCCCAGTTTAACATAATAATGTACAAGTGAGATGGATTTTTTGTCTCTAAACATGCTGTGTGAAACTGTTTTTATATCATTGCTATCTTTGCTAAATGTTTGGCATTCTATTAAAACTATATTTTGTTTTACAAATATAGCTTATGTAAGTACGACTGTGATAAGGAGCTATCCAATGTTCAGTTGCTTTCTGAAGTAACCACTAATTACTTTCAATAAACAGATAGAGCATTGGTGAGAGGCCTTCAGATATTTTTGTGATGTAACATGGTAGCCTTGAGGGAAATTTCTGATGGAAACCTCTTTCTGATAAATCATGGGGCAAACTGTGTGTCGTCAGAATTTTATACTACAGTTTTTCAGAGCACTGGCACGGAAAGAAGATTGTAATGTACTGATCATTCTGACAGGGATTTTTTATCCAGATGAAACTGACTTCAGTTGAAAGTGTGACTTACATGCTGTGACTATTACACTCTTTGTTCTAAGAACATGCTTTTTCAGACTTTATTCTAATTTGAATTTTTCCTGTTTCTTTTGCTACTTGTTCTCTTAAGTATGACATTGTAGTACAATAACTGCCCTCATTTGACTAAGGCATTAACTCGATCTTGATTGGACATTGCTTGGGAAACAATCAAAAATCAATTACTGAAATCCTTGACGATGTATTACTGTTAGCATTATCAATACAGTCAAGTAATTGTTTCAGCTTAATATTAAAGTGACATATTGTGAGATCTTGAGGATTATTCTTTATGGACTCTCCATAATTGGGTATTTTGTCCTAAATAGCTCTAAACAATCCACAATATGGCTTTGTAGTCAAATTAACTTCTAGTTTAAACTCAGTTAAATTACAGAGAGTCAGATTTTACTTAAAGATATTTATGGGTGAACTGTATAGGAATCAAAAACCTTAATATACAACGTATGTACCAAACTGCACAATTTTAGAAGACCATTATTAACAGCATATATATTTATTATTACATATTTGTCACTTCATTTTTCCTGGAGATGTACAGAATTGTCAGAAAATGTGAATAACAATATCTAGCTAACACTAAATTGTAGATGTGGCATGTACATCTAGATTCTGTTGCGTCCATCTCACAACCGGCCTAGCACACAGAGGTAGAACAGCAAAGAGAGTTACCACACATTTATTTATTAACTGCACTCTGCTTATTACCCTTAATCTATATATAGCAATACAAATGCTCAGACCAAGAATATATATGTAAATAGAGCAAAATTCCATTTGCACATTACTAATACATATTGCAAATAAATTAAAAGACAACCCTCACAACCACCCAGAACTTACCTGCATATTAGCCTTTTAAAGAATGAAAGGATGGATGCTATGCACGTGCATATTTTGAACAGGCGGAACTGAGCGATGGCCATACTGAGAATATCTGGGAAAAGTAAAGAGAAAGTAGAGAGGGAGAAACAGTTAGAAAATGATAGACAGAGACAGCGACATAGACGAGAGGTAAGAGAAATAATGTTACGTTGCATAAATATCCAATGTGCACACACTTGGGGGAAACACAGTAAGGTGGATCAAGATAAAAAAATATGGGACATTAATGTGTGAGAACACAGTGGCAACAGCTGTATTTACTTTATATTGCAAAATCAGACTAGTTATAGCCAGGGATGCTAAAGCAAAGATAGCAAGCTAGCAAATAGGCACTGAGCTTATTAGTAAGCTAAAACTCCACCTTCCTCGGTGACAGTTTGACTGTATAAATGACCCGCCTTTTAAAATTCTGAGGTTGTGCCATTATATGGTAAATATTCCAGACTTGTATAAGAGAGGTCTGTAGATTTACTGACCAGGCTGAAGCAATCTGTTGTCATAGCACGGGGCTAGCGAGCTAGCAGGCAGCTAAAACCAGCCTCAAAACGCCCCTACTCTGGTTCAGATCGCGTCGTTCCTTCTGCAACTTCCCTTTGGCACCGAAATAAAACAGGCGACAAGATTCATTTTCGACAGAAGCTGTCAAACTCGTCTCGTAGCTCAACTGGCCACCTCGCTACCTGCACAGTCAACCCTAAGCCAGCCATAGTCTCCTCATTGCAGCGTCGTTACACACGTTCTCTGATCTTTAACTCATCTGTTTTAACACCAAAGCCTGCCCTTCGTTCGACGTCCTATGGACATGACTTAAATATCAGCGAATCTGTACGACGTCTGGGCGGATCAGCCCTAATGAATAAGAAAAGTCTTCCTGCCGGTCAGAAATCATGCCGCGTTCAAGACCTGCTTAAGTTGAGAGCGTCAAAATCAATTTTAATAAAACCATTATTTTCATTAATTTCAGTTTTAAATCCACGATTCCTGAGGTATGTTATAGAAACTGATGTAAGCATGCAACGACGCGGCTTCATACACATGCGTTTGTAATGATCGATTTCTATTTTTAAATATGGTTTAATGTTATAGTGTTCAGGTTGGAACGCTGCATTTTGGAGTGAAGGCGGAGATGAAGAGGAGTAAAAATTTTAAATGGTTTGGGATCTGAGAAATAAATCAGAAATTGATCAAATACAGCATATGGCAGTGCACAACATTTACAAAACAATATTGTTTTACAATGGATAAAGCATGATTTGGGTTCTATGCATTGTATTGTCTTTAAAAAAGCATAAGAAACGTAAAAAAAGAATTAATATGAAACAGAAATAATATTTATTCTCGTTTTTGTTGTTTCTGAATTATTCTTATTATTAGTGTTACTATTATTATTATTGTTGTTATTATTATTGTTATTGTTGTACGTTTCTAAAAATGGAATCCCATTTTCCTTGCGCTACTGTTAAATTATTCATCATCAAGCATCGTGCATTTAAAAAAATACCGTTGATACATTTGCAGAAAAAGATTAATAAAGATCAACAAAAAACAATTGTTTATCTAACAGTGTGTGTATATGTCTTGTATTTTTTATATTTGTGTATGTATGTTTGCGATTGTATGATACGTGTGTGTATGTGTGAATGTCTGTATATATGATTGTGGAGGTGTGGCCTCCACTTTCTCCGGGTAGAGGAGGAGTGGAGAGACTAAAATGCAGCTCTCTCCTTCGCCTCTCCGGACGAGCAGGATTTTCCTCCTGAAAACGGACTGATCGCCGAGTTTCGGTTCTGCGGCTGTTCTTTGTTTCATCGCGACTCTGGAGGAGACAACGTGCGGACAATTTTCGACGCTAAAGTAAGTCTGAGTGCTTGGGCCAGGTAACGCTAGCAGAGCTTCTCCTCCAGCTTCCTGACTGGTTTATTACTGGTAAACCTCTGGTTTACGTGGGCAGAGCCCTCTGCGGCCTGTTTAAACTCGCCTCCTCGTTGTGATCTCTGATGGCTCCTCACGGATTCAGCACGCTGTGCTCATTTTGCCCACACTGCGCTATGACAGCTTCGATCTGCTTTGGTAAACCCTGGGCAGCTCTTGCAGTTAGCTCGTCCTGAATGTCCAGCACTGCTGGCAAAATATATTTGGACGTTGAACGTGCTTCTTCATCCCATAAACCTGAGAGATATCTTTATTCATGGGCATCTGTCTCAGTTTCTCATCATCTATTATCCATTCTGGAAGCACAAGGGCATGCAGGATGGCATCCATTGCTTACGTGTGTTTAAAAGGCACACTGAGGGTCTCCAAAGCACCAAAGTGTTCCTAAGTTGTCTGAAACATCTGGAAGAAGAGGTGTTTCTGTTTTCTAGATGTTGTCCTCCTCATCCTCCTAGCTGTAGCTGTTATAAAAAGCGTTAGGGTTGTTCTAAAATGACCTTAAATGTGTAGTAATTAACCAATTCATGAAAATGTACCATATGTAAGGTCTTTGGAAGAGATTTTCTTGATGTTGTCTTCATGCTTTTATAGGGAGCTGCCAATGGAATCTAAAATGGCCTTAAAATGTGAAGCAAATAGTTAATTGAAATGTACAACAAATGTGTAGAAGATCCTTTGAAAGATGACATTTTTTGTATGTTGTCTTCATACTCCTACAGAGAACTCAAACAAATTGTTTATTTCTGCGTACCTGGTGTTACTAAAATGACTTTAAATATGAGGCAGTTCAGTAATGAATGGAATAAAAATTCAGTACAATAAATGTGTAGAAAATTGCTTGCAGAGACCTATAGAACACCATTGTTTTTGCTGCCCTGGTTAGTGTGGTCAGCATCCTTTAGCATCTCTTCTGCTCTGGTCAATAAGTATGACCTTTGGACACATTGTTGGGCCTTTATTTGTCTGCTTGTGTGAAGATAGGAAGGAAATACCTGTCCAAAACATTGCCCCTTTGGTGTCTCATCTCACAGATGAGCTTTGTCTGTTGATGAGCCGTCTTTGAAACTGTACACCTGGGGGGAAATTCTGTCCAGCTAAAAGTGCTTTTTCATTAACCACATGGCGAGTGATTTCCTTACTGTGTTTCTCCTCAGCATGGAGCCTTTGTGATAGGATGAGAAGTCCAGTGCCTCGGTTCAGGGACGTTGAGAGGCAGGCTGGCAGCATGCAGCCCATGCAGTGCGTCCCTCCCTGTCATGACCGGCAGAGCACCATGTGGTTCGTCCGCGATGCCTGTGGCATCGTCTGTGGGGTCATCACATGGCTGCTTGTTTTCTTTGCGGAGTTCGTGGTGTTGTTTGTTATGCTGCTTCCTTCCAAGAACCTCACCTACAGCCTGGTGAACGGCACCATCTTCAACAGCTTGGCCTTTCTTGCCCTGGCATCCCATTTCAGAGCCATGTGCACAGACCCAGTAAGTTTACAACCAGTCAAACCTGTCATTGCTGCTGTGGCAAAACTACGTTTGTCAGAAAATGTAACTTTACAGGAAAAGTTACCCCAGATGTCAATCAGCCTAAACATGGTTGGTGTGCAAAATGTGCCTCTTTAGTTAAAGCTGTAAGTGCAAAAACAATTATTTAGATGAGTGCTAGAAGACAGTAGTCACCCAGATGTAAAGACATTTCCAAAACTCTTCTCGACACTCTCACACCATGTCCAGCTCTTAGTGAAATAGGTGCAGACTTGATGTGGGTTAGCACACAGTGGGACTTAATGTGATGTATAAAAATGAATGTAATGACAGTATGTGTTTTCACAAACTGCTGACTGTCCTAAAAACAGAGGAACCTGATCCAAGATCAGTCCTACATATGGCTGCTTTGTGATCAATAGGCCTGGAGCTGTCATACGGTGTCCTAAACCATATCACCAAGTCTGTGCCACTTTAATGAAGACTTGGATATGTCCTTAGCAGGTCGAGAGAAGCTTCGGTGCACCATTTTTTGTAGAAACAATTTGACTATTTGTAGAAACAATTTAGTGTGTCTCAGTTTTGTGATTGAGTTTTAATTTCAGTGTATGTTAATCCAACAAAATGTCATTCAAAGTGTATCTAGAACATGTCAAAAAGTGTCAAATAAAGACAGCTATGAGGTTTTGAAAAACACAGTGATATTATTTACCTGCATGTACATCGTGCTTAGTACCAGGAGTTAAACTCAACTTAAACCTGCTTTTAGGGGGCTGTACCAAAAGGAAATGCCACAAAGGAATACATAGAGAGCCTGCAGCTGAAACCAGGGCAGGTGGTCTACAAATGTCCCAAATGCTGCAGCATTAAGCCTGACCGAGCCCACCACTGCAGGTAAGAAAGATGACTACTAGGCCAAGCTTCATAGCTTTGCCAGGAAACTGTGAATATTTGTGCTGGCCGCCTGTACCGGAACTGTGTGTGTGACTGATGGTTTGTTGGCAACTATTGTTTCAGCTCACTCAGCATTCACTAAAGGTCAGAGATTTGGGCCCTCTCTCAGATTACTAAAATTAAAGAGATGTTACTTTTTTTTTTTTTTGCACAAGAAATACCAAAAAGTGACCGGTTTTCACTGGTAGAATGGTGCTTGTGTGTGTATGTAAAAAATATACATTACCGGTCAAAGGTTTAGCACTTTTGTTTTAGTGTTTTTAAAAAAATTGAAATGTTTTAAAAAAAAAATGAAATTCAAACAGTTCAAGTCCAATGAATAGCACAAAATGGTATAAAGGACAGTGGAGAGCTGCGAGAGTTTTAAAAATGGTAAGGTTACCCAGAAGTGGGAAATAATTCTGTAGCACCTCTGATATGTACCTACTTGGTTGGGTTTGTCCTACAGCAAGATAGTGACCCAAAATATAAGTCCAAGCTCTGGCAGAACCACCTGAGAAAAAACAACAAGATGGTAAACCATGGTGTATCCTCTCCAGACTTAAAGCGATAGTTCACCCAAAAATGAAAATTTGATGTTTTTGCTTACCCCCAGGGCATCCAAGTCGAAGGTGGCTTTTTTTTCTCAGCAGAACACAAACGCAGATTATTAGCTTTAACCGTAGCATTCTGGTAGACATTTAATGGAAGTGGATGGGCGTCAAACCTTTTAAAGTAAATAAACTATACACAGACAAGTCCAGATTACACCCCGTGGCTCGTGATGACACATTGATGTCTTTAAGACATGAAACGATCGTTTTTTTGTGAGAAACTGAACAGTATTTATTTATTTTTTACCTCTGAAAGACGACCTCTGCAAAATGGAACTATGAGACATTGAACCACTTGAAAACCACATAACATTGAAAAATTGGGGTGTTCTAAAACATTTTTAACTGCGCACGTGTGTGTGGGTGTGTGTGTACATATGTATATATTTTGACTCTACCTTGTTTACGTCGTCACTTAGTGTCTGCAAGAGATGCATTCGAAAGATGGACCACCACTGCCCTTGGGTCAACAACTGTGTGGGCGAAAATAACCAGAAGTACTTTGTGCTTTTTACGGTATGTATAGGTATACACCAACAGACACAATTTAATTGATTTAATAAAATAACATCATAATGATGCTAAACATGTTTTTATTTCATTACTTTTTATCAGTCCTTTTACATAATAAACATTAACTTGTAACACTGTGTGTGTAATAGTATGCGATCAGTAACAAAACAACAGAGAGGACAATTCCAGCTGTTGCCAATAGATTTCCATGGATAAAACAGATTTGACTGGAAATACAAAAGACAGAGTGTGGGGTGGGGGTGCTGAGTGTTATGATATCAAAGGCAATGATTAATGTGGTTAACACATGATTTTGCTTTCAGGTGAACCAGTTTCAAACCTGTTATTTATGTTTTGTTTACTTTGTACACAAAAGAAAAGACTTCCATATATGTGCAGATGAGTAGTTTACATTATTCAAATGTGTTAGTTTTGGTGATGCTTGTGAATGGATTTAGACATGCACATCTGCAGCCCTTGTCTAACCTAGAGTGTTCTTCTGCATTCCAGATGTATATTGCACTTATCTCTCTGCATGCCTTGGTCATGGTCGTCTTCCATTTTTTGTATTGCTTTGAAGATGACTGGACAAGTAAGTAAAAGCATTTGTGCTTGATAATACATGGCCTGGCACTACTTTTTTCCACATAGTTGAATCATTGCTTCACACGTTTCTCAGTGCTGCACATCAAGTAAATGCTGTTGTCCTTTCCTGTTAATATAAAATAATTATCCTCCAGATGGACAGTTGCTGACCTGGCACCCCATTGGTGGCTGCCCTCTAATTCACTTGGTGAATGAATGAAATGCAGAGAAAGAATTCCACATTCACACCGTGTGGTGTGTTCATGCATGACTAAAGGGGGCACTTTACTTTACTCTCAAAAAGTTCCTGGTGTTTAGAGCAGATTCTTTGAAGATATGTGGACTTCAGGTTTGCATCTAAACAACTTCATACAATTCTGAGTTTAGGATCCCCTCAGTGAACACCAGGTCCCCGGCAGCACTGTAAGAAAAACAGCTACAGATGTGTCACGTTTAACAGAACCTTTACTGCAGACTGGATGGATTTCCAGGCATTTTCTTCACAAAAAGACCTTCAGTTTGATGCTGTGCTGAAAATATATTTCTATTAAATACGTTTGATGTTAAACATTAAATAACTTAATCAGGTGTCTTCAACAAAGGTTTACCAGTGGTTAAGTAGTTGATGTGTGCTACTAAAAGCTGCATATAGTAGCTGTGGTTTCCTCTTCTCTTCCCTGTACTGAGCGTTATGTGGTTACCCTTTCCCCTCCCACCCTAGAGTGCAGTTCTTTCTCACCTCCAGCAACAGTCATCCTCCTCATCCTCCTGTGCTTTGAGGGCCTCCTATTCCTCATCTTCACCTCTGTGATGTTTGGCACCCAAGTCCATTCCATCTGTACGGATGAGACGGTAAGTGACCTTAACCCCCCCCCCCCCCCCTCCCCCTCCTTCCATTCCTGTTGTAGAAGCCATATGTAGAAGTTGCTGTCAGGTCCTCTGCTGAAAGCAGGTGATTTTTTTTTCTTCTATAAAATGTTTAAGATAAAACCATAATTTAGGATTGCAGCTTTGTAAAGTGTCCGAAAACATCTTCAGGTTGTTTCAAAAGTGTAAAGCTTAAGAACAGTCCAACATTGAAGGTCTACATTCATACCAAGAGCTGTGAAATGAGGCCACATACACATCTGTTCTAGCAGAAAGTCATTTTCTGCTCTTAGATAGATAATTCTTTTGGCAGTGCCCTACAGTCCTCCCTAAAGTGTAAGTAATGTGTTTCTCAGTGCTGCCACCATAAGAGGCCTTCACATAGCTGTGGTGAGGAAAATGATTTGCACAAAGTACTTCACAAGCAGTAGCTTCAGTATCTGCACTAGACTTCAGCCAGATGCAGTATAGGCTTAAATTTAGTGACTTAGCGGTATGTTTGTTTTCACTGGACATTTTCCAGGGAATCTCCATAATAGTTATAATCATAATGTAGACAAACTTTCTGTTCTATAAAAAGATTCAGACAGTGACCAGTTTAGTAGCTGCTTAAAGGTGCTGTAAAAGTTAGTTTCTGTTTTATGTTACCAGTCTGTGTCAAGTTTTTAGTATGATTTTACATCTCTCCTGAATAAGCAGTATTGAGTTTGGTACATCTCCCCTTTACTTTTGGACAAATGTTCCACTTGATGCCATTACATATATGTTGAGGGTGTTTCTTTCAGTGGAATTTATGCCTTGAATGGAGGGCATCGATCAAAGATCATTTTAAAGATAGCGAACATTATTCACACACACTCTGAAGTCTTGGTTGTCTCTTGTTTTTAGGGCATAGAGCAGTTGAAAAAGGAAGAGAGAAGATGGGCTAAAAAAACTAAATGGATGAACATGAAGGCGGTATTTGGACACCCCTTCTCAATAGCATGGTTTAGCCCGTTTTCTACACCTGACCATGGGAAAGCTGACCCCTACCAGTATGTGGTCTGAGTTCAGGAAGTATAGTCCCCTCCCACTATCTGTCTTTAAGGTAGAGACTGGAATTAAATGGAGGTGTTGGGGGGGGGGGGGGGGGGGGGGGGGGGGGGGGGGGGGGGGGGGGGGGGGGGGGGGGGG
>JBBKCR010000006.1:14440702-14491247 GCA_037577295.1 Ladigesia roloffi | reverse complement strand
CAATGAGGTGAATCTGGGCAAAGTAAACAGCAATGCTAATATGCCACACTGCTGAGGCTTCCAGAAGTTTTGCTCCAATTAAGCCCGTGGAAAGCCTCTGTGAATTCGAGAGTTATTTTGGCTGATTACACTTCCCCATAATTGGCAAAACAAGGTTCTGCTACGGCTCTTAGTTGTCGTAATTTTTTTTATTTACGAATTGTTCAGTTTGTATTGCATACAGTTCAATAAGACTACGTGTATCATTACATCCCTAATATAATATATAATAAATCATACACATAAGTTTTCATTGTGTGGTGTTGGATGTGGTCTTACAGAAGAGATGAAATTAGAAGCAGTGGTGGTCACAGTAGCTCGGGCTGAGGATGAGGAGTGTCTGAGTGCTTTTGCAAAAAATGTCCACATTACAGCATTGCAGAGGAAGAGGAAGAGTCCACACAGCAGTCTCAGAGGAATGTGTAGCTGTGGATTACATCAGAATTGTTAGAAATGATTGTTTAAATTTTATTAGAATCTCAGGGTTCTGTATTTCTTTTCAGTATATTATTTTGTACTGAAAATAATCACAAGTACAAAATTGAAAGTTTGAATCTGTGTATTGAAAATTTTAAAAGTAACAGAGAGGAAATTAGGTATGATTATTAAAATGTTAGAATGTATCTTGTTTTAACATTGGGCTAATATACAAAATTGTGATTAGTTTCAGACAGTTTTCAGAAATTGCAAAATAGAAACTAACATTTTGAAATAGGGAAGACTTTGATTTATTTGATCTATGCAGAGAATAAGAAGCAGCTGTCCTTATTCTATGCATAGATCTAAGAAATCATGTGAAAGATATTTGGATTAATTTTGAGAAACATTATACTTCTATAACCTAGTTATAGACAGTATGCTCAGTGTCAGTCTCACCGTCAGTTTGTTCAAGTTGTTTGACGTACAAATTGAATTTGATATTATAGGTTCAGGGGCGTTTCTACGGACACGTATTTTCTGAAACCAAACAACTTAACTATAATTTACACCGCAGGTGTACATATTTAGTTATGAATACATACACGGTATGAATGAACATATTGTATTTATAGAAGTGAGGAAATGCTGTTTCACCCATTCACAAGCTGCAGTGTCAACATGGATGGTTGTAATCCTGTTCTCTGCAATCCAGCTCCTTACTCCTCGTTCACACAGAGTCTTCAGGTAATCAGGGCCCAGAGAAAGTTTAGCAGAACAGGAGGCTGCAGCCCCCAGAAACCCAGCCAGCGATGCATAGATACTGCCAGTCACCATCATCACTACTATCAGGTTACCAGGTCCAACCACCACCAAGCATGTTTTCCATTGGTAGTTTTTTAAACCCAGAAATTTAGCAGGGCATTTTAAAGCACCCTTGCTCTCGTCGCTCGGTGTGAATATAAACAGAACACTTGGGACTGACGAGTGTTTATGACGTCACATACATTCGCCTTTTCTGTTTGGTTTTCAGTGGCTGCTAGCGTTAGCATCTATAATCTGGGTTATATACTGTAGCTCCAATAATGAACAAAAAGGGTAACGTGTCGTGGGTGAAGCCGTCCGAGCCGTCTTTTCTACGGAAATTCAAGAACGACGTGGGTTACAAAGAGGGACCAACAGTTGAAACAAAGGTAATTCAGCATTAGCAGGGGAATGAATTAGCTGTACCACACAGACCAGTATTTAAGTAATAATGTGACATTGAGTGGATAATGTACCAGAAGTATCAGAACAGACCATTATATATAATATATACGCAGTTTGGATGTGATGCATAAGGAAATGATAAAAAATGTTCAGGATTGGTGTCAGTGGCAGCCGAGTGGGCTTTTCAATTCCTGCCTGTCTTTTTACAGAGACTACAGATGCCCACAGGTGAGGAGGACAGCGGTGAGAGTGACCGGGAGGATGAAATGCCACAAGTTGTGGTTCTGAAGAAGGGTGACTTGAGTGCAGAGGAGGTCATGCAAATCAAAAAAGACATTAAAGAACCTGAGAAAGGTAAACATATATAGAGAGATGTGAGTGACTATAGGGCATTCATAAAGAGTTGGGAAATTGAACTAAGAGAGGGGTATTTACATTTACTATTATGGACAAACATAATGGGAAGTCTGACAATTACACAAACAGCCTTTTATGACACTGCATTCAGATACATAGACTTTAATATAAAGTTGGTTCCCCTTCTTGGAAGACTTCTGAGTGTTTCTGTGCCTAATCATTCTGTAGAGCATTTATGAGGTCACACACTGGGGCTGGAGCAGAAGGCTTTGCTGGAAGTCTCAGTTCCAGTTCATCACAAAGATACCGGATGCGGTTGAGGTCAGGGCACTGTGGGGCCCGGTCAAGTTCTTTAACACTGTCATGATTGATTGGATGTCATGCTGGAATAGAAAAGGCATTCCCCAAAGCTGTCCACAATTTGGAAGGATGGCATTGTTCAATTTAACAATGTACACTAGGAGTTTTAACAGTGCAGCTAAATATTGTGATATTCCAGTGCAAGAAAATGACGGTGTGCACCACAGATATGTAACATTGCACCATGAAGAATAAGCAGTTGATTAATAATAATATTTGATGTAACTGCATTGTTTTGAGTGTTCAACCAGGTGCATCTCTCTAAGAGAACATTACCAAGCATAATGCTGAGGGGCTTTAAACTGCTTTAGCATATGCTTGTCTTTGGGAATGGTGACCTTGGTTCATGTGTGGCTATACTTTTCTATTTGCTAAAAAGCAGTCCAGGCTGAAACACACTTTTGGCAAGTATATGTAAATTAGATGGATCTTGAGATGTCATGAAAACTGTGAATTCCAAGTGGCCATTTTTGCTTAGTTTGAAACATAGAACAGTAATTAACAATCTTCCCTGCAGTAATTTACCACACGAACAAAATCCCAAGCTCTTATTTCTCCACCAGATGAGGAACCTCCTGCTGACGGGAAGATTTTATTTAAGAAACCTATAAAACGCTCATCTGACAAGTTTGAAGGCATTACAGCAAGCTCTAGCAAGAAAAAGAAAAGTGAGAATGAGGAGATGAAAAAAGAAACAAAATCTGGGGTGAAAGTGAAGAACAACAGCCTTCTGTCCTTCGATGATGACGAAGATGAGGATGAGTGACATGGTGTCTTCCAAAAAGCAACTGAATCAGATCTTTAATGTTTCTTGGAAACTCTGAAACCAGCATATGTGAAAATGTTGCTTATGGACCCTGGTAATTGTCATCTTATGGTTGTGAAGTTTTTTTAGGGGTGAACTCTAAACTTTTGGATTTTTACTCAATTTCAAAGTCTTTAGTTGCTAGCATAAGCATGTTTGTTATAGTGACTTCTCAACATTTGTGCATACAGCAGCCATTCTTTAAAATATGGAGTTGTGCTGTTTTATTCAGAAAGTCTTTTTCTCTGCAGAATAATTGAATAAATGCCAGAATTGTGGAAAACAAATTAAATATATACCCACCATTATCCCTCTAACATCCAATGCACATAGGTAATTATTCCCTACTTCCACAGTGGGAATTTATGCATTGTTTAACATTGGAAAGGTAAGAGTAAACATTACATTAAGGGGCTTTAGTGTTGTCAATTCACTGAGGAGGATTTTCTTTTTACTGCAGTAGACATTTTTCTGCCTAAAGCAGACAAAATGTACATGTGTTGCTTCTATAAGGGAGCAGTATTTGTTTTTTATGTGTATGTTAAATATTGCCAACAAATGTTGATATGTATGGTTATGTTTTACATTCTAGTAGGAAAATACATTTAAAATCTATTGTGGTCATGCAGTACATCAAATTTCAAACAAACATGTAAAGCATATTTTTATGCTTTCTCTGTAAACTTTATTAAACTGTTACACTAGACAAAATTATGATCATTGTGATTGTTGACCCTCCCAAACAACACTCATTTCACATTCACAAACATATAAAACCACAGTTCCTGAAAAGAAGACCTGACGTTCACAGAGTTGCTAGAATACAGGATGGTTTGGAGATGCATAAGCTACATAAAAGGCAACGCAAAGCATGCAGATTATTCCATCAGTCAGCTCTTAAAATACATGGAGTCACTACAGGGAGAGACTAAAGTAACACTTTTAGATTAACTAGCAAGAGAATAGAAGTCAGAGCATCATAAGCAAATTGCTTTGACTATGACACTACAAGTGTTAAAACATTTGTGAGCAAAAATGTGCGCTTGTTCATCCTTCATGGTCCAAATAAAGGTTAGTTGACAGAAAAATTCTGCTTCACAGACTGGATAAGAATAGTAGACTTCGTTAAGAATGTGAACTGAACAAAAGAAATCTGTAGAAGGAAATGGTATTTCATATTCGGTTTTTGACCTTAGGTACTAAAATTCTTCTGAACCCAAAATAAAGTGCAGATAAACATTTGTATAAGTTGCTGAAAGATAACATCAAGCTAAAATTAATGTTTTAATGTTTAAAAAATGTATGTCTTGTATGAAAGACACAAATACTATGACAATGACACTGCATGTGGTTGTGTCTTCCTCACAGACATCAGACATAACTCAAAACAGATATTGTGGTTTTTAGCCACAGCTGAATTCCCTTGCCTCCTAAAGCAATATACAGAAAAGGCAGAATGATTAAAATAAGCCCCTTTTGTTGGAACAGAGGACACCACATACTAACATCCATGATAGATTCACAGCAATCAACAGTGCAATGTTGATTGTTCAAGTAGGCCATTCTCAAATACTTTTTTGGGCAATGATCCTTAACAATGAAAGTTCAAAGGCATCTGGTTAGAAATCTTTGTTATCTATTTTGCCTCTTTTTGCCTCCATCTTTGTCAGAATGACTGAAAAAGGTGTGTGTGGCAGTGTCTTAGACAAAAAGTAACATTAAAAGAAAATATAAATGACCCTTTAAGTATAAGAATGTGTAAAAGTAATTCAGCCTTTTCAAAAAGTGTAAAAGTATTGTAAAATTAAAAATACTCTCCTCTGTAAACATGACAAAGCTGGTTCAACAGGTATCTCAGAACAGAGTGAAGTTGGTGTCTGTATTAAAACTGTCTAACAAAGTATTTGCCCAGAGGGGAAAGAGATTCTGCTGAGCAAGAAATTGGTCCCCAAAAGGTGATTATTCCTGGGTAAAATGTCCTCATGAGCAAGTGTATCGGCAGCAAAACCTGCCCTGCTTACTGCAGAAACTGGTTAAATGAATTACTGGCTCGGACTAATACATGCTCAATATGCACTATCGATTCCTGCAAAATCTCCATTAGTCAGCTTTAATTTACAAGGTTAAAAAGTAAAAAAAAAAAAAAAAGATATGACATTAGCTTTTTCCGTGGTTATGTAAAAGCAGACTGACCTCTCCTTATCTTTCTTACTTTGGTGGACCCTCCACAAGAGGGCAGTCCACTAGAGTTGTTAAAAAAACAAAAACAAAAAAACAAAAACAAAACACACATTGTAAGTGAATATCACAGTCCATCCAAAAATATATTTCTAAATGTTTTATGTACTTAGTGAATTGATGATAGTATGACTTGCAACTAACTTCACTGTGCCACTGCCTGGCCTGCTGAAAACTAAACCCTGAGAACAATTGCAGCCTAACCATTCAAGTCCAGAAGTAGTGTTGGGCCAAAGGAAATCTATTGGCTGGACTAAGGGGTTGAAATGGATTATGTAAAACTGAGGATCAGTGAGAGACACAAATTACCCATAGGAGGGAAGGCAGATGCGCTGGTGGTCTTGGTGGTGAAGCCACTAAGAGAGGAGGTCCCTAAAACCTTTCAGAGGTGTTCTGGATGACTCTGCAGGCAGCAGATCATGTCACGAACAGGTTTGCCCTCAAAGCAGATTTGATACACTGCTGTGAACAAGGGGAACCTAGAGCACAAGCAAAAATAATTTACAGCAAAGGGAAAGAAAGTATTCAGACACATTTGTTTATTTACTTTACTTTCAGTTCATTTATCCACTTCAAATTCAACATGTGTTCTGAAAATATACTCTGCCCAGGTACACCATTACTAACTGTAGCTGCAGCCAAAAAGTGTAGGTGCAAGGTAGATGTATCTAATAACCTGGTAAGTATATTTACATCCATCCTGTTTGTCCAAAACAAACATCAGAATCACTCAGTGAATGTCACCATGTAAACAACACTTACTTCTCAACTAGGTTCTTCTGCTTGAGTATATGGTAAACTTCAGCAGAGGTCAGGGGCCCTTGAAGCTTCTGACCATTCAGCATCTCATTCTCTAGTTCCTCAATGCTCTAAGAAGAGAGTGAATTCAATCACACTATCATTATAAACATCATTTAACAAGTGTCAACAATGCTAAATGTTTAACTTCAACATACATGTTATAGGACAACATAAAATATTGCTTCTGACCTTGCCAGTCTTGGCGAAGGCCTCTGCTACGCGTCGGTTGCGTCCACCATAGCAAGTGGTGATGAGGTCGGCTACTCCACAGCTTTCCAGGAAAGTGGCAGAAGACACTGAACCATCTTTGCTGAAGAGTTTTGCAAAGGCAATCATCTCCATCAATCCCAGCCTAATAACTGCTGCCTTGGTATTGTCTCCACACTGCAGGCCATCACAGAAGCCTGCGCCCACTGCGACAATGTTCTTGAAAAAAAAGAGACAAACAGCTTTCAGAATTAAGAGATATAAGTAAAATATAACCATTTTTAAATCCAAATGCTGCTCCTTTTCTTACAAAGAAAAAATGACAGATAGTGATGCAGTACAGTTACAAAATTAGTTACTAAACCATGCTACATTCCACAATTATGCTTTGCTAACTATATCAACAACAAAATAATTATTGGGCCGAAAATTATTATTCAGCTTCCGTTTTCACAATTCTTTCATGAATTCTTTCTTAGCTGTGTTACATTTTGACACTTCAACAGAAAGTTCAACAATATGAGTCACATGTGCAACAGATCAGATGTCCTATTTTTACTATAGAAAAGTTTCTCCTAGCAAAGCTGTCAATGAGATATGTTTACTTTGAGAGCTCCACACAGCTCCACAGTGTCAGCATCATCCACGACAGTGATGCGGAAGTTGGGTGTCTGCAAGAGCTCTTTAAATAGCAGCCCATTCTCCAAGATCTTGCTTCCTGTAGATCAACACAAACAATAACAACATGCAGTGTTAATTTGTACCTTTTTTGATACTGCATATTAGCTGATACAATCTGGCAAACCAGGAATTGAAGATTTCAGAATGCTTTTTCTGAGGCACTGCTATAGAAAGTAAAGCACCGCTCAAAAGGTATTTATTTTGCAGTGTGAGAAAAAACACAAAATTAAAGTCTCAAACAATAAGTATAAAAATAAATATATCAGTATTTAATACTTCACACTCTTTATATTTATATCAGTATTTAATATGAAATTTGTGCTCCTTTCATACCAATTCTTAAACAACTTACAGATGTGTTGACCCAACAAAAGTTGTTCTTAAATGATGCATGCAGCTACCCAAACACACCTCAGCTGCCCTTCACTAAAGGCCAGGGCCATGCAGAGGTGTTTGAAGGGGTGGGTGCTCAAAGTTAAAAGGGGGCAAATAAGAGCCAGGCTGAAAAAAAACAACCCACATTCATCAAGTATCTAATATGGTATCGCGTCATACTCTATCATACTGTATACTATATCATATATATATATATATATTTTTTTTAATTATATTAAATTTATATTTCAAATATGACGATCTGTTTGTTTTTTTCAATTAATTACATTTATTTAGTTTTTTAAGTGAAACTAAAAAAATGTACCTCAAAAAATGTAATCAAATGGTTTGCCTTCTATTAAAATAGAACAGTGTTGACTCTGCAGTGGAGCATTGGATCAGGTATACTCAGTACTATTAGGCAACTGAAGTTCTTCTCTTACCAATAGTGGTCTCACAGAACTTTTCAGCTGCCACTTCATTGGCTATGTTGGCTCCCATCAGAACACTGACATCAATGTCCATCTTTTCCCTGATGATGTCAGAGATGAGTTTTAGTCCTTCAGGACCCTCATCAATGCCCTAAAAATTAATAGATGGATAGATTTATCGTAGAGATATTTCTGTTTATTTAGATGTCAAATAAAGGTTATTGTAGAAACTGCAGCTGTTCAGAATAACATCTTACAGAGCTCTTAGTCTAATGACTCGTGAAATAAGGAGGACCATCAGAGCA
Organism: Ladigesia roloffi; assembly: GCA_037577295.1. Lineage (NCBI taxonomy): Eukaryota > Metazoa > Chordata > Actinopteri > Characiformes > Alestidae > Ladigesia > Ladigesia roloffi. The sequence goes on along the minus strand of JBBKCR010000006.1, from coordinate 14,483,022 downwards.
AGAAAATAATAAACCATGGTAGCAGAAATAACGCAGATGAGAACTGAAAAAGAAAATGAGGACCACAAAAGCAGAAATCTTAACAAAACAAAAATAAACATCAAGGTTGAAGTACAAACTCCACCACCACCACAGTGTTACTAAAATTATGAATAACAGTAGAGTAAGCTGTGAGATTAAAGGCTGAATAAACAGCAATATAAAGCAGAGAAAAACCAAGCAAATAAAAAAAAAAAACAGAAACAAGCAGCCAGCCAAGCAGTCATGCCTTTTGCTCACATATGGCGCACTCTCATTAGTGAATCCCAGACACAGACAAATGCACCATTCTGACATCACTGTGTGCAAAATGTAATGGTTTAGGAGTAAAAAGCAAAAGTATAAAGAGCAACAAACCTAAGAAAATTACATTTAAAGAGAATGAGCGGAGTATTTATGTGAAAAAGGGAAATGATGCCAGCATATACACCCTTTTTGGCACTTTTACGATATAAATAATATAAAATGCTTCTTGTGTCTCTCTCCAGCCAAACATCTCAATGACATGCAATTTGAAAACATGCAGAAGAGTGGACATCCAGGTGAAGATCTGGGAATCACTAATCAATTATCCACATTTTATTCATTATTCACAGGGAGAAAATCTAACTAATGTGTTCTTATATTTTGCTACAAATTATATGGAATTTCAATAAACATGATGCAGATGAGGCATCAGCTGCTTTCCTTGCACTGGTAACTTCAAATGAAAGTGTGTCTGGTCTGCCTGAACAGGTCATTATTGAGAGCCCTTGATCTTCTGGCCTGCCTTATTTCTACAAGTATTTAGATTAATACACAATACACATAACAAGGCTATCATCTCTACATTTAAGTGAATTTCTCACAATTACCTTCTCAGACAATGTGTGGAAGTAATTGACTGGCCTGTACAGATCCCTGACGACAACCTTATCCAACAACTTTGGGGTGGACTAAAATGTGAACCAGGGCTTCTTGTCTAACACCATTGTCTGATCTCATAAATGCTCCACAGAATGAATGGGCACAGTCCTGCAGCAATACTCCAAAATCCTTTATTAAAATCCCAGTTGGTGTAATGATCAGGTGTCCCAATACTTTTGTCCATTTGGTGTATGAACTTTACCTTAATAAGCGTAATTCCACGAGCTTTCTGTGAAACACAGCCTGCCATCTCATCGCACAGTTTTCGGATAAACTGATGAGGCACCACAAAGACCAGCAGGTCTGCTCCTTGGGCAGCATCTCGCAGCTGAGGAACTGCAACCTGCAGAGACAGTGCCATTAAGAGGATTATTCCTTAACACTAATGCTGCAAAATGTATCCCACTGCAGCATATATTGATCAGCTGTACTTAAGCAGGCCTTCAGTTACTCTATAGTGATTTAGTTACAGAACAATTTAGAATAAGAAAGCTTTTATGAGAAACCTTGTCAGAGAAAAACACTCTTACCACATTTTCTGGAAGCTTGTAGCCTGGTAGGTACTTGACATTTTCATGTTCAGTGTTGATGATGTCAGTAAGCTTCCTACCATTTACATTCTCCTCATACACCCACATCTTAACTGTGGTGGCAAAGTGTTGGAGTTTCTGTGCATTGCTGCCAATGATCCTTGCAATCGCAGAGCCCCTGTGTGCAGGAATATATTGCACATTTACTGTTGCATTCATATAGTTGTCAACATAGTTCTTAAACACATTGCTGAATAACACGGCCCTTATTGGTATGTGAGTCTGAATGTTTGTCTGAAGATTCCGCACGGTCTGTAGTGTGAATGTTTGTCTGAAGTGTGAATGTTTGTCTGAAGAGAATACTTAAGGTGTTGTCATTGTCCAATTGAAGGAAGAAACATGTATTTTATTGCTCAGGGTGAAAAGGCAAAATGTATGACCCCAAGCTACTCTAACTGAGACGAGCTGGATGAATATTTTCAAATTATTAAGTATGGTCTCACTGTTACCAGTAGAGGATATATATATATTTATAAAGGGACTAGTTTGCCCCTCTGTGAATGTCAGTGCAGGCAACTGTCACATACTCACCAGTTTCCTGATCCTATAATGCATACCTTCAGAGGTGCAGCCATAGTAAATACTTCTTACGAAAAAGAGAAAATATTGAAACAGCTACCACGCACTACTGAACGCTTTGTACTTGTTAAGGGGCAAGGGAATGGGAGAGAGCGTGTTCGGCCTCTTTTGCCTGCGTCATCAAAGAGGGACAGATGGTGGATCTCGGGAGTTGTAGTTTCCCAAATAGATGCGCGATTTAATGGGCATGTGTGAATGTAACTGTAAAATGCTTTAGAGATAAAACTCTGTTGTGCCTCTAAGACATTCATGTAGTATAACAGTAAATCATTAAGGTCATTCAACAGCATTCAATATTAATGTGCTTTAACACATAGTATTCACTGTATTCATATTTTTGTATCCTGTGTGAAAGGCTTTCTATGTTATCGTCCTACAAAATAGCCAGTTCGTTCAGACCACACAGGAAGTTGTTATTTCAATTCAATAAGATTACAATTTCACCAAACTTTCACGATGCTAGAACAGAAACAAGACTATTTGTACACTGTATGGATAAATCAAATAGGGTTGAAATTCTAATACATTGATTTAACCCTTAAAACATTAAGCATCACAATATTTAAACAAAAATATCAGAAATGTGCAATATAGTGTATAAAAAAGAAATGTGCAATATAGTGTATACTATTTTTTTATTATTCGTTTTTTTTATTTAAACCAACCATATAAACATAACTAGGCAAAAGCTATGTGGGAAGTTGTGCCCATTCCTTCTGTAGAGCCTTTACGAGGTCAGACACTGATGTTGGATGAGGAAGTCTAGCACGTATTTTCGGTTCCAATTCACCCAAAAGATGTTGGATGGGGTTGAGGCTAGTCTAGTTCTTCTACCTTGTTTTGTGCACTGGGGCACAGTCATACTGGAATAGAAAAATGTCCTTCCCCAAAAGGTGTCCACAAGGTTGGATGCATTTCCAAAATATCCTGGTATGCTGAAGCATTACGATTGCCTCTAACTAGGGAGTAAAGGCCTAGCCAAATCATGGATTGAGATGCGTGTCCCAATACTGTTGCTCATGAAGTGTATATTATTAGAGGAGGGGGCGGGGCTGAAGCGTCCTCGCATCTCCAGCCATTCCACTGGAGAGACCGAGGGAGTCCCGCACGACACAAAACAATCTAGATCAGCACCGAAACGTTTCTGCATCTGTTCTCTGCTTCAACACTGTCGCTGCGTATTTTTCTTTAATTGCAATGCCAGTTTTGAATCAAGTCGTCGTAGTACTGTGATCCGGGACCCATGGAGAGACCGTGTGGAGCGTCGCGGTGCGGGAGCAGCAGGACGGAGCGGGGGAAGCCCACAGTGAGACCGGGGAACAGCTCACCCAGAGCGGGCAGGAGCAGCTCCCGCAGCCCTGGACGTGGAACCGAAAGCTCGTCTCAAAGCCAGAAGCGACACTTGGAGGGAGTTCTCAACAAATACACGAATTTACTGCAAGGCTGGCAAAACAGGTAGCTTACTTATTTCATTAGTTTCCCTTGACTGTTTTCACTTTGCCCAAGTGAACTTTTAGACCGTTAGACTGGGAGTTTTGGTGTTTTCCTAATGACGTCGCTAGCTGGGCTACCATCATCAGCATAGAGAGCAACATCACTCTTACCCCCTTCCTCAAACCAGCAGAGGGGAATGACCCCGTTATCGTCCCGATTTACTATATTTACTATTTTACGGTCTAAATATGGAACATTAAAACAGACTGAATGTCAGAATATATATATTTTTACAATGTAATGTCGACTAATTTACCTGCTGAACTGAATCAAGCTGAATTCGTGATTGACTGGAGCTGGCTCCCCACTGACCTCCCGAAGTATTTCTCCCTTAATGTGTCTATACATTATATACATATATACGTATATGTACAATATAAACACACACACAGCATAGCTGCATTTTATACTATTAATGGATTAATTAAATAAGTAAATGTATTATTATCTTTCACTAAGTTCCTTTAAACATGTTCTTGTTGTGGTGAAACAATATTTTTTAATGTTAAGAACAAAGTGTATCCAATATGTATTCAGACTAGTGTATTGTTACATAATGTATAACAATATCTCAATAAATATCAAAATATCACCCACCCCTATCTGCTATATTAAGTTTTATTTATTTATTTGGAATTGTATTTAGGGCTAAAGAAACCCATAATATAAGCTTGCACTTGAATGATACATACAGTGTGAGTTAACACTGAGGGTGGTGAACACCTATGTGAACCCGAAAATGTGTAATGTGCCTCCCGCCTCTCATTCATAGAGGGCAGATTTGTTGTTCTGTGTGAAGGTGGGGATTTCATGGTTCTGCATACCGCATGAGTGCAGCCCTAGTTACGCTCCTTTCATCTGGGAGAGACTATGACTCATCTGTGATAGGAAATCCCTCACCCCCTTAATGTTCTCTTCTTGCTGCTGCCTTGCCTCACAATCGATGGGGAAAGCAGCCAGCCATATAATGAGCCCAAAGATCAGTGAGTTATATGCTTCCTGCACTGTCTTCCAAATACTTCATACATTTATTCATACACAAGCTGGATTTTACCAATGTCTGTGTGTGGACTTGTAGCATTGGGATTACCAGGATGATATGAAATGAGCTTTTGCTGAAAGGAAATCAAAATGCAAACAGGAAAAATAAACATTACTTGTAATATCTAACCTTCTTTGTATGGCAATTTACATGGTCATTATTAGGCATTGCACCAATCTGATATTGGTAAGAAAAAAAATGTAATAACACACACTTGCACTGTGTGAAGTTATGCTTTAGCTGTGCATTCTTTAAATTGAGTCAGTGATGTTTTTTAAACTAAAAATAGATCTGGTAGGCATGATGTCATTAGATCTGGATGGCATGATGACATCCAGAACTCAAGGTTTTGTTAAACCTATTGAAGAAAAAAATGTCATTGTGCCAGCTGTAGTCATTTTAGTATTTAGTATTTTTGTGTTTTAATTCATTCAGATACACACAGTCATCTACACAGCTTTGTTTTGTCTGTGCCCTTCTGACGCTCCACTGATGTTAGTGTCCATATGTGACAAGACACATTTTGACTTAAGGTCTCAACTCAGGTTTCTCTCCGCTTCATTTCAGACAAGATGGTCTCTGAAGAGCTGCTCTCGCTTTTCGACATGAATACGGTCATCTAAGGGCAGTCAAATATGATGTATCATGGTCCGGTGATGACAGAAGAAAGCATTACTCTGTCTTATCTTTGGCTGCCTGTATTGTGCTTCTCTGAAAAACAATGTGGGCTGAAACATATTTAGACTCTGAAGTGACTTCAGTCTGTGGTTGACGTCTTGCCCATATTAGGGACTCTTGCCCATATTAGGGAATTATGACTCCTTTATTACCTATTAAGTGAAACAATTCAGTAATTTGGGACAGTACACAGGACAAAACAGTCAGACTGGAACAGTTGTGTTTAACAGAAGTGCATGGTAACTGCAATTTTCAAAAATTAATTTTTCCCACCACTAAACAACAGATCAGAAGATTCCTTATATGGGCATGCCACTGATAAAAATTTACATCACACTACAGAGTTCTGTGCATTTTTTTTAAACAAATCTTTTTTTTGCCCATAAAACTATTTTTTGGGTGTTTCCATACACTAGTTTTATTGCAACCATAGAACCACACTGATTTCTCATAGAAATGCATTTTCTAGTTTAAATGATACCTCTTGCCTCTTGCAGATATTTTGTGCTTGACCCTGAACTTGGCCAGCTGCAGTACTTCTTAAATAAACAGAGCAAGAACCAGAAGCCTCGAGGCTCCTTGCCTCTGATTGGCTCTTCAGTGGCTCCGAGTGATGAATTTCCCTTCATGTTTACGGTCTATGCTGCAAACGGCGAGTTCTTCAAACTAAGAGGTAAAAGAGTAAACACCTGATTGTTCCCTCCTTGGTCTGACTACATTTGGTCCAGTGCTTCTGCTCTCTCTCTCTCTCTCTCTCTCTCTCTCTCTCTCTTTCTCTCTCAAACTCCCTCCCCCCCTCCAACACACACTGCTCTCTTGGTCCTCATCGCATTCACTTTCCACTGCTCTGATCCTTCTATACTTGTGCCACATCAGATCGGCTTTCTATATCCGCTGTCATTCATTCCCTTTCTTCTCTGTTCATGTCCTTAGACTTTTCTCTGTCTGCCATCCTCTAAACACTGCTTCCTTTTATCAGCGCTTTTACCTGGGGCAAGCCTTCTCTCTCCTTTCATTGGAACATATCCCCCTCAGTGTGTCTCTCATTCCTTTTTCTCTGCTGCCAGCTGTGGTTTCCCGCCTCTCTCTTTCACTCTCAGTTGAAACAGGCACCCCTTTTATTGAGCCTGTTTTTCTTTCTCTATCTCTGGTCCTTCTCCAAACGTACAACTCGTTGTAATCATTGACTTCTTGTATTATGTACATTGCCTCGACTGCATCCAAAAAAGACTCTTAGATGGATATGAGCAAGGAAATAGCTCTTCCACATGTAGCGTGACGCAGTGTGACATGACCGCTTCTCTGCAGGGGTCAAACACCATTATGCTCCCACTGTGGCTATGTTCACCAGCAGCAATCTTGAGGTGCTACTTTTCTTGTTTCACACTTTTCTGGTCTGACCACAGGCTAGAGCAAAAGCTCAAATTGAGTTTTGTGTTTTGTGCAAGATTCAATATCTCGCTGTCATTTTGAAGCTGGAAATGCCGACATTTACTGCTACTATATAAACAAGTAGAGACATTACATTCTGACCTGCTGTGTCCTGAATCGATGAACACTACATGTATTTCACATAACATTATTTAAATTGCAGCACAATCTTACTCTCCTATCAGTATTAATATGTATATCTTTATATCTTGTCCATAATCAAACACATCATGACAATAACTTATTTTCAATCTAGCAATTATATTATAGTCATTAAAAAGTAAAAAAATATAATGAAAAGAGCATTTCAACGCAGATTTATGGTGCATCATATTGGGGATGAGTTTTTTTGCAATAGTTCTTTACCATAAATATACAGTAAATATATTACAGTTAGAAGGATGATGCTTATATGCGTTTTGTCTGCACAGCTTGTGATGCATGTGAGCGGCAGCTATGGACAACGCAGCTTCAGCTCTGTGCCCGTCGCCATTCAGATAGCAGTGCAAAGGTAACCCAATTTATTACAGTGCAGTGTGCTTCGTCCCCTCTCTCTCTGTTTCTGTTTCTCTCTCTCTCTCTCTCTCTCTCTTTCTTTCTCTCTGTCTCTCGCTCTCACTCTCGTTCTCAGTTTCCTTTTCCGCTGACCTCTCTGTCACTTTGGCAGTTTGCCCCAGCAATCTTGTGATTCAAGGCTGCTTTCAAGGATATTCTGATTCTCTTCCTGTGCTGAAAATGTGACAGTTTGCTGAAGATGCACTTCTTCACAACAGTTGAGATCTTGTCACTTTGCTCTGAGCTGCTCTTTGAAAGACAAACTTATCCTGTTTTGTTCACAGCCTTTGCTTTGTAGTATTCCAAACGTAGCAGGTATGGAATTTGTAATTTGCTGAATGGAATACACTACTGGCTTTTAGATTAAAACAATTAAAGCTTGTGACTGGCTAATCCAGAGCCATGTGTGAACTGCCATTTGTTTTTGTCCCTTTATTTGTCTCTGTTCTGTAAAGTTTAGCTTTAGAGTTATACATTAACCATTGACTTATAGATCGTTGTAGTAGATAATTTAGTTACACATTAAAGATTTGCTCTCACCAAAGCATACATACCACATGTTAAGATAAAACATTTTTTGCCAGCATGCAAGTGCTGTTTACACTTGCGTGTGAAATGCACAGCTTGCTATTCTTTTATGAACTGTTGCAGTGTGAGCTGTGTAAAAAAAATGTGTGTAAAACTATAGAGATATGCACATTTTCACACAGACACACAATTATAAAAGCAATAACCAGGAACAAAATTTCACAGCCTCTTATTATTTTCCATTGCTGTATAGATATATTTATATTAATGTTAACATACAGGGTGTCCTCATGTTATGGGGTGGAGGGGTGGGGTTACTGCACTACATTGGTGCCTTTACTACCTCACTTTCAGGTACATTGAAAATGTAGGTGCTTTTGCAGGTTTACGAATATTAATTTTGGCCATCTTCTGTAATGTCCATCATTTGAAATGTATTTTTTACTGTTATACCACTAAGCCCCATTTAGGCAGAAATGTAGTTTGTTATTTTGTAATTTGTAGTTTTGGCACATCACACATGCATAGCACGGATGTACTATTGGTGATAGCAGACTTGCACACATATACAAAACTGCAGGAAAGCTACAAAATCAAGCCATTAGAAACAAAGTTGTCAACCTGTGGGGTCTGTAAAAAGGGTCAGACACATTGCCAGAATTCGCTGGAGTAAGCATTTTCATAAGCTTCTGCATATAATTGTGAAAGCAAATTGTGAATCAGTAGCAAATATTATAACACTGTTTTTAACTAAGGATCTACATTCTCTAATGATAAAGCAGCTTATACTCAGTCCTGGAGATGTTTTGTATATTTTGGTTACCTTTAAAAAGGTTTTACATCTTCTGCCTGCATTTGGATTTTAAGAAAAACATTTTCTGTTTATTTATATATTTATTTTGAGGTTAATGTTTTTCAGTTTATTTATTTATTTTTATGTGTAGTTAATGCTGGGGGGTTGTAAGAAATATTTTAAAAACAAAGCAGTAATTTCAGGTTTACCTATTGTGGTAAAAGAAGCCACTGATAACCTACTTAAATGAAAAAATTAATGAAAAGTTTTCCGATACCCCACACTACTTGACTCTAGGCATGAATTGTAATTACAGTGGACCTATATAGTTTTCACACCTGATGAAATTGCCAATCGCAGTTCAGTTATAAATAAAGTGGTGAGTTTGTGTACAACACATAAAAGGTCTGTGGACACCCTTACCAGGGCTTATTGTGAGGTGTTAGATTATCTAATCTCTGCCTTATGCAATCATTTTCTCGCCTGAAATATTTTACTGCTCGTATAATCCAGTTTATTAGACTGAGACACTGCAGCTCTTACAGGCCTGATTAGGGCACACAGTGTTTTCAATTTCAATAAACTTGATTCTTTTTAATGAATATTTGTGTTTCTATTGTATTTAAAAAATGAAAATATTGCTCATGCATTCCAATCAATTAGAAAAATGCTTTTAGAATTTTTAGAATGTTTCCTAAATTGCATAGGCATTTCTGTGCATATTTGCTTAGATGTAGCCTCAGACTCATATATTATTTTAGTGGGGTTGCATAGAAAAAGAATTGGGATGAGTATTGCACAAAAATGGAGTACTGCACAAAATGTCTGTCAAGCAGATCGTGTGCTTGTTTGCAGGCAGGAGAGATCAGGATTTTGTACACATTCCTGTGTGCACTGGAGAAAGTTTATAAGATGGAGGCATTTTGTGGAGCTGTTGTGGCGTCCTTTGTTTCCACACTGCTCCCTGGGGAGTATAATGTATTCCAGCACATTCTTTCTCTCTTCTCATATTCCTGGCTCATCTTCTCCCGCCTTTTCCATGCTACTCCCTCCCTCCCTTCTTCCCTCCCTCCCTCCCTCCCTCCCTGTGAGGCTGCTCTGTCGGGTCCTGTCGAGCAGAAGATGCCCTTGTGTGTGTCAGGGCTGCGGGGTGACGGCCGAGGGCCCATAAGTATCCTCAAGAGGAATTATGAGCCCTCTCACTCGAGTTGCTGCTGCCGTCTCTTTCAGGGCTGCCGTGCCTCTCCTTTGGCCTCCTCCTCTTCTTCGGCTGGCCGGACCCGCAGTTTCTCCTTACTCCCAACCCCTGCCCCGCCCTGCTCCTCCACTGACACCCAGAGACAGAACCCCTCGCATGGCCATGGGACCCCCGGCTCCATCATCACCATCACTCACCACAAGTCCCCATTGACCACCAGCCAGCGATCCTGCAGCCACAACCCTGCACACCTGCACCAGGTCAAAGAGGTAGGGCCAGGGTCGGTGGACAGAGTGTGGCTAGCTAACCAACACTCTTGAAGGGAGAGTTTGATGAAAAATCTTACACGATTTTCCACTTACCCTAAATATTACATAGCTAAAAACAGTAGCAGCCATCCTAAACCCTGAATTGTATTTAACAGTTATAATCATGGCCTAATTATTGAAGTGTAACTATTCTGTCAGGTAGCTGTATTAGTTTCATCACTCCCATGCGAGAAGTACATGAGCTGCATATGGGTTCAAGGCACTTTTGAATTAATCTGAGTTAGATTTGCCAATGAATAATAGGGCCCACATGCTCTGTAGCCTGAGGACAACTGTAAGATTAGTCTGTTTTTTATTCAGTGATGATTTTCTAAATTTGTCTGTTGAATTCTTACGTATGTGTTGGTATGCATCACATTTTGTTGGGTATTGTGGTTTTTCTTATCTCTTCCTTAAGATTCAATCTTGCCCAGTTTGCAAACTGCAGTATGAGCTTAGTCCTCTGGGAGCCCTTTACCCTCAGCTTGGCCGAGAGTGATGCATCAGCATCTAAATGTTGCTATTCAGCAAAAGGACTGTGTCGTTGCATTGTTTTGACATTGTTGCAGCAATACTTTACAGTTAGTGTTTCAATTTTATGAAAGTGGGATATCGGGGTAAAGTGAACGTATCGTTGCTGTTGCTGTTTTTTTGCATGATTTAAGAAATGCCAGCTAACCTTTACATGTCCAAAATTACAAGACATTTTACAGGAACATTGATGGGGTTTTTTCATCACTTGTGAAGATTTTGGGGTATTAAAAAAAATCAGTGGCCATAAATGTATGTCCTTTGAAAGAAACATCAGTAAATTGTAATCTTTTACTGGGTTATAGTCTGAAGATTTGTAGTAACTACAACTTTTTTGTTCAAAAACAACAGACTAGGTTTTTAAAACTGTTCATTTCAACCACATCTCAATTTTCTATTGCAGATAACTCAAAACCAAAAGGTCCCAGCAAAACAAGTTAATAGTGGACAGTTCCAGAGATAGTCTAATAGTTTAATAAAAACATTCCCTAATTAAAGCCATATTTGTCAGTTTCTGATGCAGCATATTCTGATATCAACTTCCTTTATCTTTTGGCATAATTGTGTCAACAAGGTAACCAATCATTTCACTTTCCTTGACAGGCCACAGATATCATTATTTTAAACCACCTGAACTGCAAACAGAAATATCCTGCTGTCTATGTCAAAGCACCACACAACAAATTATTCAGCAGCCTTTTCTAATGTCATGTGTGAACTTAAAGGCTGGATAATACAGGCTGGAGTCTTGTTATATATATATTGTGAAAGAATAATAATTATTTTTTTTCCAAAGAACATTTTTAGTGATTGCATTTAAATAGAACACCTTTTCATTTGTTTAGCACTTTCTGTGGGCCAACACTGCTTTTGTTAATTGAATTACAATCTCTGTTGCAAAGTGTCATTGTTTTCAGTGGCTGGGTATCAGGTTAAAGTGCAGGATGGTGGGTAAAGTAATGTGACGTTTCATGTGGTTTTCTGAGGCACTTTTATTTGGTTTTACATTATTCTGAATAGTCAAGTGAGTCCTGGCTTGAGAATGAAACATGTAATGGCTGGTTATAGGCAGTTAAAAGAATGAATATGAAGCCTAATGCAAGTTTTGCACACTTGGTGTGAAGACACTGGAGTCAGAAATGCAGGACCTTATACAATATTTTAGTATTATTTTCTCCCAGAGGTGACACAACTTTTGTGAACTTACTTTTATAAAATAATACATTTTAAACAACATTTGGATCAACACCACCATTAAAGGCAGAGGTCCTCTGCTATATAATAGCAAAGAAACCACGGTTGAATTCTTCCAAGCTGTGTTTCCTTTTTCTAGTATCTTCAAAAGTGCAGAAAAAACAAGACTGTGTACATTACTAACATTTACAGTATCTTTTACAGTAAATAAAATGGACAAAAACATTAGTTAAAACTTAAGCATTTTTAAATTGAAGTACAGTGTATGAAAAAAGTCTTCTTTTTGAGCATAAGAAAGCTTTATGTATTAATTAGCTATTACTATTTATATTTTTATACTATTTTCTCAATGAATTGTTTGTTTTGTTTGTAAATATCTGAAAATAATGTGAAATGCTGTTCTAAAGCAATTTTTAGAGTAGCTGCTGATTTACTGTAGTGATAGAGCAGCCAGACTAATCCTGTCTGGAAATCACACGCACACTCTCTCTTGTCATGAAATGTTGTGTCTTTGTTATAGGGTCAGATTAGGGTCAGTGTGTCTGTTTGTAAGCTACCGTATTGGCAAACACCCAGAGTCCATTTTCATTGTTTATCAATATAAAATTTGGTTTGGGGTATGGAGATTGTCGATGTCAGTCTAGCTTTTCTCTACTGTTTTCTTCAGTGTGCAAGCGTGTTTGTGTGTGTGTGTGTGTGTGGCGCCCCTTGCTAAGGCTGGCAGGTGGTCAAGGAGGGAAAAAAAAACACACTGGTGAGATTTGCCATTCAGGTGCCTATTTCTCTACTTGTATTATGCAAATGTAGGATAACCATAGCATCTCTGCAACCCTACTTCTTTCATAAATATCCAACAAAGATATTGATGGATTTTGAAACTATAGCGCTACTTTGAGCATGTTTTTGGTTGATAAGTTATGTTGCTTTTTGTATAAGTTTTGGCAATGTCACTTTCTTTATCTTTGTGTTCAGAATTTAGCTCACCACAACTAGGTTTTCAGGGGTTTTTTTTTTAGCTCTTTTATACATGATGAGTGTACATATCTGGCTAAAAAAGGACCAAAACAACCTGTGTTCTATCTGTGTGTAAATATGTGGACTGAGAGTAATATATACTGTGATTACCGTATGGTTCACTTGATTAGACATTTTCTATAGTACCATTAATTGAAAATGGACTTTCTGTATTTTAGCCTCAAAGTCATTCTTTCATTTAAGATCCTACGTTTTGAGTAAAACCGCAAAGAAATAACCCAGCAAAAACTGTACTGCCCAGTTTCTTATGAACTACATTATATTCATCTATTTCAAACTTCAGCATGCACAGAGACCGATAAGAGGTTCAGTATTCCGAGGTACCTCAGAGACCAAGATCTGTCAGCTGTCAGTTAAACCTGTTGTCTGAAGCAAAAGTCTGTCTGCATGTGAAAAGGAGAGAATGAGTTCTCATCTCCTGGTTGCTGGAGATAGCTGTAATCTGTCTGCCTTTCCCTTTAGACTTTGCACCATTTGCAGCTGCTTTCATTCCATTGCTCAGCTTCACAAGCAAAACGGATGGGGACTAGAGTCTAGACTTTCATTTGTTCGCACCCAGCAGTTTGTGTTCTGTGATACAGTTTGGCGCATTTAGTTGGTTTTCTTGGAGAAAAGAAAATTATACAAAATCCACATGTAGCAGCCAAATATGACAACATTCTGCAGGTTTTATGCACAATTAATATTTATTTGCAGAATGTGTTTAATGCATTTTATTTAGTAAGACCCTGGCTGTAATTCTGTTTTTGTTTTTGAATTTTCCCTGTTCTTCCTAGAATAATGCATTCAGTTCAGAAAAGTTCATAAGTCATGAGATCTGCCCACTGATTTTAAGCCATATTCAAGTCTCGTGTTGAAAGGACTTATCAAAACTTTAGTCGTTTTTTTTTCAAGTTCGATTTTGACACATTTGTCACATTTTTTATTACATTTTGAAATGATCTAATCTGTATTTGAATTACAAAAGGAAATCATGTTAGTGGATCTGAATCTGCATCTGTATTGCACTTCTTATTTGAGCTTCTCAGTCAAATATATGAGCAAGTAAGTTCATAAAAATATGTAGATTTTTGTCATATAATAGTTTATATGCTTATGCCAGTCCTACACACAATACCTCTGCCCTGTTGGTGCCTCTGCTCTTCTGAGAACGATCCAATACACAAATGGCCAAATGGTTATCCTCTTTTCAGTGTTGAGGATGGCTGATTGTATGGCAACAATTGTATAGGAACAGTTAGCAACATTAGACAGTAGTAGTTCTCTTATATGGTAGGTATACCTCATTAAATGGCCAGTGAATATGGGTCTAAGGTAGGTGTGTCGAATAAAGAGATAATATTTAGTCTTCTGTAATAGTTTCTTTACATCTCATCCACAAATCACAATGACTTCATTCTCATCTGCATTTTACTGGTCATCATGCTAATAGAAGTAACTTATCTTATGATGTAATAGAGTAAAAATAGTGAATATTGTTTTATTTTATGTGTTAAAAATCCATGTTATGAAAATACTACACCCATGGAAATAGCCTAATGTTGTTTCATTTTATCTGTGTGTGTGAGTGAGAGAAACTGCTATCTAAGAGCTACTCCTGTATAAGAGAATGAGAAATGAGAACTGAGAGGAAGGAGATTAAGAAATGTGGGTGTACTGCAGTGCCCAGGACCATACAGCAGGTATAGGCAGAACAAAGAATAAATGCAGCTCATAGACAAAGCTCTTCAGCTAGGTTCAGGGTAACAAAAGATTCTTTATGGCAAAACCATACAATATATTTTCCATCCCTAGTTTTGGAGGCCCCGTGCTCTACATTCTCGAGTTTTCTCCCTGCTCCCAACAAACCTGATCCAACTTATAAACTCATTAACAACCCCTCACTGAGCTGAAGTGGGTGACGGAAAGCAAAAAATGTGCAGGACACAGGGCTTCCTGTGTAAGGGTTGGGAAACACTACCACAGAACAACCACTTTTTACTCATCAAATAACCTTTCAAATTATGTTTTTTAGGAACCTTTCTTGTGAATGTTTTGTTACATAATGTTCTATAACATACATGTTTTCCAAGAACTGTATCATCAGCTTGTGTTTTGTAGGAACAGGTGCACCAAAAATAAATACAAAGTCCATCACTGGTGTTGCACACTAGCTGGAAAAATAATGAATCAAAAATAGGGAGATTAATAAAACATGTGTTTTTCATGAGGGCTTAGTTATGAGAATCTAAGCAGCACTGAGCACAGCAAAATCTCTCCTCATTGCTCAAAGTTTGCTGAGATGTGACAGGAGAACCTCAGCAGTTTTCCTCCAGGACAGAAAAGGAGCATGACCTCTCTGTTTTCATGAATTATAAATACAATCTAAGAATTGTGCTACAGAGAACAGATGTTTTTGCTTGAATGAGAGAGGATGTACCTTTTATTATAGGCCATAATTTTGTTCAGTTTTGTTAATATTTGATTAATGTAGTCTATGGACCATGATAATGAAAGCTTAAAACGGCACTCTGGGACTATTAGATGCTGCTATTATGACCAAATGCCTGTGTCAGTGTTTCATTAATGTTTAGAGGAGCTGAGGTCTGGTATTCATCATCCACTGAAATAAATGCTGCCGATGTTAAAAGTTCAATTGTGCTGCAACTGTGTTGCAATGTGAGGACTGAAACGACAAGAGAAAGTGGTGGGAAAAGAATGTGTAAATGTGAGCGTGCTCGTTCCTTCTTGAGCTGGCTTGAAGTAATGAGTCACTTCCTCCCAACCTCAGCTGTCTATCCCTTTTTCATTAGAGCAGCTCTATATCCATGGCACATCAAATGCTCCAAGATCATTACGCAGCCTCTGACAGACTGTAAAATAGATGACAACTGAACCAGCCAGCTCCTGCCAAACTCACACCCACGCTTCTGCTTGGCTCGCCTTCCAGATCCCTCCCTTCTTCTCAGAGGGTTTATGTATTAAACACATACAGTACATTACGCACTGTAGTTTTCAACATATTTCCATTTCTGTTCTTAGTGCTATATGACTCATGCAACTGAACAATGCTCTGCAGGTTGGGGTGATCCCCTGTTATTGTGGGAAAATGAGAATTGAGTTAATCCAGGAGATTAGTTTTATTCTGAATGAATTATATGTATCTAAGTATGTTCAAATCATCTAAAAGAGACAAGCCCTGTAATACACACTCCTGAGATTGGATTAATATAGATGCACTTCTCTTGTAATATAGGGAAACCATTATGGCACTTTATATTAAGTGTCTTTGGAGCTCAAGTAGAATTTACATAATTATACAAGCCCTTGAAAGCCCATGCGTAGGAGCACTATATCTCGTTGCACATGTGGTTTGCCGTTTAGCTAGTCCATGCAATGCATCATAACAGGTTGTTTTATAAAAATAAATATCTCCCTGGAGCAACTTGGGGTTAAGGGTCTTGCTCAGGGACCCAGTGGGGGGTGCTGGGTAGAATTCGAATCTAGGACCTCATAGTCCAGAAGCAAGTATCCTACCCAATGAGCTACCTCCACCCTAAGTTGAATCTGTCACATAAAAAATTTTTAGCCTGATTATTCCATTATTAAGACATTTTAGTTTACTATACCTCTCCGTCTCCTGTAAGTAGTGTACTGTAATTTACTGTGTGGCTGTATGGTCCCATGTGGAGGCCCTTGCAGTTTAAATGGTTTAAGTGCCTTATTTGAAGGACCTTTCAAAGACAGCTTTGTCACAAAGGCTCCACAATTACTTGAAGTCTTGTCTTCGCTCGGTTGCTCTCCACAGGTCATGTCGCAGGCAGAGGGCCAGCAGAAGAACCTGCTGAACTCTATTGAGTCCCTCCCCAGCCGTGGACCGCTCTCCTCCCTGGACCCCGACCTGCTACTGCTCAAGGCCACGTCTACAGCCACACTTAGCTGCCTGGGAGAATGCCTGAGCATTCTCCAGCACAACATCAGCCAGACAGCCCGCAACCTCACCACACACAGCCAGGGGAACACAGGTGATTGTTTCCGCTGTTGCTATAATCTGTACTGTGGGTTAGACATAGTAGACAAACGTTAGATATATCGTGATTTGTGTGTGTGTGTGTACTTATTTCCCTTGGATCATTGTGATGAGCCTAGACTGACATCTGAGTGAAAACTATTGTCCTTTAGTGTGACAAGCATGCGATTGCTTTTTAATTGGTTAATAATGGTGTGCCAACCACTTCTTATGCGAGACTGAAATGTAGGGGAAAAGGTCATCTCTGAAATGCTTACTGATTGTAAAATGTCTGAGGGTGTAAATTTTCTCCTCATAGCAGTTCAGTTTGATTGCATTTCATTAGCCAACAATCATGGTCATAATCAAAGCTCAGCATTTACCTTGATTATAATTAATTATTTTGGCATTTAGTATGGTCTTCAAGTAATACATGAAGTTCATAAATGTGACTGGAAGAACTATTTACATATACCCATTGAATATCATAATAAATATTATAAATGGTTAAGTTAAAAGTGCATTATCACATGCTAGTACCAGTTAGCAGAGTTTAATTACCACCAACATCATTCATTAAACTTTACCATTATACCTTTACTTGCTCCTTTTGTAGCTGCAGTTTTGTTAGGTTATAAATGCATCTAAGCGTGACTTATATGATGTATGTCTGTGTGTGTAGATAATGTTTCTAGCTGGTCAGGGATCAAACCTGCCACAGAGGAGCCAATGAAGAATGGTGGAGTGACAGGCCTGTCCACCTCGACCAGCAATAAACCACCCACATCCCCAGCACACAGGAGCAAAGAACTGCCCAAAGGTTCTGAGGTACACACGCACACACACACATACTGTAACAACTCTAAACCGTACATTATCCTTAATAAAGGAAAAGCAAGGGCCTTGCATTTTCAAATGTAAGAAAACACTTGGCAAGGTAGGCTAAACCTAAATTGTCTTGTATTCTTGCATAGTCTGGATAATTTTGTTCTGAAAACTATATGAAAATCAAAACGTGCACACACAGACACTGAAGATAGGTTGACAAATTCTTCCAATGATTCCACTCACTGGACCTAAAAAAGGAAAGAGCTCTGAAGGATTCCCTGAAGCCTTGGCATGGCTGTTCTGTGTGGTGCTGCCAAACTTGCTTGGCATAGGCGGTGAGACAAGCTCTAATTGGACGTGCTCTAGTTTTAGCATCTCTGGCAGGTGACTAAGGAACCCCACAACCGCCTCTGAGAGACATGAGTCAATCTACTCCCTCTAAAAACCTGCCCTCCCCAATTCTGTCTCATCTGCCTCCCAGCCTCTGGAGCTATGTCATAATTAATGTGTGTTATTGCAAATGTGTTGAAAATCATGTATGTTGCTGTATGTGTGCCATTAAAAGCACTCCCTAAAAAAATGAAAACACCAACAAAACAAAAAAAAGTAAAGCTACAATCCATTATCTGAACACTGCTCTTCCCCTAACAGCATAATTTCATTACTGTTACAATTTTGAATGAAATCCAGCACTTATGCTTTATGTGAAGGATAAAATTAATAGTATGTCACTTCAGTGCAGCATCATTAAAAGGCTTGGTAGCATTTTAACTTGTGTGCTTTCAAGGCAGTATTATGTTTGAGGTCGGCTTTTATGTCAGCCGGATGTGTGTGAAAGGAGCTACCAAGATATCACTGGCTGGGTCTTGCAGCCCCTGGCTGAGAGATGTTGGGCCTAAGGTAGTGCAAAAGGCTGCCTTTGGTATTCTGCCTACACAGACAGTGAAATATGCTGATGGACCTCAGCACTTATAGCCACTAAAATGAGCCCCATCAATCCAAACCATCCTGCATAGAACTTAGGCTGGCTCCAGCCCTCAGAGACCTGGAACTGTTCCACACGTTCATCAGACTGGGAACTGACACACACCTTGCTTAAAATTTCGAATTAGTATAAATACTAATGATACCTTAGTGTTGCAGAATGTGCCATAAATACAATGCTTTTTCAGTACTACAACATGATAAATGATTCAGTATCAGCATTAAGATCATATTTCACCTATAATGAATCAGAAAAATACCAATCAGGGGTTCCCTACGCTTAGTAACGTGTGACTCACATAATGACATCAGAAAGTATCCCTGCCCCACAAAATGCTCAGCAAAATTTTGGCACAAATTTTGTTGAAGCCAGTGTGGCGATACTAATGAACAAATATGTACAGGAAGTGCTTGGGTTACAATAGTCTCTACAAATGACGTTTCGAGTGTACGACACCCACTCCCACTCTCACTCCCACTCTCAATCCCATTCCCACATGGCTTACACCATTAGCCTCGTAATTACAGGCTACGTGGGCGAACTAGTTTAGTTGCGTGCAGTGGAAGAATGCACAGTAATGTGGCGTATGTGTGAGGGAGGTTTAATTTTATTTTCTGTGTTTTTATGATTGTACAACTGTGTTAGGATTGCTAAGTGACTTAGGCTAGGGTGTGTTTCGACTAAAACCAAAATTTTGGGTTACATCACTGTCGAAGTAATGGATCTGTGTCATAACTCAAGGACCCACTGTACTGCAGTGTACAGCCCTGCTTGTAATCAAGCAGTCAAGTGAACAGGTTTGCAGCGTAAATTGTGAATTACTGGTTCTAAATTTGCAGTATTGGAAGAAATTTGTAGAATAATGGCGGTGATTATGTAGGTACTTTGTGCAACAGCTGCCCCAGTGATTTCTCACTCTTGAATAGGAAACAGTAAAGCATGGTGTAAAACAGCAGTGCAGTCATAAATCTAAGCTGTGTTGGGGAGACCTTTTATCACTGATGGCACCATGCCAACAAGAGAATGTGAGATGTGTGTGCAAGTGTGTGTGTGTCTGTATGAGCAAGCACACCGTGTCTGCTTTAATGGTAATTATGCCCAGCAAGAGTAATTCATTATTCTGGGATGTGTGCTCATTTGTGTTGTGTTGTGTTGTAAAACCACTAGAGGAGGCTAGAGAGTCATTTAGCAGGTTCAGTGAGGCTGCATCCAGGTGAAAATGGTTCAAATTTAATGAATGGACATAGGTCATATACTTCTTTAGATTTAAATTATGAAATATCTATTAAGATATTGTTTGGTTTTTGGGGGGATAGTTTTCTGACTATTGAAATATGCCCAGGATTAATTGTGTTTTATGTGTGTGTGTGTGTGTGTGTGTGTGTGTGTGTGTGTGTGTGTGTGTGTGTGTGTGTGTGTGGTCCCTTCTCAAAAAAGAACGATCAACATACATCATAACTGTCTTTTCCTTAAAGAGTCTTCTAATGATTTGAGACTTTGAAGGAATAACCATTAACTTACAGCAAAGATTATTATTTTTAAGGACGGGACACGTTAACGTATTATGGTGTTAAAGCATTACTTACTTTACCCCTGAAATTATTTTATCACATGTCAGTGCAGGTATTTTTTAACCATATAATATGGCATTATTACTTTTTTCCAGATTATATGTCCATTTCTTTGTCCAAATAACATGGTAATGGGACACCTGCCCCAGCAGAGACCTAAATTTAGACTCTAATAATTTAAATACTATATATTTACACCTGATTATAATATTACTTGGCTATTTGTCATTATCAGCATTATAAACGTTGAGCTTTTTCAGCTCTGCAGCGCAACAGACCGTGAGACGCTGAGTGAAGCACGTTTCACATAACGCTTCTGATGATAAACAAGGAGAAATGAGACTCAGAGATTCTGGCACGTTCCCAAAGAAGTGCTGATCTCTGAAAAAAAACTTCCCATCCTGTAAGTGAGAAGGCAACATGCGGTGGCATAAGCGGTATTCACAGCTTAGCATTTTCTCACCATACAGCTAGCAATTAGGCTATCCCTCAAGATGGGTCATGCCTCATTACCCTAAGGAAACGAGAGGGGGCGGTAGAGACCAATGTACCACAGTGGAGTCCGCTGGAAAGCAAACAAACGCAAATGATAGCGGCCAGAAAGTTATCGACCTCATTTTAATTATTGTGCAATTAATTGTTTTATTGTTTATCGTGACTGGCCTAATCGTGATCACCATTGTCAATAAGTAATTAGCTTTGTTGTGGCTGTAACTAACAGTTTGTCTAATTTGGGTAGTTATAAATAGCGTAGTGCCCCAGATCAGAGCTAATAATGCAACTTCCAACAGGTTCTGTCCTGGTTCAAGCACTGCCTCTTCCAGTGCCTCTACAAAGTGGACTTTTTCTTGTCCCTAGCTTCCAGCTATAGACCACAGCTCTGTGGCTACTCACCATGCATGATATAGCAGCCTGTTTCCCCAGATCCATCAGGGAAAATACAGGCAGCAAAGCCACAGCAGAGAGGAGACAAACACAGTGAACTGTTGAACAAAGTCCTGTCAAACCCACACACACAGCCCGCTTGCTCGACAGGAGTCAGTGCTGTGTGTCCATGGCAAGACACACAACTTATCCATGTGTCTCTGGGGTATTGTGTGTGTTTGTGTGTGAAGGCAAACAACTGTCAGCTCCCTAATGCAGTGTTATATGTTGGGAGGAGCAGGGAGATGTATAGATTGTGTGCCAGGAGTTAATACAAACTACAATTTGATGTTGGGGTCCACCGTGGTCCAGCTGGCCCAATGTAGGTAATTTTGCTTGTTGACAGGGTTTATCTGACCAGTCTGTAGTGAGGCAGCCCATACACAGCAAGCTGTGATTCACTGTGTATTCTGTCACTTTTCTAATATAGATGGCCGGAATATTGTCAGCAGTTAATGCTACAGTAGCTTGTCTGTGTGATTGAACCAAATGTGTTAGCCTCTCATGCGCAGTCTTGAGCTTGGATGTCCAAGAGATTGTCACCAGATTACCCAGTGTCCTGCCTTAGAGCTCGAATAGTAGCTAATAACTATTGTAAACTACCAGAAACACCCCTCAAGACATGCTGTTTAATAGATGCTCTGATCCAGTTATCTAGTCCTTACAGTTTGGCTCTTGGCAAAGTAAGTTTCTTACACCTCACAAGCTCCCTACACCTTTTCAGTCTTAGAACACATCAGCTTCAGAAACGGCTTTCTGCCAAAAAGGTGGAACCTTTGACGTGTGTTATTGAAATAAGATGATCAGTGCAATCAGTGCAAACTTCACCTGTCAGTGGTTTATATGATTGATATAAATGTAGATATGTAAGTATATGTATAAACACATATTAATAATATGCATGTCTGCATGAGCGCACGCTTTTAATTTCAGTGAAAATTACTCTTTAAAATGTTTCTCCTCTTGTAGATATGCTGGTCATTAATGTCCAGTAGATGGCAGTAAAGTTAATCAGGTTTTTAAGGGCACATAATGTGGAAGCTGTCGCTTTGCACTTTGAAAAGATGCCGTTTAATGTGCTGTGTAAGTTATTTTCGTATGCACTTTTAGTTTTACACACACACACATATGTACATTTTTGTGATGTCAATAAAATGACACATTTTCATAAATCTGCCTGAAGTTATAAGGAGTGTTTTGGCAAAGGCTGCTTTTGAATGATGCATGTTATAGGGCATCCAATAAGATCAAATGTTAATGACATATATGTTAAAGGTATTCTGTCTCTCAGGGATACATCATTCATTAATTTTAGGGAGGACGTGCAGCATGAAAGTGTAGGAGGTAGGACTTTTTAAGCATTGATTTCTACTTTGTTTTGGTCAGCTTGTTGTGAAAAAAATGAAAAATGACTGAATGCCAACAAACTGAGTGGAGGGTATTAGAAGAAGTCATTGACACTTTGAGAGCTGTGAGTGTGTAGACTGTCCACATTGCATAAGCGCTCTTGTTAAGCACTTCTCTGGAGACTGCAGCTGATTATTTATTCATAGCAGTGAAGCGTTTTAAAACACAGCTCCGCCTCCTCTTCTGCTGCCTGGTCAGGGACTCAGATGTGACAACAGGTCAGGTGCAAGGAATCATTCGCTAATCTTTGTGTGAGAAAATGCACACACCAAAGCAGCGAATGTCATGCATCACAGCTTACAACATAGTATGAGACATTATGGTGATGTTCATCCATGCTGCCTCTTCCACTAAGGGTAAGAGCTGCTGCTTAACCTTAATCATTTCTCATCCTTTATTCCTTCATTTTCTCTTCTCTGCTGGCCTTCCTCTGGAAGTGGGTTTTTAAAGGACACAGCCATTTCTAGTGCATTGCTGAGGTCATGTGTAAGCTTCCATTTGTCCTTCATTCGGCACTGCTATTGCTGCTCCTCACACCAGAAAGGACAGTATACATACAGTATAAATGTGTGTGTGCGTGTTGGGGCCTGTGTGATGTTCTCAGAAAGTGCTATTCTTGCATTATATGTGCCACGCCACTAGAGATTTCATTCCCAAGACATTTTGGAAGAGTCATCGTTTGGATGTTAATAAGCAAATACAGAGGAGTCTGTGATTGGGTAATGGTTGCTGTGGTACATTTTGCCAGGCAAAAATATTTTTAACCCTAACCAATGACGTGAGTATCTTCTCATTTCTTAGTCATGGCGGAACAATATCTTATGGTCATGGAAAAGATGGTACTATGTTTCAGAAGGATCAAATTATTGGCCTGCATCATAAAAAAGGAAAACAACTAAGGAAGGGAACTGGGAACCATCCGACACATTGCTATAACCTGGATAAAATGGTAAAAATGTAAGTATTTGAGTCAAGGTGAAATAATAATCATAAAAAAAACAAATAAATTTGAAAGTAAGAATAATATCTACATGCACAGCGTGCAGAGAACTTACAAGATTTTGGACTAAACAGCTGTGTGACCACAACAAAACCACTTGTTAGAGAGGCAAGAAAAGGCTTCAGGTTACTTTGGAGCAGAGAACTGGGACTCCAGAGCAATGAATAAAGGTCATGTGGTCTGATAAGTCCAGATATACAAGAGTGATGGGTGCACCAAGGTAAAAAGGGAAATGCATGAAGTGATGCACGCATTATTCACCTACTGTGCAATCCTCTTAGGCAGTGTTTTGATCTGGCGTTTCTTCATAAAGTTGGGTCAGCAATGTTCTGTAGAAATAAAGTGGAGTCAGATGAGTGAACAGGTTATCTTATTGTCTCAAATTGTGAAAGAATGGTCTAGGGAGCACAAGGAATAGTTTTCACAAATAAATGATCCACCACAGGATCCTGAGCTTAAAACAGTTCAATGTCTTGAATGTCTTGGAGAACATTTAGAGTGGTTGACCCATCCCAGTACAAAAAACATGTATTCAACTCTGGATGATAAATAATGAGCGGCACTGGAAAAGTCCACCATAATCTAAACTACAGTCGAGACAAAAAAATATTTGAGTGTTTTTTAATTTTTATGGCCAGGCAGCATATTCAGATTTTATTATCATGCCTATCTTTTAGTCACTTAATTCAATTAATTTAAGTCTATGTACATGTTAAAAACGTTGCAAAACAAAATAAGGCTTGAGAGAATTTTATGATACACAGTCAATCACCCAGCTTTTTTTCTGACATTAGAAAACCAACAAGCAGCCAGTAAAGTCACAACTAAGATCTAATGCAGATGTTCAGTGTTCACACACTGCCACAATATGCTGTGCTTGTAAAGAAACATGTACTTAGTCAGTGATCTAGAAGTGTCGGCTATATAATGATATGCTCAGAAAAACATACTGAGATATATCATTTGATTTATTTGATCAAAATGAATGTAACAGGACGAAATCTGACACAAATAAAGCAAAAGTACAACAGAGCAAAACATTTCATAAGATTAACATTTTCTCTCTCTCTCTCTGTCTCTGTTTATGTGTCTCTCCCTCACTTTCAAAAAAGATACACTTATTATCCTTTGAAAGTAGATTAGACTCTCAGCTCTGTTGAGGACAGCACTGTGGTGCAGCAGTTTGCAATATTGCCCTGGGTTCAGGTCAGGGTTCACCCTCTATATTGCTGTGTGACGTTAGCATGGGTTTTCCTCCCGCAGTATAAAACCACATGTATGAGATACTAAATTGCTTCTAGGTGTGAATGTGTTTGTATTTGTCTTTCCTGCTGTTTATCCACTTTCCTTTTATAAGGACTGGTATAGGCTCCAACACCCCCTGCGACTCAGGCTACAATAAGCATTTCAGAAAAAGAAAAGAATGAATCGACTGCTGGCCACATATAAAACAACAGCAGAAGGTCACAGACACAAGTTACATTTTTGCAGAAAGTTAGCAGAATTTTTTTTTCTCTTTCTATCTTTCTATCACTCTTTCATTCAAACAGACAGGCATATGCACACAAAAACCTTCACACACACACACAAAACGCACAGTAGATGTTTTTAAGCAGAGGGCAGTCATGTGCTGGACAGCCTGCAGCAGATCAGATCAGGGAACAGAGCATGTCACAAGATACAGGACAGCACAGGGATTACACACAGTTACCAGTATTCAAACACATGACACACATGCTCCTTCAGACACACCAACATGTCACAAAAACACAATATAACCATTTTCAGAATCTACAAAGCACTTGGCACTAAACATAAAACTATGTAACTGTTTGTTGTTTTGTTTTTTTTTTCACATTTCACAGCTTTCATGGAAGACCCGCTTTTCTAGTTCTGGGGGTGGAGTGGAGGAGGGGTGGCTTGTGTATTTGTGTGCAGAGGTGGATGTTGGTGACGTAGAGGAATGAGAGTCAGAGCTTTCAGAGAGACATAAGACTTAAATGAGATGTGCAAGTGAGAATACTGTGTGAATACTGTTTTAAGTGTTTAGGATAAGAGGCTTCACCTATGCTGAAATATAAGTAGATATAGTTAGTGTCACCAATAAACAAGACAATGAGCAGGAGCAAAACACATTAAGAATCAGTTACACTCTCAATAGAGACACACATCGTTGATAACAGATGTGAAGCACTCTTGTTATGACGCACTAAGTCTGTATCAGTGGAGTGGAAATTTTCACCTGCTGTATCATTCGGGTGGAATTTTTCACCTGCTGAAATTCAGATCCATGATGTGCTTTGCATCTAATAATAAGGTTTAGAACTATAGTTATTCGAGACAAAGAGAGTTCATATTATATAGAGGCTCTTTGAACTAGAAAAACCTTCCTGGCAGGTGGGACACAGTAAAGTGGCTGGAAATATCATGAGATGTCGATTGGGGGTGGTGGAATTGAAGGGAGTGGCTTTAAGATGGGGATTGAGAACATTGCATTTAATCTTCTAGAAAAGTAGCAGGCAGCACTGATCTTTCTCTCTCTCTCTCCTTGCTGCCACTCACTTGTGGTGTGTATCTGTCTCTCAGGCTTTGCTTACACAGTCCAACAGACACTAGAAAGTCCAGCTGGATTCGGAGCAGAGCAGCCCGTGGCAAGTCCGGGCAGCAGCAGCAGTAACGTCAGTGCGAGTGTGAGCATGTGTGCGTGTGTAAGAGCGTGAGTGTATGGGTGGGCAGAGTAGGAGGGGGCAGCACTTCCCTGGCTCAGGGACAGCTGGGTAGAAAGATAAGAGTGGTACAGTCAGAGAGAGAGAGAGAGAAATGGAGCAAGAGACATAAAGAGAAAGAACCACAGAGATACAAGAACAGAGGACGAGATATCCAAAGCAGCTGTTATTGGGACAATTCTTTTTCACTATGAGATGACTTCCCTGGAGCACATTTCTGAACTGGCCCAGACATGAATGTAAGTTTGAGCGGTCTCTCACTTCAACAGTGCTGTGATTCTGTTTTGCTAGAGTTGTTTTAAGGCCGGGAGGAGTTTCCTCTGAGACAGTGGCACATTGTTTCTTATGGTCAGAAACTTCAATATGACTAAAATGGGTTCTCTTGACTTGTGCTTCTGATTTTGTTAGTCTGTCTGAGACAGAATGGCACCAGATTTTTTGTTAAAATCTTTAAATATTTGTTTGTTTTTTGTGTTTTGTGTAGATGTGTCCTAATCTAAATCTTTCAAGTTTTTAGCTAAACTGGCAGAATGTAATAGCACAGGATGTATATCCATCATACAAAGGTATACATTGTGTTCTAATTTACATCGCCCTTGTGTGTTTGTGTGTGTGTGTGTATTTCACTCACATTCATTCCTGAACATATTATAGTCAAACTCAAAGAGATAGAGTATCAGATAAATTTCTAGGCAGTGTTGAATAAATTACTTTTTAGTGAAATAATATAAAAATAAAACTGTTGCCTATGTGTTTTCTGTGTTGCCTAAAATTGAAAGTACTGATTTACACAATTTTCTCCTAACTCAGAGTGGAGTTCTATCATATTAGCCTCATAGACCCACTGAAAAATCGAAGTTAGTGAAACAATCAGCCCTCCACGGGTTAAACTATTGCTTTTTTTGTCGTATCCATTGATTGCATTCTGTGTGGTGAAATCCTGTGGATGTTTGAGTGACCCCTGTGGTTTGACTTTAGATGTGGCCTGATTGAGATGTGTTCAGCACTATGTGTTCCAGTGTGGCAGCGCTATGACGGAGCAGGGTGCACTTGTTCGTGCTCCTCTTCTTTTATGAAATATTCAGGTGAAATCCTGCTGCTAGTGCTCAGAGCACAGAGCCAGGCCATCCCGTCCCATCCCCCTCACTGAGCTCCAACTACACCAGGATCAGAGGGATATAGGAGATTAAGCGGATTTCATAAATATTTGAACATATAGTTCTTTACCTTTCAGATTTAAACTCCTGCTATGCTGCTGAAGTGCCTGTCTCTATCATAATGCAGCATTTTCGGTTCCCATCTGGTCGCCCTGAGCCGCTCATGCTCATGTGCTTGTAAAAGGGAAAAAAGGTCCTCTGAGGGAGATGTGATGTTCCTCAATAAACAGTATCAGTGTTTAGGGTAGGGGGGTGAGGGACAGCCCTAAGAGCAAACGGGGGCTTTTTATTCACTTCCCACAATGCTTTGGGGCAGGCACATGTGGGCTGCTTTACATTATGCATTAGGAACAATGTAGGGCTTTCGCATGAACGACTACAGCAGAGACCAAACACATTAGCCAACCAAGTCCAGCTAAGGCAACCTCAAGACTGGACAGTAACTTGCCCTCAGAGCAAACGTTGTAAACGTTAACCAGCAATTTACTCCACTCAGCCATAACATTAATCAACCTGCGTAATATTGGGAAGATCCTCATAATGCTGTCAAAACAGCTTTGACCTGTCAAGGCATGGACTGCACAAGATGTTTGGAGGTGTACTGTGGATCAGAGGAAGACCCAAAATCTCCCCACAGACCACTGCTTTTTCCCACTGTGTTTTAACACCTTTCTGTCAGAGTCAGTGTTACATTTTTGCAATCAAAGTCACCACTGATTACACTTCAAGTTTAGAATAGGGCAGAGCATACTCTGATGTACCATGTACTTAATTACGAGTTCATTCCCTGGATGGGAGTTTTAATCTATCCCACAGCAGTTTGTAAAATCAGACAAATCAGGACAAAATCAATAAATATAGATTTTTTTTCATTATTGAATGGCATTCATGTACTGTTAATAGACCAGGGAAAGTTGTCATTTCTGCCAGACATCCATTTAACATTGAGGTAGTTTTTCAGACAAGTGTTTTAATGGACACATCAGAGAAGCTCAGAAATGAACACATCAACATGAACATTTCTGTGTTTTCTTAAATGATTTCAGGTTTTTTATGTTGACGTTTTAGCATTTTATCCAGTTAAGTGGAAAATCTAGTAGACTATTAATTAATCTAGTATTTAAGCATGAAAACAGTCTCTTCTGGTGTTTTCTGTGTGCACCAGCACTCCACTGTGGGTCAGTCACACTAGCAACTGCTAACTATATAGTCTAAAAATAAACACTTACTGATTTTGTTATTGATTATTCCAGCCTTATTCATAGGGCACGGCAGTAGTTATGAAATTCTTGTTTAGGTCATTTGATCACACTCAAATCTGAGTGTCTTTATTTATAAGGGAATGTTTAAAAAAGTGCCAATTTCTAGCCTGATATTTACTTTCTGAACATTTAAAGAACAGAAATAAATTATAAAATACTTTTATGAAGCAAATTACTGTTTGTCAGTAAATCAAAATATTTGAATACATGCAAAGTGGCACATATATTTTAAAAATTTTTATATGTTCAAACACTATTCCATTAGGAACTGGGTGCCAATAAATATATGCATGTATAGTTCTGTTCCATATGGATGTATATATCATGAAGTAGACAATGTGACTATATGTAATCAACCAAGAGAATAAAGTAAAATGCTCCCTTATAGTCACACAGTGTGAACAGTGTGAAATTCTTTCTTTGTATTTAACCCATTCACCGAATGAAGCAATGAGCTGCCACCGATGTGTAGCCACTAGTAGACCAGGGATTCGAATCCATGACATGTCATGACATTTCTCATGAGTTTGGAAGAAATCTTTAAGTATCATTATAGTTTTCCTTATTTCTCCCATCATTTATTCTGTACAGCGGAGTGTGTCTGTGCTAAACTGCAGTGTATTTTGGTCGGTGAGAGCTAATCTTGTGTGTTTGTACAGCGCGTCAGTCCAGATGCTGTGGACCCTAGTGAGGAAAGCACGGACACTGAGGACAATGAGGAGGAGGACTTGGGGGTCCTGGATGACCAAAGGAGCATCATCCTTCACCTGCTATCCCAGCTTAAACTGGGCATGGATCTCACACGTGTACGTGGGCACACTCTTTACACTTTAGATATATTACATATATTATACTCCATATAATGTGTACGTGGTGGCAGGCAGTTTCAGACAGGTACTATTTTATGGATTCAGCTTGCACATAAATCACATTACTAAACATCCAAAAGTTTGCTGTTTATTTCAAAAGCAAGATGAGTTTGGTTTGGATTTTTAAAATCTAAAATAATGATGAAGTGTGAAGACCTGTGCATTTCAGTTGCCTGAATGTCTAGCCAAATTCATGTCAGTTTAAAGTTAAACTACTGCCAACTGAATTTGTTATTCATTTGTGCAAAGAGTACAACCGCTGATTAAAGTGTTTACTTAATTGGACTTGACTGCTTAAGTGTACACACTTCATTTCCACTCAGATCTATTTTTTGTACATCTGATTGGGTGTATTTTGACAGGGTACCCAATCTTTTATGTAAGCTACGTTTTTTCTGTATACTTTCCAAGCTGCCAAATTAAGACGGATTAAGATATCTTTAAGATTTTGTAAAATCAGATCATCTCTGATTACTCAAGACTTCTGAGAATGTATCTAGATCATGATGAATATTAGTTGCATAACACTAGAGATTATTACATAATTTTATACGAAACCTTGACATCTAAATTGCTCAAGTTCTGTTAGGTGTAGCACAGGTTCAAATTTAATGTGAAGTATTATAATTTAATCATCCTAATTAGACTTCATTAGCCTTACAATTTCTGTGATTCACAGTCACTTACTGAGGATATTGTCATGAAGAGTAAAGGATATGTCTCCTCAGCCCGGACTGAGCTCATAAAAAGTCTTTCTTTTATAAGTCCTATGGAGAAGGAGTGATCCAGGGTCTGGGTTTGGATAAAAGTGTTCTGCAGGGATCGATGTTGGTACCTGAGGGGCTCAGATGGGTAAAGAATAAGATAATGATGTGTATCAGAAAGTGTTAAGCCCCAGGGGCAATGGACTGGACATTGATCTAGTATGGTCATAGCAGATGTCACGGACAGAATCTCACACTTATTAATACATGTCAGTGGTGGATGGGACTTTATTGATCAGTGGGTAAGTGGGGAACACACATGATTGGATCTACGATTGGTGTGTGTGGGTGTGTGTGTGACAGATACATAATTACAAATAGAATCAGTCATCTGACTCTGTACAGTCAAGACACAATCTTCTCATGTAATGTTAAACAGAACAGTTGCTAGAAATTATATCAAATATTAGTCATTATTATATCAGTTATTTTATCATATAGTTGTTTTTTTCTTGACTTGACAGACAATAACAAACCACCCAGAGCCTTTTAGGAATTGTTAAATACCTGATCTGATAAAGATGATTTAAGATTACAATATATCTTACAGGAGTCGCCTTTTATGTAGAAGTGTTCCAATGTAGAGACCTCAACTTTATTAACATCTAATTGCCACAGAAATACATAAACTTGTGGTAGAATTTGTGAGGTTAGAATTAGGGTGAGTGTTAGCTAACTGTGCTCTATGTTCCCTTTACATATTGGGTATAAACTGTATCTGTATTAGCCCTAGCCTAAACACAGACAACCGAACATTCATTCAGATACATAACAGACATTCAAGTAACATATTCCATACTAGATTCAACAGTTGTACAGTGAACCTTTCTATAAAACACAGCTCGGAGGATTATTGGTGAAGCCGTATAGCCTAGAAACCTGGTCCGATTACCTGAAATCCATATTACAGGTGAAGCCTGAACGCATAATAACTTGACCTGATTGCCTGAAATCCACCAAGGTGTCCAGTTTAGGTCTAGATTTAAAACTTTTGTTTTCCTAATTTGCAGTATTATTTTCTGTCAATGGCTTAGTATAATCACAACATTGTACTCAGAATCCAATGGTTCACTTTTTTTTTGTTTTTGATGATGCGTTTAGCTACTAGTAGAATGCTATTATCACCTTCTTGTACATAATTTTTAGTGTACAATTTTAAAATAATCAAAATACCCAGCTTGAGTTTGAGAGTTTGAGAGTCATTGAGAGTTTTGTATTTGACACTACACTCTGTGCATTCAGTATTTCACTTCACTGCTAAAACATGAACTGATTTTGAACTGTTCCTGTTCCTAATTACATGTTAGGAAGCATATCTTGTCTGTTATTTCGTTATGTCATTCAGAACATCCAGCAGGATTTCAGTGCATCCTTTTATCTGTAACCTTTTTAGTGGTGACTGAGAGTCAGTACCTCTTTTCCGTCTTTCAGGTGGTGCTCCCTACTTTTATCCTGGAGAAGCGTTCTCTGCTGGAGATGTACGCTAACTTCATGGCACATCCAGATATGTTTCTGGCCATCACAGCTGGAGCTACACCTGAAGAGCGCATTGTGCGTTTTGTGGAGTATTACTTGACAGCCTTTCATGAGGGTCGCAAAGGTGCTGTGGCCAAAAAGCCCTACAATCCCATCCTAGGTGAGAGCTTCCGCTGTAGCTGGGATGTCCCAAAGGAAAGAGTGCGGCCCCTCAGGACTACCAGCTCCCCTTGCCCTGTGCCCCCTTCCTCAGCCAAACCCGGGGACTGCTGCCATCTGTGGTTCGTGGCAGAGCAGGTCTCACACCACCCACCCGTCTCAGGATTCTACTGCGAGTGTAAGGAGCGCCGCATGTGCGTCAACACTCACGTCTGGACCAAGAGCAAGTTCATGGGCATGTCTGTAGGAGTGTCAATGGTTGGGGAAGGTGAGCTTGGTTTGATATATTCTGTTATATACTGCATTCCTGCATCAAATAGTCAAGTCAAGTAGCTTTCATTTGTCATTTCTGGCATATACACACAGTACATAGTAAAAACAGCGTTCCTCCAGGACCATGGTGCAACACAAGAAACAAAACAGAACATATGACCACGAGTACAAACAGGACAATTCCCAAATGTTCATACTGGCATATTGGAATTTAAATTTTATTTATACTAGCATTATTGAGATTTCATATACAAACATTCTCTGTGTATTTTACACTGCATTTTATATTTTTGTGTTCCTTGGTTTAGAATCTCCTGGCATTTCAGTGTTTTTAGGCACTGACATTTCTAGGATTTTTAGGATTCTGGGTTGGGCATCTTTGGTGCAACAAAAAAAAAGTGTCCAGATTAGCAGATCATTGTATGTTCTGAATATCTGTGTGTTCTCTACATTGTGTAGTGATTCTTTATGAGTGACTCTAAATGTGGGTCCTTTGAAATAGCTGAAGTTTAACCCTGAGGTGCACTTTCTCAAGCACTCACTTCTTTCATCCTTTTAGCAGTGTCTCTTAAGAATGTTCTGTTCAGATCAACTGAATTAACGGGCTGCTCTTCAGGGCATGCGACTATTACTGCTGTATGTCTATCTGTTTGAAACTTACAAACAGGGGAGCTTATCTACTTTTTTTTCTCTGATTCCCATCTTAGTTTCTCTGAATCCTTCATTGCAAATGCCCTACGATGCACGCACACACACATTTAAGACAATCCAGCAGCACGAAGGTCCCCCTCCTTTTTCCCTGACATGTTTCCAGTGCTGACAGGCGCCCAGGTGCTCAGTGAAGTGGATGATGTTACAGGAAGCGGTGTCTGCATGCCAACTTCAGCCAATTACAACTTTGCTGTAATTAGGACAGCATTAATTACTTACAAGAAGGATCGTGCTAATCCCCCTGGAGTACTGCACGCTATGCTAATGAGCGGAATAGAGAATTGATGGGGATTTATGAGGATTTGAGTCATGAAAGCTTCATAATAATTCCATGCATTGTGCCCACAGTACAGAAAGGAAGCAGAGTTGTAGTATTTTGCATTGTGCTTTTCAATTGTAGCTTCTTTTAAAACTTACCTGTTATTTACTGCAGGGGGACGCATTAGGTTCTTGTAGATCTGTTTATTGATAGATTTTATTGCTGGCAACAGGAGTGTTAGATTATAGTGGAGCTACATTCAGGGTTTGAGTGCTCCAGGATGAAGGCTGGGCGTAAAGTATATTTTTATATACACAGTTTTCTGGAGGAATTCATCAAAAACATATTTGTTGTGTTCATCCTTCATCTTATCTCAAATCTGGGCTCGCAGTTAAGATTAAATTGTGATTCAGTTTGATACATGAATACAGTGAATGCTCAAATGTCACCATGGTTTGGTTCAGTTTAATTAGTTTGAGATTTAAAAGTATTTTCAGAAAGAAAACACATGTAGAACTATTTAACTACTGTGTTTTAACTTGACATAATTATCACAAAGTATTTTCTAATTGGTTGTGACATACCAAAATCAAATCTTTTTTTTTAATACATTTGAACGCTAGTACTATTAGCATTTATTTACAGTGCTGCAGGTCAATAAGCTGGTTTAAGATGTGGCATTGAATTGCAAATGTAGATCTAGGTTTTCTTTCATAGGTGTTTAGTCTGTCCTCTTATCCTATCTACTCTGTAGTCCTATTGGCAAGGCTTTCTTGAAGTAATCA
The DNA here is from genome assembly GCA_037577295.1 of Ladigesia roloffi. NCBI lineage: Eukaryota > Metazoa > Chordata > Actinopteri > Characiformes > Alestidae > Ladigesia > Ladigesia roloffi. The sequence goes on along the minus strand of JBBKCR010000006.1, from coordinate 14,448,977 downwards.
CAAGCCTCTCCCTGTGCCTTTATTCAGTCCACTCTTCAATAAGGAGCTTAAAGATTGCAAAACCTTAAACAACTACTGGTGCTACTGAAGCAGGCAGTTAAACAGAGCTGTCGAAGGGCTGGTGACACCCACAGTATTCTCGGGAAAGCGCATTATAACAAAATGCATAGTGATAACAAACTATCACTCACCATAACTGTCAAGAATGATTTGGAGAGACAGAAGGGGAATGAAACAAGACAGAATTAGACTGCTGTGTTGGACATCTCTGAGCTTCAGCAAATGGCCCATGTCATTAAGATTTGCTGATTTCCACCAAACTGGCCACGTACAAAGCCATTTTATTCATACACACACACATTTAGCCATCTTTGTCAGTTCTTGTGGACTCTGAGCTGGTGGCAGTACAGAAGTGCTGACCACAGCAGCCAATTTCATAAACCAGTGCCAGAGTGCCTACAGGATGCAGGAGCCTTTTGGAGCGGAGGTGTGGAGGCAGGGAGGCGTGCACTACCCCCTCCAGTGCTCCTGTCCTGGGGAAACAGATGTGCTGCTGTCAGACCTGGCTCAATGCCTAAAGCAGATTCTGCCCCAAGACAGCTGTCTGTTATGTAAGTGGAGAAGAGGGCCAGGCCAGCATGGATATGCACAGCTGCTTACAGGCCGCTTGACGTATGCATTCACATTATTACACATCTCAAAGACCGGAGCAGGAGGCAGATGCAGTTTAAATACCTTTGTACATAACAAGACATTCTCCTACACACAGATTAAACCTAACCATGGATTAAAAGCGATTTCCAATTGAGAGTATAATTTAAACCAAAACGTTTTCTGAAATTGCATACATTAATAAGTGTTTTGTGCTTCTTTGCTGCAGTAGCAGCCTCTGCTCTTTTGGAAAGGTAGTTCACTAGTTGGGACATTGCTGTGAAGGTTTGCTAGCATTCAGCCATAAAAGCTTTAGCGAGGTCAGGTACTGATGTTGATGTTGGATGATTAGTTCTGGATCACAGATGCCACTCCAGCTCATCCCCAAGGTATTAGCTGAAGCTCCATCACTCCAGAGAACAGTTTCACTGTGCCAGAGCTCAAAACAGGGGTTGTACCCAGCTGGGATGTAAATTATATTGTATTCGTATTTTTAATCATAAACTAAAAAATCAGGAGTACAGACAGTACTGAGTCAATAAAACATACAGAAATATACCTGCAAAGAAATTGGTCCAGTTGGGTTCACTTGCTAAAAGTACAGTGGATATATGATTGAGGGTACCACAGACTTATCATATTAGTTTTTTTAGCATCTTTTTTTTTTGCTTTGCAACTTATTAGTATTCACACTGTTGGAATCAGTAATAATGAGTCACATGATTAAAGATTGGCAAGCTTTAGTCCAATAGACAAACTTTACTTTTGTTAAAATACATGAACTCTTTATTCAGTAAAAATGAATATTGGTCGATCACTTTTGATTATATTGATCTGGTTCATGGGTACCTGGTGAAGATGTGGCACTATAGAAGATAAATACACTATAGAAAGAAGACAAGCCAGTTGAGCACACTGTTATCCACACTGTACAGGACTTTAAGGATCTGCTGCAAAGTTCTCATGTTCTGTTTAAACACTTGGAATCTATACAATTTGTACACAGTAAGGATTTGCGATTTGACGAGTATCTGAAAGAAAATAACTTTATTTGCCAGGGGTGCTGCATCTTTTGGAGCATGATGAGCAGTATGTGTTCACGCTGCCCTGCGCCTACGCCCGCTCCATCCTCACTGTGCCTTGGGTGGAGCTGGGAGGGAAAGTCTCCATCTGCTGTGCCAAGAGTGGCTACTCAGCTACGGTTACCTTTCACACCAAACCATTCTATGGAGGAAAAGTGCACAGGTGAGTGTAGTCACAAATATTTCAGCCCCCTCAGATTCTATGAATTTACCTCTCAACATAAGGTAGTATTTGAAAGATGAGAATACATATCAGCAGTATCATATATACTGTTGGTATCAATTTTGAACTTTGTATTTTGACTTTAAACAAAAAGCATAGGTAGTGTAAGGGGAAAGTATTTAGACAAAATTATGAAATATAAATAAAGGTTAAATAAAATCAGGTTCAGTGCACTTAGTGTCATATCACACAACATGTAGTAATCAGAGTGAAGGTGAAGGAAGCCTTCAAAAAATATATCATTCCCAGTTATAGTTTTTGAATAATGAGTGTTAAGGAAGGTAAGAGAGAAGTCAGCAGTCACTTCAAAGGTCGTGCCTGAAAGCAGCAGGGACTACAGTTACACAGAAAGCAATGAGCAGTAAAATACATTTCAGTTCTTTCTCATACAAAACTGTTCTCTAAAAAAATTCCCTATGAATGTCATTTAAAATATATTTTTATGGATATAAATATGAACTGTCTATTCACATATCTATGCCCACACCCAAAGGATGGTATAAGCATTTAAAGTGCATTTATGGACTGGAAATGTACAATAAAAATAAAAGTGCTTTAGTGCAGTTGACCTTATAGTGTAATTTTGATCTTTTGCTTTAGGTATGTATTTTAAATGGTCAAATATAATATTCAGTAAGTTGTTAGCTACATTAGCCTTATTGTACCAATGCGAATCTAAAAAGTCACTGTTCTTCCAAAAGTCACGTTACTTTTTCTCACTCAGCTTAATGTCCTGCCTTCAACAGGGTGACAGCTGAGGTCAAGCACAACCCCACCAGCACCATTGTGTGTAAGGCCCAAGGGGAGTGGAACGGTACCCTGGAGTTCACCTACAGCAGTGGAGAAACCAAAGTGATTGACACAGCAAAACTGCCAGTCATTAAAAAGAAGATCCTCCCACTGGAAAAGCAGGGCCCGTATGAGTCAAGGTAAACTAGAATACAGAACTAGTGTGTATTAAATCTCTGAACTAGACAGCTCTCTCTGAAAAGCCACTATGTTGCACAATAATCCTTATTATTTTTGGAGGAATCGGTGCCTTGATTAAAGGATGCAGGACCTGGAAAATAAAAAAAGACCTTGATGGTTGGGAAGTATGGCTTAAATACTAACACTCTGCATTTTAACAGAATATTTTGTGCCCATCTCTGCTGCCAGTGAGTCTCTTATTCAGCATGGGTACTGTCACACCACTCTTTCTGTCCGGAGTGTTCACTTAATAACCCTAGTGCTGCTTATTGCAGGGAGAGAAACAGACCCATGGCTGAACAAATAGGTGGAGCAGAGGCACATCAGAGCAGTGTAATACCATCAGACTGGCATTAGCATTGCAGCCTAATGCAATCAAAAGAGGATACAGAGGCACTGAGCACTAAGCTGGTTTGTGCAGGGAGAGAGTGATTTAGAAAGGTCTGTTTTCCATTCCTCACCACCCCTGCCACGGCACACAACAAAAGACATGAGCTGAATGGAGCTGCTCCTAATGCACAGACTCTCCGTATTGATTAGGGCCTGTGAACAGACTGTTTTTCAGAAATGTGCCCTTCTAATAACGCTGAAAGCCACAGGAGGCTGTGCATTGGAGTTTAGATACCAGCATAAAACAATGTCTGAAACTACAAACCCAAGTCTGATATACAATACATGCCAGAAGTTTGAGCTCACACTTGGATTTTTTTACAAATAAATAATACACTGCTGTATTATTGCAAGAAAACTTTGGAAATACTTAAAGCAAGTAACCAAAGTAAGTTTTAACAAGCAGCAACCAGATTATTTAACAAGACACATTTTCCTCTAGTTTACATATTACATTTTTGTACATTTTGCCAGAATTCTATCCTGTCTGAAGAAAAGCAAACATTTTTGAGAATCATGTCATGCTTTACCAGTCTCCCCAGATCTTTGTCCCATTAAGCAGGCATTGGATGCTTGAAAAGGTGCTGGGATGGTTTGGACACAATTATTTCCAAAAATTGCTGAAAAGGATGCTGCAAATTTGTTCTATTACGATAGAGGCAAGGAGTAGCAATTCTGATCAATCTTGTCCAGAAGAAGCTTGATTTTGTATATTGTTGCATTACACTTCATAAACATTTGAAGAATGTTTTCTTGTATTCACATTTGAAAGAGCAGCGTATCATTTTTTTTAATCGAAGAAAGGGCTCAAACGTATTGCCTGTGGTGTATATAGATAGAAGCTTCAGTAGCTACAATAGCCTTGTTGGTTCTTGAGATCTTAGGAAGCAAACAAATCAGACAACAGGTACAGAAAGGAGGAACTTGAGTACATTTGATACAGCAATGGCCATTCTAGTACTTCTAGTGTTAAACAATGTCGGATTGATTTATCACAGTAAACGGTGCCAACACCCAGATATTCTATACGTTTTATACCTCTTGTTCAGTGTCATGCCAAAAAGTTTACTCCATGTTGTAAACTCCTAATAAAGCACCAGGTTGATGAAAAGTCATTAGGCCCTTTATTTATTATTGTCTTTATTTTGCAAAGTTGTAACTGTGTCCATGTTGATATATATCTATTATGAGACTAAAAACAATTTTTTGTTTGTCAAGCTGATGTAGGTGGTGGTTTTGCAATGCATTGTTTATAGTCTAGTTAAAAAGGCATTGATGGTGATGTTGGGGTGAGGTGCTCCCTCTTTCACTTTTGTTAACTCGATGCCCTCTAAATGTGGATGAATGTAAACATATGCCATTCCCTTATTGTGCCGTGTGGTGGTGCCTGGCAGGCAGCTGTGGCAGAATGTGACTGCAGCACTGAAGGCGGGAGACATTGACGTGGCCACAGAGCACAAGCACCAGCTGGAGGAGAGACAGCGCAGCGAGGAGAAGCAAAGAGCGGCCACCAATACTCCTTGGAAACCCAAGTACTTCATCAAAGAGGTGAGACATCGTGATACCACAAAAACGCCTCACTGCGTCTTGCCTCTTGCATGTGGTCTGGGCTTCAGAGAGTGAAAACAGGACATTAGCAGCAGTAATAATAGCTGAATAGTGAGAGAGTATACATGTCAACACAGATTCTTCAGATCTCCCAGTGGAACATTTGTACCACTATTAGTTTAACAGAACAAATGAGGAAATAGGAAAAAGTTTCCACTGCCAGCACACTGCACATTCGTTAAGGACTAAGCTTATAATATTAAAGGTTAAACCCCTCAAATAATTGAGCTTTTTTTTTTCGCTCGCAAACAAAATATAAATGATTGATATTCCAAAATGTCTGTGTCCAGGGAGAAGGCTGGGTGTACCACAATCCTTTGTGGAAGACAAACTGCTGAGGGAAAATGAGCCATACGCTAGCTGTCTGCCACAGAGGCCAGCCTACAAAGAGGCGGAGCCCCAGGCGAAGAATTCTGGCCAGCCAACAAGAGGAGCCAGACCATTTCTCTGACATCAAACAGAGTCCAAGGTGCCAAAACATGAAGAACAAAAAACAAACCAGAGAGTCTCCAACCCCAGCAACTACCCAAAGACTCGAAAGTGGAGTAACCAAGCTCTGCAGCAACCAAAAGACCTGCCGGCCTGATGGGTGCCCAAGGATATACTTCGGTCCCAGCTGCTGGGAGAATTTAACTGTGGAGGCCAGGCGTTACCACTTGCATTCCTTCTTTACATCTGAGTTAGTTTTCTCCTTCACATATGCTTCCAGAGTTTGGATTCCCAAAGATGTAGGAGAGTGGATGCCCTGAGGGGGGGGTCAAGTCCTTATCAGTAGCTTCACAGGTTTTAACTTGTTAAAAATTAGGCCAAAAAGCACTGGTAGACGTGCCACTACATAAGAGATCAGCAAGATCACCAAGCGTTCCAGTCCGGCATGAGTGGTTTGGAGAGAGATAACAGTGCCACTGGTTTAGAGTAGAAGAGAAAATAGATTGCTCTTGTAGCTCAAAGCAGATATGCTGACAAACCACTTCATTTGGTACACCTCTCTCGTATCTACACTCATCTGTTTTATTAGCTCCACTTTCCATACAGGTGAACATTGTAGTTTACAGAAAGTGTAGTCTGTCTGTTTCTCTATCGTTTGTTAGCTCCCTTTACAGTATTCATCAGTGGACATGACACCACAGTGGAAGATACTGTTAGGGTTGTGGATCATTTTCAGAAAAACAGTGACATCAATGTTGTAAAGACACTAGTGTGTGTTGTGCTACATATTGTGGTCACACACAGACATGCTACAGGACTTTATAAACACTTTGTCCACTTACTGTCCATTCTCAGGCACTTCTTGCCCATTGGCCCACTTCACTGATTTAATGTTGATGATGGTTCATCTCATGATGCAGTTTGTGTTAGTCATCATCACACCCTTGGCCAGTGGCGGTTGGCTGGATCATTTTGGTTTGAATATGTCCCTGATGTGCCACTGACGCCACTCCATGGTCTTCTTTGTGCAGCACACCATGTCAGTATTACTGCTGTGTTGAAAATGATCTTACCACTCAAATACTAACAAATGTGGAGGAAACAGTCTAATTGTAAACTACAAAGTACACCTTTCATGTGGCTTGGTGTATACAGTAAGTCTGGTCTACAGTCTGAAAGAATCAGATTTAATTTAATGCCCAATCTGATTCTGTGGGAAACTCCCTCAGTTGTAGGTGACGTGTGCCTCAGCTGAGAACCAGGAGCCAAGAGAACAAGAATGATTATACTGGTGTAATTCAATAACTAGTGAAAGCTATTTTATTAAAGATTGTTTGAGTCTAGACTTGTCTGAAACTCCCTCTGCCCCAGGGATCATGAGCTCAAGCCAAGAAAAAGTGGAATAATATGAGGTCAAAATCATTTTTGGATCCAAACTCATTCCTATTAATCAGGGAAGTCCATGAAGCTTCTGTCTCACGTCCACAGCCTTTAACATGCATTTTAAGTAAATTCTTCTGGGATTTCCAAGAGTGAATATTTTCCTAAAGTTCTTCAACTGACCACTGCACATCCTATTTTACAGGCTCTTTTTGTTTTATTATTTTTTGGTTTGAACATAGCTTTTACTTATTTTTCAGTCTCAGTCCCTGGTAAGTGCTGAGCACAGTGTTTTCAACATTTTTTGCAGTAAACAGTTACAATATTTGAGGGCAAGTCACTAATAGTTTTACCACGGGTAAAATTTAACTGGAGAGTATATTGTTGCAAAGGTTTGTCTAGATAATAAAACTGTACATTTTTCAAGCCAAATATGTTTTGTTATATAAACCAATATGTTCATATATCACAATACACAGGTTTCTGATTTTAAGCACCAGGGCTGGACTGATATGAAGGTTTGTTGAAGTTAAACATTCCTGGTGACTTTTGTGTACTCTGGATCTAGGAGTCTATCCTTTAACCTGTATCCTAGTTAAGGAATTATAGATTGCCTGATGTTACACCTTCAACTGTTTCTTCTGTGTATAGATTGTTAAGTTCAGATATTTGATTTAGCAGTCAGATTTGATATGGGAGGCAGAAGGGGTGTTTACAGGCCTTACATGAATGAAGAAGCACTTTTGCACGTTTCTTAAGAGTGTGCCGCATTAAGGCACGTTCTATAGAGTAGTAAAGTTTAGCTCCGTCAGCTTCCAGATGTGAAACCTGCGGTCTTGTCCACACGAGTGAGAAGTGATGTACGGCATCGTAATGTAATTTGAGCTTAGACCAAACACTTTGACCATCAGTGTGTAGAAAGAAAAAGCTATGCAACACGTAAACACTTTCATTTCACTGTATACAAGCAGGGAGAGGACTCTCCCACACTACAGTATGTGTTTGAAATAAAGAACTATAAGAATTCATCCAGTGTACTTTCCTCACGGTGGTGAATATATCTGGTTAAACTAAACACGGCTATGAAATAAATGCTCTCAAAGTAGAATATTCGTGTGAACGATTAAGCTCGGATGGATAATACTTTTCAGTCTGTCGTTGGCTTTTGCGACAAACATCGGTTCTTTTTTTTTATGAGCACTTCTCAGAACCAGCAGATTTGAAAATGTCTGATTCCTTCAGCGCGCTGTGTAAGTTCACACCTACCTTTTATAAAATGCTGCATATATAGGGCAAATGCTAACCCTAGAATATAGAACCTTTGGAAATTTAACAAATATACATTTAAACAGAAACATTTAGAAGAAATAAACCAACCCATGATGCCACCTAGAGGACAAATGCTTAGTTGCACTAATGCCCACTATATACACTACGAAACCAAACCCCTTAATTTTTACCTTAAGTTCCAAGAAAGTAAGGAAAATTAAGTGGAAAAGTGCACAGATTAAGGCTAATTAAGGGGTAAAACTACTGAATTTTC
>JBBKCR010000006.1:14425025-14438489 GCA_037577295.1 Ladigesia roloffi | reverse complement strand
TTTTTTAAATTTGCCCCTTAAATAACTGAGCCTCCTGAAGAAAATGCCATATGTTTAGTATTAAGGGGTTTCACACTAACACCTTAAATCCACTTTTAAGGTAAAATTAAGGGAACAGTTTCAAATTAATGGGCACTTAATTCAAAATAAGGTGTTTGGTGCATAACTTAAGGTAGAATTAAGAATATTTTAAGTACATTGTGTTTCATAGTGATAGGGCCTTCCCATAATTCCTTCACTCTAAAAAACCGATGCGAGGTAAAGGATGAACAAAAACGTCAACTACAAAATATAATTTGTTTAGTTATTGCTGTCCTACAGTGAATGGAGAAAGAGCTCAGGCTCTCTCTGATGTAAAAGGTGGTCAAATGGAGCCATGGGGAATGAGAATTTAACTTAAAACACATTTATCATTTTTATTATGAGACTGCCATAGATCATTAAACTGACTAAAGAGTTTGGCTGGGGAGTAAACAAACGTAAAGTTCCAAAAGAAAAAGTGCAAAAATGGTCCGCAGAGATAAGGCAGAACCTTTCATTTACTCTTTTAATCACAAAGGCATTGCTCATTCTGACAGTGGCATCCTTTCTTACTTTTCTTTCTTTTTTTACAATTCATGGAAGAAGCCCCAATTTCAACAATTTTTTTTTGTTTCATTTCTTGATGAGATGCTGCCCTCTTTTAAAACTTCAGATTTGTTCTTACAAATAAATACCTTTAGTGCCCATTTTGTACGAAATACATATGATGTTCAGCAAATGGCCGTATGGAGGAGTCAGCATCGTCCTCAAAAATGACTATAACCTCCTTCTCAATCACACGAGAGATGAGGCAAAAGCAGTGCACTGAGGTAAAGGGGGGGAGAGAGAAAGACATGTAGCAAAAGATCAAACCAAGATGGGAAGTGTGGGGACCATTACTGTAATCGTCCACGAGAAGTAGCAGAGAAATTAAACAGATGCAAACGAGATGCAGGTGTGCTATGCTAAACAGAAGAAAAAAAAAGGAAAAATAAAGGAAAAAAAAAAAAAAATTACCTTGTCACTAAGTATACGCACTCTTCACCCGCATGCTACTCAGTAGTGGATCCACTTGAAGGTGAACTAAGCCAAAGTGCATTCAGGCTAGTAAGTAATGCAGCATTTTATAAAACCCTACAACAAACATTAGCCTCACTTGTTCCTGCAGGCAAAGTGAGGGTTTTTAGCAGAAAAAAAAATTGGGGTGGAAAGATTCCTATAAGGCCCAACACAGCAGACAAAGAAGGGGAGAACATCCTTTATCCAACAGTCTATCTACAGCATTCACTTCACCTGGGGCACTGCTGAAACCAAGCAGCAGAGCCACTGGACAAGAGAAAAAAGAAAACATAAACAAAAAACAAAAAAACAAACACACACATTTCCGTTTTAGAATTATTGCATAACCTTCTCATAACCAATGGAAAAACAAAACTATATTTAAAATTACCACAACAATTAAACATCAGTTATAAATCAGTCTTTTGCAATGCCTGCTGTGTTGAGATTCACATTCAAGTGACAATGACCTCACTGCATTCTGGGAAATAGGCAGGAGGGTGTTTGGCCCTCTGTACTGCAGACCACTCCATAGCTTTTATTATTATTTATTTTATCAAAAAGTAACAAGTTAGCACAGGCTCTGAATTAATGAACAAAAAACCCCAAACAATAAACCAAACGAACAAACAAAAAATAATAAACAGCGGGATCTCTTTGGTGCTACTGCTCCGAGGTTCACTCAGTTTAAATCACTTCAATTTTATATTACCGTAATGGTGGATTAGGTTAGACTGTACCACAAAAAAGGGGGTGGCATCTTGATGGCTAGGACAGCTGAACTGCCTTACCAACACATTCAAGTACAAAAGAAAAAAGACAAAAAAAAAAGTCCAAGAATCATCAGATTAAAACCGACAGAGATCCCTGTCCAGGCCCTCTCCTCCAACTCCCTCAGTCAGATCACACAGTCGTCATGGCAATCACAGCATCAAAGCCTCCAAACAAATACTTTCAAGGTGGTCGGATGCCAGACGACTTGTTTGCTCTTCTTCTTGATTTGTTGGATTACTGGTTGCATTTGTCATTGTCTTTTTTGCCTCATTTGCCATTTTCACCCTTTCCGTTTAATAACTAAACTGATTTTTTATTCAGTTTCTTGCCTTTTTTCAGCACTAGTTTGTTTTTAACGTATCCCCGCTTCCTCTTGGCCGTCTAAAGAAAGAAGGAAAAATAAAACCCGTTAAAAACCCAGAGAAATACATTCAAGTATTTCTGCTTTTAAATAAAAATTGCTATGTTATTTAAAAAGAGAAAAACCGGAGTGAATACCAGGAAAGCGTACCTTTTTTGAGGTGTACTTCTGTTTGGCCGCAATGTTGCGGAGCTTGTGGTCCAGAGCCTGCCGGTTCTCCTGCTTCTTCACTCTGTAGATGCGCACCAGCCAGTGCTCAGAGGTGAACGCCTCCTCCAGGTGCTTCAAGCGTATGTCCTTGTTGCCAATCTCGGCGTTCCGCGTTCGGTCAAAGCCAGGCGGGGTGCGGAAATCCAGCTGGGAATGAGATCCAACATGTTAGTGAGAGTCTAGCACAGATCGTAAGAAAAAAAACCCAAAACAACAAGACAGCACCTTTTTAAAAAGGATCTATAATGAGAAAAGAAGAAGAGAATTACCTGCATCTCTCCAAAGCGGTAGTAAGACATTTTATACATGAGGCAGTTAAGCAGGGTGGGAGAGCCAGCCTTGTCTACTCTGAATTCTCCCTGAGGAGTGAAGTAGTCACTCTCCTGGGGAAAAGAACAATACTTCTGTCAGGGGAAGCAGTCTACTAATTACATTTAAATCTAATTATATTTAAGAGACGAAATATTTAGGATTTAAAGTAATACATGTATGTTTACAACACAAAGTCTAACCCTTCAACTAGACCACTTACTGAAATGTAAACATTTAAACCTACCCGGATGTCTTTAGGATGCTCTCCCTCTGCAATGCGCACCATCCACAGGAACTTGTTGATATCATCTCCTGAGTACCCAATCACTCCGCCAAAAATGATAAGGACATAATCCACATCTAGGGATTTCATAATCTCATATGCTGCACTCTCATTGGAAGACATGGCCTTGCCCACCTACACCATGAAAAGATTGCAGCAATTAACACTACTGCCCACAAGATGGCACGACTGAGACATGGCAGAAATCAAGACACCTGCAAGAGAGAACTGAATGTTCTAGCGCAGTAATTTCCTTTTGCAATTAGATTTAGGGTTGTCCATGGAATTCTAACTTTATTAGACAGAGCAAAATCTCCCCAGATTACCATCTGTGTCTTTCTGTGCAACAGCTGGTGTCAGAATGAAGCTGCATTTTTTGTTTCATCAGGAGTTGTTAACTTGCACATCAAAGACTCCAGACTTTTAAAGTATTACTGGATTTCAGACACCATTTGTTTGGTCAATTTCTTTTGTCCGCTTATTGCACAAAACATGTTGAATTTGTTTACACAGCAAAGTGGATCAGATTTGTTTATTAAGCCAGATTTTTGGCTTGAGTGTCCAGATTTCAAGATACAAAAAAAACAATTTGCATACAACATTGTAATTGCAAATCCATATGGGTTGATATAGTTGCAACACACTAACTAGGGAAACGGTTGGCCAAACTACTGACAAAAAAAATAAAAAATTTAAGAAGGAACATATATAAGAAGGAAAAAGACAATTATATCTGACTGGTCAAACTGGGTCACATTTCCAGATGTCTCATTTGATTTAGATTTGAACCCCCATATAAATATCATTTAATCTGCCACTTTGCCATAAAGATGGCAGAAAATCTGTCCTGTAAGTTAAATAAAAAAACTACATACGAAGTTGGGTGTTCTCTTTGTACTCAGTTAAGGGTCTCCTTACCAGTGCTATGTGGCTGTTGTTCCACGTGTTGTTGTCCACTAGTGTAGTTCTATTAGCCATGCCCGCTATCTGATAGCCATAGTCCCACCAAGACATGACCCTTGCGTGTTCATCTGTGTTCTGCCTCAGCCAGTAATACGCCTCACGGAAGTCATCTAGAATGTTCCTCGACCTGATTAGGAAGAATCAAAACAGGTTACAGCATAGCATGTATACTTCAGCTTATACTTAAGTTACACTGGTGTGTGTGTGTGCGCACGCGTGTGTGTGCGTGTGCGCACACAATCCCTTGTAATAGTGAGACAGTTGATCATATGCTGTTATCATACTCCTTACCCATCATGGTTATATGATGCCAGAACCACACTGGGGCTGGAGTATGCATTGCTGGTAACCCAGGTGCAGTGCACAGCAAACATCATCAGTAACATCAGCATCAACATGGTCACTATGCTCTTAATGTTGGGCCCAAGGCCTTCTTCTGGTCTGTCCTGCTCAGACACGTGCTTGCGCACTTTCCCTGCCTGCAAAAATAGCACAAACACAAAGTCATACCTGGGAAACTGTCACATGATTTATTGTTCGCTGAAGGAGTTAGCGATATGCACAGTGATAAATGAGAAAATATGACATTCTCTAAGGATTTACAAGAAAAAACTGCAGTTATACTTTATACATGACTCTGATTTGCGCAGGCCAAAAATAGAGTAAAAGACAACAGAACTACACTGGACGGCAACAGAACTACAGTTCGTGATCATCAGAGCTACAGAAATGGTGAAACAAAGGTTTTTTACATGACTCATTTAATGACCTATTCAAAAGCTCTTTCCATCTATAAAGCTTAGGAGTTATGAAGAAGCAACTATTAGCAGCTAGCATGCCTTCACATGTTATCTAATGGACGAAAAGCAAAAGAATCAGATCTTTGGATCCGCTATAAGGCATTATTTACTGGGATATCATCCCAGAAATTCCATATATGTATTCCATATCCCATTCCATACCTACTGGAAATATGCTGAGGTGTAAAAAGAGAAGTAGTCTGGAGGGACTGAGATCTACCTTGTCGTAGAGGTTTCCTGAGTTCCTCTTGTCATCTTCATCGCTGCTGTCCTCAGCAGGTGGGTTCTCTCGCTTCATGTCGTCTCCCAGGTAGTGCTCAAACACGCTGGAGAAAGCAATGGCTGACAGCATGCACACCACTGGGGTCAAGGTCAGCATGAGACGCACCATCACGCCTGCAAAGTACACCGCACTGATGGCATACAGCGCCACTAGAGGGGAGCAAAGAATAAATCAGTGAATGCTATAGTTCTGAAATATTGAGAAGCTCAATGTGCAGCATCTGTTGATCCTCCTGGTAAAAAAACAACTAGTGGCATTCCTTAATTTAGATTGTGCATCATTATTTGGTACAGAATTATGACAGGATAAAACTTGCTCGGAATTGCAGAGAAAATGCACCCTAATTGAAATTCAAATAGACTTGACGAGAGCCATCAGGACACAATCTGCTTTAGGGTCAAAACAACTGATGCAACGGCCGGCAAGTAACGGGTCTGAACTAAAACAGGTAAACAGGTTGGACCAATATGGCGATTGCAGGGTTTTCAAACACTCTGAATGTCGAAATGTAAGAGATATAGCTAGAATTACTCTGCTGAACTACTTGTTTGTGCAAAAGGTCAAGAAGACCGCAATATGGTAATAATGGGAGCAAGAGTCCTCACCAAAAACCCGTTCATCATTGATGTTCTTGATGCAGAACCAAAGTCCTGCAGGAAAAGTGCACACTAGGATGTGCAGGTCAAAAAAGAAGGACACCCAGGTGGTGGGCTGGTGTTCTGACACGGAGGCGATGATGGGAATGTGAATCTTGGCATATCTGCAGAAATCAGAGGAAGAAAGAGAGAACAGAGCTGGATTATACAAATCACTAATATATAGACTCAATGCTGATGCCAAAATAAATAATACTGGACAAAATTTTAGCCTTTGTCCTTAATAATAAAGCAGCAGAATCATACTTGGGAGAAAAAAAACAAAAAAAGCTTTTTTCCCCTCAAAGTTGAGTATTTCAGCCTCAAACTGCCTTAACATCAAATGCTTGTTCTCTGGGAGAGAAGTGGAAACGTAGCCTAAGGAGCCAAGCAAATTCACCATGTGACACTAGGTTTAGATTTTTGACAAGCTGTCTAAAAAGAGAATAGGAGAAAAATGTAATTGTTTTATTGACCAGTCCTGTTCTTCTTCAGTGGCATATACCACATATACTGGTTAGCAGAGGCACAAGACAAATCCATTCTCACTTTGGGTGAGTGTCATTCTGATCATTATCTCCTGGCATGACCTTCTATCTTTCTCCTCTGACTGCAGTGCAGAAGGCTGATTCTGCACAGAGGATTCAACAGCATGGCCCATGCCTCCATCACCCCTGCAGAGTGCTGCATAGTTACACATTAATGAATTTCTTTTGACATTACCAGGTCAAAAAGGACTTTAGTCTGGCATTTTGTTCCTACTGAGATTTCATAAATTATAATCATATTCTGAATGATAAGATTGGTATAACCAGTAATCAAACAAAGTTAGGAGTTCAGACAGATCAGCCTCAGAGTCCAGTCAGGTTGTAGATCACAGACAAACTGACATCTTTAATTACAAACACCATCGAACAGAATGAAAACCTAAATCTCCATCATGATATTGGCCTGTGTATTCCTGATACTACAGCAAGTCCCAAAAGTTTCAATATATTGTGTGAGTATCTTGGCCGAACCTCAGATGGAGTTTGAGAAAGTACTGATGAACCTGACATTCAAATAATGTAAGTAGTGCAAATATTTTGGACAATACAATGCAGTAAAAATGACCCACAACATTAAAAAGGTTTACAATATATAACTGTAATACAGTGACCGTAAAACAGGTGAACTAATGTGCACTTACCCGGTGTCCCACAGCGAGTAAAAGCGGCCACTCCACGGTGCAATGTAGCCTGAAAGCCCAAACCACAACAGGAAGATAAAACACTTACAAACAACAAACAGTGCAACACCTATCCCCCTTGGCAGCATCTAAGAGGTGAAGAGCTTGGATTCCTTCCAACAACCTAATACCTCACCTATATCCAACGCTCTTTCAATTAATTTTCACCGCAAAGCTGCGATTATTCTAAATGCAACACGAGGAAAAGAAAGAACTGCCCTAATGAGATCTCGGAGGCTTGTTCCTGGGATGGCGTGATTAATGAATGGCTACTGCAGTTTGGGAACATAAGCACTGTGTGTACACGTGCAGAGGGAGCAATTCTGTGCGAACAGGATCAAACAGTTCCCCTGAATGTAGGTTAAAAATAACTGCCGATATCTCAGAAGGAACAGGTCTTATGTATAAACATGTGCAAGACCTACGGTGGAATAATCAGAGGCTGGGGAACGGGGTCAAAAGGAAGACATGTTCTGTGTAAAGGCTACATTGCTAAGGTGCCACAGTTGCTGCAGTCTCACCTGTGTAGGTCAAATAAATGACTGTAAGGAAGACCACCCCAGCAGCCAGAGATACTCCAAGGAAAAAGAGGGTCTGGAACTCCTGCTTTGTCAGCCTGTCCTTGAGATACTGCAAGAAAGCATAGGCCTGCAGCAATGCAAACACACCTGCAAAGACAAGCACATATGCATGGGTCAGTAGCCTCAGTGGTCCTCATTTGCTGATCTTAGAGCTTTCCTCCGCTCCATAAAATATTGAAACGTGACCAAGTGTGTGGAAGGGTAACTTCTAGTAGTCCGGCAAGAGCTTAGAGAGAACTCATCTTACCTGCTGCAGCCATGTGCTCACTTGTCCTTATAGGCTGGAAGCCCACGAATGGGATTTGCATGGACAGAACCAAGCCCACTATGTAAAATGTGCTGTATGCTGAAATAGATAAAAAATAAAAAGTGGTTAAACACAAACACATGCAGAATTGCAAAACCTCTCTGTGACTTATTGACAGACTGGCTAAGCAAGGTTATTCATCCCATTCCAATTTAGAGCTCGATTTCCATTTTACTGTAAAACGGGGGAAGGAAGCAGCAGTGAGTGGAGAAAATGAGAGTGAGCCAAGCAGTCTCTGTGCAGGGAGGCAGGGCCGAAGCACACTCTGAATCTTCTATGAACTGAACCGCAGTGCTCCCCCAACAGAGCCAGGGCTCAGGAAGAGAGAGAGGGAAAACATATCAGTATGAGACTCAAATGCAAATATATTCTAAAACCTCTCAAATTATGTTCACATGCTCACAATTTGGAGATGACTAGTGTCACAGGCCATATTCAATCAGAGTTCTTCATTACTGCAGGAAAACCTTTTTATCCACAGCTCTCATTCCAATCACAGTCATGATATGAAATTGAATCATTTACAAGAAAAATATTTTTTTATATAACTAACCCAGACATAGCCAAATCATCTTTGCACATTTCATTGTGACAGAATGAAGGCTTGATGACAAGTAGGAAGAAAATCATCCATCAATAATCTACCATACGAGGTGTTAATTTAACATGTGGTACTACACTACAGGCACAAAGACACCCCAGGTTGATAAAACACCGGAATAGGCAATAAACTGAAACTAAACTAAACAAAGTAACCAGTGCTGAGTATGATGGGGTGATTGGGAGGTAAGAAATGGGGAACCGGGTGGAGCAATGTGGTCCTCCTGGTGTCAGGATTTCATTTGATTTGATTCAAATGTCAATCATATCAAGACCTCTACAAATGCTACACTGATGGGAAATACGCTGAATTCCTTTGTCCAGTAGCGTCTGACACAAACCCAAACAGAAGCTCTTAGCGGTGGCATTCCTGCTTCAAGAAGCTATTGAATATCATTCCAAAGAGAAGTGAGGGCAAACCGAAGTCTCACATTCCCCTAGAGCTGCCCGTTTCTTTCTGAATAATACTAAGAGCATGTTTGACCACTCACCCACAGATGGCTTCTAAAAGTCACATTTAAATTATGGAATCACCAACCTCTCAATGATACAGCCAACAGTCTTTCAATCACAAATGCTTTTTCAGCATTCAATCACAAATTCCATCATACTGCAGATACATAACTTACAGCACAGAAGCTGTTAGGCCTCAGCCTGCACTACTACAAATGGTGTAAAACTAAAAAACAAAACAAATGGTGTTTAAAAATAAAAATACGAATACAAACTAGCAAAGCAAATCTCAGTATATAGATTTATTTTTCCTTTCTATTTTTTATAGCAAAATTAAATGACATATACCTCTAATAAAAGCTGCTCAATCCAAGAATTAACTCATATTTCTATCAGTTAATAAGTATGTTTTTGCAGGCAGGTAAAGATATGACTGTATTTTATAAAAGAAACAGTAACATTAATTCATACTGATTTATTACACTAAGGAGTTTTTGCCCTTTGCCCAGACTGTTTCTCATTCTGTCCAAAAGCAGAGTTATCATAAGCACCTTTGGAATATCTGCTGAACCGAGATGTCCTTAAATCTTATCGGTCTAATCCATTAGCTAGACGAACAGCAGAGCTGTGTGACTGATGCTCCACAGGGAGCTGGATGTAGCACCTGTGCCATGGGACCCAGCATTTCAGTGCAGTTCTGAATGGAACTAATGCACAGCATCCATCACAGGGCCCATTTCCGGCTGCAGCAGCTGGGCCAGTGCACCAAGGAGCCCTGAGGAGAGGACTAATAAAAGTCTTAACAGAATTAGCAGCAAGGAGCATCGGATCCTGCTCTTCCATCAGAAAAGTGCTGCAGGGCCCACACACATTCACACAACCTTCAATTTTTCGTTTAAAATCAAACCCCTGCAATCTATCAGACAAATGAAGGGAAAAACATCTTAAAGACAATGCTTTGCTCTTCAAAAAAGCTTCAGTACCTCAGCTGATGGGAGGGTGACATCAAAGCTCAAAGCTATTATTCACAGGCCCTACTTGAGACAATTAGGCTGTGATTTATGGGTAAAATCTATGTAAGGATGTGGTTTTTCCACATGAAAGCTTCAGCAGGCCTCAGATCAACCAGAGTTTATCAGATCGGTTGTGAAAGGCAGAGAGGAGTAGGTGGAATAAATTTGTCATTAAAAGAGTGCCATCTCCGCTAAACATGGCTGTCCCTGCTGGGCAGACCCCAGTGATGCAGCGGTGATGGAGCAGCAGTGAATGCTGAACAACTCAAGGCCCAGTGCTCCATATTTACAGGTGTGCTTATGAAAGTGCCTGCTATGAAACCCAATAAAGAGAGCAAGCCATGGTATTCTCATTACTGGAAAAAAAGACTGAAGTCTAAAACCAGTGTTTGTATGAGGGGAGTGTGGGCGGTCGTGTCTGTGCCTCATAAAAGGGCAAACACGAACACACATGCACTCACAGAGGGCACTGACTCACCAATATAAAGCCTCCTGCTGAAACGCTGCATGAGAAGCAGCACAAACACATGTAGAGGGATCAGGTTGATGATGAAGACATAGCCACCCCATGCGGACACCTGCAGCACACAAAAACAAAAGCATTAAACACATATGCAGAAAATCAGTCATGAGCTAGCCCAGCTACTCTTTAAACTTAAAGCCTGCAGGTTTGCTGACGGTTCTCCAGGCTGAGAAGAAAGCCTGTTCTGAAATTGAAGGCTCAGGTTGTTATTCCGTCATGAACATGTTAAGAAAGCTAGAGACAAAAGGAAGACTGGGGTACAACACCACTATTAACAAGCGCAGCCGGTCTCCTGAGGGAAAGCTCTTAGGGCTCAAACGGCTCATGTTCATTAATGCCACCAGTCTGTGTTGCCGTCCTGAGTCCTTTGTGATGGATGGTGCCGTTTGCCCATTTATTTACTTTACATATTTTCTTAATGAGATCAGTGGGAGCGTGCACACACACACACCCCCACACACCCACCCATCCACCACCTGAGAAATGAGACAATTATAAGTTACAATACCCAACTCACACACAGTCATGTAATGCTCAAAACCCCCCAAACGCATTCCTGCAAAGACTCAAGCATACATATAATTTCATACTAGCATAAGCAAAACATTTTTTTCTCAGTTTTTCCTTAATGAAATAATGAAATGCGCTGACGACTGGAGAAACACATGGTATTCCAAATTAAGGAAAATTCAAGAGAATATTAAAGCACAAACTCACCATATAGAAGTAAGACAGGCAACAGCCAATGGTCCAGAACACAGAACCTGTCTTAACAGACTTCACCTGAAAGAGACAGTCAATGCTTAAGAAAATGCAGACACTTTCTTTGATAATGGTGCCTGACAGACAATAGTACACTGTCATAGCGCCACAAGGTAACAATTTATTAGCCCACCTGAATGCATGATTGATTAGGACACAATGAAAACCCAATAAAAATCTAAGCAGTCATTTTATAATGCACGCTATGGGATTTTTCCCTCCTACATTAAGGTATTAATAGGGCTTTAGGCTTATGCCATGGTCACATGTGTCAAATATGACATCTCTCTTGCCCACACACACACACACGCACACACACACCAAACTATCCATTAAAAATGGATGACAGCTGGTTGCTCTGTCACTTGTCAAAGTCGTTTGTGTTATCTTGGCATTAATCAACGGGTTTATATAAAGGAAACTTGCCTTTAATGCAGTAGACATCATATTAAATGGAAGGTAATAAACACAGTCAGTGATGAGCCTACTGCAGAGTCCAAAATCATAATTATGATTAATAGTGCAGTATTAATCTCTAAAAGCATAAAGCACTGTGCAAGGAGAACAGTAATTAAGAGACAAAGAATAGGGCCCATTCAGGCTTTGACCGGAATGACAAATACAATCTTGTATCTGTGCTTTCTAGTTCAAACGGAGTGGACTACATCCACAGTGTGGTGGTGCGATACACTGCAGATTATCTAGGGATTAGTTTTAGCACCACATGCCCCTCTCCTTTATTCATTTTTTTTTTTTTGCTCTGTAGTAGCGTCTGCCTGAGATTATACTGCTTAAAGCAAAAAATCTATGTAATAGGTGGAGTTAGCTAGCTAGTCATTTGTGAGCATTTAGTGCTCACAAAGAAGCCAATTTTTAAAATGCTTTGTATTTAAAATGTTGGTTTTTTTTATAAAAGTTAATAACTGAACCATTAATTTCACATGGGTTTCAGAACAAGTTGGCTTTCCTTTAAAGCTTCTGACTTCTTAAAATATACAATGGGGGAAGAAATATTAGCCATGACCCACAGCTTACTTTTAGTAAAAACCACTCTTTATTCAAACTACACAATAGCATTTAGAATTTACATCAAGGGTAAGCGTTCTATTTTATGTAGGTAAACAAATGAAGAATATTGTAAGAACACCACTTAGAATGAACAATAAATGCTTTTTAATTCCCCCAACTTTTTTCAGTAATGCCATGTGTGATTCTAGCTGTATTAGCTGAACTGGGGCAGGTGCTGTAATTGACTGACTATGAAAAGGATTTGTGATTATGACTATGAAAAGGATTTGTGATTATAATCCAGAATGGATGTGCAGTGCTCATAATTCTCAAGTTTGCCAAGTAATAATTTTGTAGTGAGTCACCTTCTATAGTTTGCTAAACCTGCAGCTCATGCTATAATAATAGTGCTGTTCAAATCAGCTGCACATTAGTGTAATAAAACCAGCGAACAATGTCTTCCTGTGACCAAAGGTGAGAATGCTATAATGGATGTTAACCTGACACAGTTCCTTTATTTTCAAGCTCAAAATGAGAGCCAATTTAAAGATAGAAGAAAAGTAAAATATCTTAAGGTAAGTGACATTCCAGACAGGTTGTTCTGCAAAAATCAGCAAGTGAAGCACTGCCTTTACTCCAGCTTACCCATAGGTAGTAGGTGAACTGCAGGGCAAAGATAGCAATGCCCTCATTGTCAAAGGAGCCAGCGACGGAGCGGGAGATGTAGCCAGGCACTATAGCAATAAAGCATGCAGCCAGTAGCCCAGCCCCCTGATTCCACAACTCCCTTGTCAGCAGGAAGGTTGAGATAGCGGTCAGGCCACTAAAGATCGGAGCCAGGAACACACACACGTCACGGATGTGCACAGTCACATGGAGGAGGTTCAGAAGGTAGTGGATGAGACCTGCCGTCAACATCAGCCCGGGATACACCTGCAAACACACAGAGCGGGTGAGAGAGAAGGGAAGATAATGAATATCACGGTGTAAAAATAAACAAGTAGTTTAGCACCACAAAAGACACTAACTATGTAAGTGACCATGATAGTGGGTGCTTGGGTGGTCAGGATGGCTTGAAATGCAGAAAAAGTAAAGAGGATTAGTTGCATAAGCTATTGTTGTGGCAGAATTAGCATTTATTAATTGTAATTTTTTCATATCTTATGGTATTAATCATTCTATTGGTTTATTAATTATAAAATTGTGTAATTATAATGTATCCATATTCACTGTAATAATGTCTGCACTTCACTTTGGTTCGGAGTGTGTGTGTGTGTTTAGGCTGATT
>JBBKCR010000006.1:14397997-14424925 GCA_037577295.1 Ladigesia roloffi | reverse complement strand
TGGTGTTTGTTCCTGCTAAAGAATCTCTTCCACCCAGCCGATTCATCCCTGGCTAAAGGGGGCAATTCCCCCAACACTATTTAATTATTTGTAAAAAGATTTAATGATTATTACAACATTTGAAAATCATGAACTTTCACCATACGTTCAGATGTAAACTACAAACTAATAATCACAATTTGTGTTGAAAAAGAACAAAACCTAGTAAAAATTTAATATGTTCATGCAGTAGGCAACAAACAAGGGTAAAACAGACTAACAAGAGAGCTTCTGAAGAAGTCTTTGGTAATGTTCCAACACACATTAAAACCAGACTGTGTTTCTTATACAAGCAAAATGGTTCAAAAATACCACATACTGATGGCACACAGACTGGCCAGATATTCTGAAAAAGTTCTCTTGGTTTCGATCACGGGCGCACATTCATGCACGCACTCACGCCAACTAGAGGAAGTCACCACAGAAGAATAATTATAAAAGCTATTTTAAAAACTATAAAATCTATTTATAGATTAACAAATGATTACGGCCTTTACCAGCATCACAAATTTTCAGCAGAGAACACACTGCAAAACTACAAAAGGAAATAAATCATTATTATGCAGTTTATTAGAATTAAATCTGTGTCTATATTAGCTCCTTTACTCAAGATAAGTACAGCTCCTTCAGGCTTTTAGTGCTTCTTCCGTGACCGCTCAGTTTTTCACAAGCATTCCTGAATCAATACATTAGTTAATTTAAAATAAATAATGTAATTCTAATACAATGTGCCATTACGCTAAAGGAATGACGTAGGCATTTTATACTGCGATCGAGTGACCATATATTACCTTCCTATGTCATTATAAGAACCATAGGACTAATAACAGCACATTCTAATAAGAGGTGGATACGCTTCAAGATCTAAAGTTAAATATTTTCAGATTTTACATTTCTTAAGCAATCAGCTAAGAATTAACACTTTAGAATTATAATAAATAAGAACATAAGAGCTAAATGCGGGACTCTGCAAGAACAAAAACAAATAATCCTCTGCAAGAATGGCTTCAATGCAGAATTGTGGGACAGACAATGATGAAACAACACAGAGAGAAAGCACGAGGACCACGCAATTCTTATCTGTTTCTCCAGTCCTGCTTCCCTCCTAACTTATCCTCAGCTTTGCAGCCTGTAGGCCTCGCTGCAAATGAATGGCCGTATAATGTCTGCACCAACCGTCCACAGCAGCAGATGCTTGGCTCTGTCTGCTCCAACCCCCTACAGCTCCCACACAAGAGCTGTCAAGCAGTGAAAAAGCTCACTGCAGAGCACTATCAAAGCATGCCATAGCCGCGAGGGCCAGCTCGTTAGCTTAGCTGTGCTACACTAACGTCATGCTCTGGATGTGCAGACAGCAAGCAAGAGGGGGAAGCGTGTCACGTCAAAGGCTTAGCCATACTCAGGGAGCCCTAAATACGCCTTGTGAAAGAGTTCTAAAGGAGGCATTTTCTCTATTGTGTCTGCAAACCACAGCTGATATTTCATCCTCCCTAATGCTGCCGTGGAGTCTCCGGCTGGACAGGCGGCCAGCGGGCTTCAGCAGGCAGCCATTCTCAAGCTTTGATGACTGCCAGGTCACATAAACAGATTAGTACTACACTAAATGCATTACGTGTACACAGGCATGGATAAGTGGCACGAGTTAGGTTGATGGCATGGTTAGGAAATCACAATTTGTATGGACAGCAGCCACCTAAGCCTACACCCGCCAACCAGTCTGATTCAGTTCCTCACTAGACATAATAAAGGACTACAAGATCAGTTACTATGACAAAATTGAATAATAAAATTGTCTTATCAAGAGTCTCAATATTCAAAACAGTAGCACAGCAGCAATAGAGTTCTACACACAATCTTTCGGTACACCAACTTTGTATCTACACTAATTGTCATCAAGTCCATTAGCACTATAACAACAGTCCACCCACCGGGTAGCATCATTTGCTACTCATTTTAAAAGATCACCACTAAGCAGGTATTACAGAGGTGTTGGACCACACAGCACAGCAGTGACAGGTAAGAGGTTGTGTGTGCACTACACAGAGTTCAGAGGACTGAGTAGTCCACTATTCACAAATATCCATCCAACAGTGAAATGGGATCAGAATTTGCCTGCTGAAAATCAACAAGCAGTACTGTTTTTCATGCACTTATAACTCTTGCACTGTTCTATTAATCCACCTTACAGGGCTAGATTCACAATGCTAAGAATGCCTTGCCACATGTTTAGTGGTGGTACTTTGACGGTGTGTTTTCACTGATAAACATAGGAAATTAAAGGCTAACAAACAGAAGGGATACTGCCTGTATCTAAACTAGACTGCATTTATATGGTAAGTGGAGCTGATAACATGAAAAATGAGTGTGGATTCCAGGTAGATGTATCTACTGAACTTGCCAGAGAGTGCTTGTTTCACAATGCATCTAACTAGTTTTAAATTAGAAAACAATCAGCAACAGCTGAATACGGTCTACACACATGTGTGAAAGGTCTTTCACACAAACAGGCAAGTGAGAGATGGGGAAAGAGCGTGGTTATAAATTAGTACAGTTTTCCAGCATATTATGAGAACTGAAGCATCCTTACCGTGCCACCCACGATCCTGCCAAGTGGGTACCATGCTCTCTCATCAAACCAGTTAAGGAATTCATAAAACCCATTAGTACTGAGGTGGTGAGTTGATCTGTAGTTGAACCTAAAGAAAAACAGAAAAACAGATTAACCATAGAACAGTCTGGCACCAATAATAACTTTCTAAGAAAAAGTACATCAGTTCAGAACGAGCACTTTGCCAAAAGACAGAGAGAAAAAAGTGAAGATCATCCATACATATGTTATAACATATGCATCATTTGCAACTGGGACGCAATAAAATCCCCTTTTGACAAGCTCACATTCTATGGCAGAAGTGTGTGGGTATTATGTTGACTTGAACCATTTCCATTCAGAGTTACAAAAGAAAGCTTTCAAAGAACTGAAATCACAAAGGCAGGGAAGAGAATAGCTATGAATCACTAGATCAAGAAGGGAAAAAAAAACTCCTTTTGGCCTTAAATTTAACAAAATGAAGTCAGCTCGCTGTTTGACCCTGCTGACCAGTTTGATATCATTGTTCTTCACCCAACCTAATGAATATCCCATAAAATCATCATAACTGATGACAAAACCAATAAAGAATGGTATGCTGTAAAATTTTTCAAAATAAATTTCACTACCTGAATCAAAAGTCTTACTGCGACAGCTAAAACCAAAACCTCAGTGTGACAGGTTTTATGGATATTAATTAAGAACCACTAATAAATTAGTACCAGTAGCTGACTGGTACACACATTAGGGCTGGTCCGAAAGCCATTTTTTAAGGTTTGAGTATTCCGTAGTGAAAAACACTGAATACTCAAGGATTCGGTGGGAGGGGGCTGAATGTATTCTTATCTTGTATTCGCCATCTTAGAAAAAATGGATTTCTCAATCCAAGTAGAATTATAAATAAACAAACTGCTAAACACAGCTTTTCTTTTTATGCCTCTATTGCCACACGGCCCATTTTGAATTTGCCGCGAGACCCGGCCGACTGGCACACTTCTCTGCGAGTATCTCGCACAAACGTCTCAAAACCAACTCGAATGCATTTTTCCACCACCAACCAGCTGTAAACATTTGCGGTGAATTTCAAAATAAAAACAATTTTCGTACTTTTTTCGCGTGGATCCACTGAGCAGGCACCAATCTGCCTCAAACTTCACAGTAAAAAACATAGCTTTCATGGGAGCCACACACACAAACACGACAAAAACATATATGTTTTTCCTTGGTTCGAGCTGCGGGGAGAAATGCACCCTTAGACCCGGAGCGCATTTTAAATCTCTGCAGTTCTGTTAAAGACAGACGTGCATTTTAATGCTCTTGGTCGCTAGCGGTTTACAGCTAATACCTCCGGTGGGTCAAAGGGGTTGTTGGAAAGGTCCCCTGGACGTCTATTTTACTGTGAAGTATGAGGCAGATTGGTGACTGTTTAGTGGTTCAGTGCGGTTCGGAAATCCCAGGGGTCAAAAATAATGGGACAGCTTGTGTTTTTTTCTTCTTTCGAATACTTGAATCTCAAAATGAACACTCAAATGCCACCCCGCCGAACGAATAGAGCTAACCCCACCGGGCTGGCGGATCTTCCATATTAGTGCTGACCTTCTCAAACTGCACCTGACTACACAGCAAGGGGTGAGAAACATTTTCATTTCACAGTAACAAGACAAACATCCCTGACACTCAGCTAAATTAGTTAACCATCATGTTTTTTGCAGTGTTAGTACGTTGCATTTCCTGTACTTATTTGTGGGGAAGCAATTTGAAAGAAACACCATAGGAAGAATTTCAATTCCAGTATCCTGCACAGGTTATTTCAGTAATGACAGCTAATTCCATCTCAAGATAAAGTACATGCATTCATCTTTACCAGGAAAAGAACAGATGCCTTAAATCCATAAGCTTAACCTAATTTTAACATCATATTCAGAAAGGCAGCCATCCATATCGCAAATTCAAGCACTCCAATATAAAGAACCAACAACCATATTACATTCATACATTTTTCTTGTGTGTTGGAGGGCATAGAGTTTAATGTATGAACTTACAGTAATAGATTCAATATACAGCAAGAGGTAACAGAAGACTAAAAACAAGAAAGATAATTTTCTTGGTTATGAGAGAACACTGAACAGTGTGAAATCAAATATAAGCAATCAAATAGAAGTTTCCTCTAACAAAAAGGTTGTCATAGTAACAGAAGTGTCTGGTTAGTTATTTTGCGGGCAGCCAGCCATTGGATTACTGACCACCCAATCGGATTGTACAACCCTTTCACAGCCAGGAGAAAATGGCAGCATTCAGGTGGTGATCTGGCAACCCACTGCCTTCTGAGGGCACCATGAGTGGGAGGAACAGGAGGGCTGGAAATCAGAGCCAGAGCACGAGCAAGCGAAAGAGAGAGAGACAGAGGGCTGGCAATCAGAGAAAGACAGACAGAGAGCGAAACAGACACACAGACAGAGAGATACAAAGACAAAGATGGAGAAACCCTTAGGCTGCTATCCGCTTGTGCCAGGACATTTGCTCAAACCACCCATCCCTTCTTTTACAAGAGTACCAAGATGAAAGATCACCTTGGCAGATTAACCTCTCTGCCAGGCGCTGTGTTCACTGCTTCCGTAATCTCTTAACTATGCTCTCCTTTTCATAAAACTCAATTTCACACTGTGTGAATATACATGGAGGCCTTTGGAAAGGTCCACCCAGCACAGTCAAGCTAAAGAACAGTTTATTAACGCACAGTGCAGAGGAAATGGAGGAAGACTAAAATTAAGGATGGACCTCTAGAGTGAAAGTCTGCTTCTTTTAGACAAGTGTTCGAGTGTGTGTCCACAGGAAATAGCAACATGCTACTTCCTGACCTTCAGAGAACAGGATCTGAGGTAGACTCACTGACAGCAGCATCGACCGTGTGGGTTACATACCGAAAACGCAGAATGTGTTCAATAATACAGCTAAAAGATGGCTGAGGTAAGGTAAATGTTAACGGCACAATATATAAACAGGGACAGAAATGGGCTAAAAATTATTAAATCTAACGCAGCCTTCTCATAAACCCAGAGCAATTATCCCCATATCTGAGGGCTTTACAGAAGAGCCGGAAGAAAGGAGTGTAATGAGATAGACAGGCTGGCTTAATAAAAATAAAGAACCAAGGGTATCTTTGGCAAAGCCAGCTTAATTCCTTCCATTCACCTTACTAAATTCAGAAGCAAAAATGAGGAATGCTCTCTGATATGGCTGCTCAATGTAATCAGGTGCTTTGACTTAAATGACAGAACATTAAATATAAACTCCTTTACATGAAGAAAAATAATGAATAATTTCAGAGCTTGCTACAGCAGCTTGCCAAGGTCACTCACTTTATTCCTTACTCAGTTTGATCCTCAGGTGGCAGAACGAAGGAAAAGAGTCGACCAAGCACAAAAGCAAGCCCAATTATTTTGCTGTGTATAAGAATAATGATGTACTGTATAATAAAAGTCTCCATGGTGTCACATTCAGCTCATTTATACAAACAGAAGACCATGAACATGACAAATAAGTTGAGAATCCTGAAAAGGGGTCTTCATATCGGTAGCTTTATAGGAAAAGAGCATTTTAGACCATTTCTTTTAGTATGAAACGTTCACACAGAGTAAAGAACAAAGGAACAGTTGAAGTATTCACAATACGCAAAACACTAAACAGAGGCCACACATACCAGAATGCAGTTATGTGATGCTAACTGAGGAAGTAGAATGTTTTATTACCTTCTAGCCAAGTATCCCATAAGCTCCTCTACAAAATTCAGGCACATTATTGACACAAAGCACATCTTAACTAATCAGCTACAGACAAATGGTTAAAAAAAAAAAAAACATTTTCTTTACTGAAGCTCGCTAGTAATATACAGACTTTCACTATTTTTATTTACAGCAGACCCTGTAAAGCCACTGTTTGCATAATTTGCATAATTTTACTATCTATGTTATTTCAAAACCAGGTGAAACACAATGCTAAACATTTATGCACTCTTTCGTAAATTCAGTTGATGTTTACTATGTACGTTTGATAATGGAATAACAAAAATAGAGTATTGATGTCAGTTGGCTGGTTTTGGATGTTTTGGCTCAGCATCAGCACATCTTGCAACATTGGCTGGTAACAATCGGCATTGAGGCAAAAGTGGGACACAAACAGCAAAAGTCAGTGCAAGACAGTGAGTATGATTATAACTAAGCCTAACCTAAATTTGTGTTATGCTGCATGATAATGTTATATTTCTGTTTAAATCCAACAAATTTTGTGTAAATAACCTGACCTCAGTACTATCCAGGTACTGAGACAGGGAGTTCGACTCCTGGCGATGCTGGATCTGTGGCGTGGAGTTGGAGAGCACAATTAGATTTGCTCTCTGAGATGGTAGGATTGTCTTCCCTCTCTCTATCCATCATGTGAGCAAGCGCAGGCATCTGTTAGGTGACGTAACAGAGTTGGCAGTCAGTGCTCTCCTCCAAGCGCGTGATGCTGATGATGCGTTAGTAGCAGCTCAGATATATGTGGAGGCTGGCTTCACGCGACCCTGAACAAGCTGATGGTGTTATGTAGGGGAGTGGGGGGTTCATGGCTAATGGGTGGAAATGGAGACAATTGAACTGAGTAGAAAATTGAGCTGGCCAAAGAATAAAGAATGGCTTAATTTAAGGTTTCAGGTAATTTTTCCATTGACTTTGATTTAAAAAGAAAATAAATGCTATACAAAATGACCCTCATGTAGGGCTGCCCCCCAAATAGTCGACTAAACCTTAGTCGATATGTAGAAGGCTTGGTTGAATACATTTTCATTAGTCGGTTATTCGCAAAAAAAAATAAAAAATCACGTGAAGTTACTCAATCAGGGGCTGCGCAGTCAGTATATGACATCAAAGCAACGCGAGAACAACGCGATCTTGTGCCTCGAGGTATACCG
Organism: Ladigesia roloffi; assembly: GCA_037577295.1. Lineage (NCBI taxonomy): Eukaryota > Metazoa > Chordata > Actinopteri > Characiformes > Alestidae > Ladigesia > Ladigesia roloffi. Next base: position 14,417,351 of record JBBKCR010000006.1, on the reverse strand, counting down.
AAGCGCACTCACTTCCATATGACAGAAAATGCTAAAGCATGATATTAGAGCGTTCAAAATGAAACTGCCACCACCAGGCAGTGGAAAAGCACCATATGATGACGCGTACACATTGGAGGTTACTGATTGGTGGTCTCTCTTGTTGTGTCGCTAAAACTTCAACAAGACCAAACTTCATTTCCTGTGCAAAAGGGAGGGGAAAAAAAGTAAAGGACGCTCGACCTTAAGAGATTAACGATGTTAGGTCCCAAAACTTTCGTCCATTGTGTGGTACTGTCAGTTAGACTTTAGATTCTCTGCTCGAGCTCGAGCCCAAACACGGTCCGATATTACCTGCCACCACCCTCGGGTGAGACCGGGCCGTGATGCAGAATTTGAGTTGCTCGGAGCTCCAGCAGTGCGGGGTGTCAGCTTATACACGCACCCACAGTTCAGTGTGTGTGTTATAACGGCCCATATATAAAATGTAAATAATTAGTCAATTTGTCGGGCCGGGCTGGTTGTGGACACAAGTGCACGGGTTTGGGTCATGTCTGTTTTCATTTTTTGGACCCGATCTGGGCTCTAATGTAAAGGAAATGTATCGAGAGTGGACAAAATTTTTGGGACACACTTGATTTTCCTCCTTTAAAATTGGGTGCGTCTTATATTCCGGAGCATCTTATAAGGCGAAAAATACGGTATATCCATTTTTTACCTCATGTTTTTTACCTCAGTTCCGCTCGTGCTGCGTTTCGGTTGCTGCGCAACCAGTTGTAGTGGAAGGGTAGAGCCAAGCCCGTTGGAATGTTCCTTTCCTTGTATATGCGCAAGTTATTTTATTAATATCATAAAGGAACGATTAGTCGACTAATCGCTAAAATGCGGGAGTGTTAGTCGACTAGGAATATCTTTAGTCGGGGCAGCCCTACCTTCATGTCATTCATTTTGAAGACAGACGGCTGCTCGAATCATCCATCAGCTCAGAACTGTTTTCCATCTTAAGACGTTCAGAACTTAATAAACAGGCAGACATTCTTCCCCATGTTCAGACATGAGATAATAAAACAGCAGTGATAATGCTAAACACATGTAGGGCTTTTGATTCCACACAGAAAAACAATCCGGAATTAATAAAGAATCTGAACATGCATAATCAATAACAATACTTAATTAATTATTGTTACCATTCTAATCCTAAACCACCTCAGACTGCAACAATCTTCACTGCTTTCCAGAGTCAAACAGTACAGAAATGTATCTGCTTAAAAGGGTTTACATTTGGCTAGCAGTAATAAACATACTTAGAAACATTTTAAAGGTAAAGTTTGGTTAAATATGGAATTGCTGCATATAAATATGTTCTCCCAATTGACAAATGTATGCACAAAGGTCATGAAACAGGTGCATCAGGATTAGGAACATGCAGATCCAGTACGGTCAGCCTAACTTAAGCATCCCTGAAGAGCATCAAGCATGCATATTAGAGAATCATGACTGATCAGTGGTCAACATCTTATAGGAACAGAGAAACCCTTTTACGGCCTTGATTTTAAAATCTTGCCTGATAATTATTGCTGAGCCACAGTCCCATTTTTAATTTGCACACACTGAAGTACCAGCAGTCTCTAGTGGTGGGAGTTTCCTTTCTTCCAGAGTCACCTCTGTCTTTCATGGTAACAGCCATGAACAACTATTAATTAAAGACATGAAATCTGTGAATTAGCCCTGTTCAGTTCTATTTTAGCTGGTAATAAGGATGCAATTATACCATCATATTTTAAATACTGAAGATTGAAAAGAAACTAAATTGTGTCTGGTTTGAATTTGAATTGCTTTATGCCTAGATCACTTGTAACTGGCTACCATGTGTGTTTTTGTTCCCTTGTTCCACTCTCAAGCATCTCCTCTCCTGCCTATTTGCAGTTAGCTTTGTACAGATTGGCTGCCCAGTTAATCGTTATGGGTTCATCACCTCTCAGTTAACTGACCAATCAGCAGGCAGATTCGTGGTGCTAGTGGAGGGCCTGAATTTAAACCCAGCAGAGAAAACCTCTTCGGAAAGTTAGGAGTTGCACCACGCCTAGTTTTCTAGTTTTGGGTATATTCAACTGTGTAAATGCTAGGTGCACAGCTTTGCGAGCAATGGAGCCACACTAGCTGTGCAACCTTAAGCACTGTAATCTCTCTCTGTGAGTCTCTCTCAACAGATAGGATGGGCATGCTCATACATTTTACATCACACAGTTAATTATTGTATTACGCAGTCACAAACCTTTTTCCTTGGCATAGGTAGGAACAAAGCTGGCAGGCTTTCGTTTGTGTTGGTAGGTAAGAATTTGGTTTTTATTTTTACTTTCCTTTAAGGTCTCAGAGTGAAGAGCAAGCTCTGACCTTTAAGTACAATGTGTAAATGGTGTAATAACCATATTGCTGGAAGTAAAACCTAGCTTTAAATGTTACAGTATATCAACAGCTATGTTTTTCGTCATGGTATATCCTCCACAAATTCTTCTTTAACCACACATTATGGACCCGTTTTACCCTAGACTGTCCTCAGGGTCATAATTTCACAAAAAAAAGGCGAAGATCCTCTGCTTTCATAATTTCTTCAAATTTTACACAGTTTTAATCAGTTTAAAGCATTTTGTACCAATGAAAATGTATTTTTTTTAAAGATAAATTTTCACTAGGACCGTCACGATAAACAATAAATCAATTAATTGCATGATAATTAAAATTAGGTCGATAATTTTCTGGCCACAATGATTTTCATTTGTTTGCTTTCCAACTGACTTCACTGTGATACATTGGTCTCTGCCGCCCCCTCTTGTTTCCTTAGGGTAATGAGGCATGAACTCTCTTGTGGGTTAGCCTAATAGCTAGCTAGCCGTCTGTTAAGAAAATGCTAACTAACACATTTAAGCTGTGAATAACACTTATGCTACTGCGTACGGCTCTCTCACTTACAGGACGGGAAGATTTTTTTCCCCAGAGATTGGCTCTTCTTTGGGAATATGGCAGAACCTCTGTGTCTCATTTCTTCTTGCTCGGAAGTGTCCTCAGAATCAGTATGTGAGACTTGCTTCACTCTGCGTCTTGTGGTCTGGTGCGCTGAGGAGCTGAAAAAGCTCTACCTTTGTAATACTGATAATAAAAAAGTTACCAAGTAATAGTATAATCAGGTGTAAATATATTTTAATTAAATGAGAAGACTCTAAATTTACAGAGAGCCATTTAGAAGTGCAGAGAGCCAGTCCGGTTTAAACATGCACTCATTGCTCCTGGCTTTTCCAGATGGGACAACCACCAATCTCTGAGAAACATCACAGTTCAATAGGGCTCAATGAGAGCTTTCCAAAGACCCCTTGTTTGCCACAAAATATTCACATTATGTTTTAATTTTTGCATTATCATTTGGGGCAGGAGTGGTGAAGTCAACAGCTTCTGTGATGTGTTGTTACTGCAAAAAAACATATAGCTCAGGAAGTCAAGCTGTACACTGCAGTTGCAATGAACTGTGCCTCGCCAAGCTCTTCACAAAGTAACAATCATAAACTTAAGCACATTTACAGTGTGTGGAATCTAAAGTTTGTGACAGGATCCTGCCTATGCATCCATGTAGTCTACACACAGTCACTGAACATGCAGTAAGAAGAAACAAAGCTTAACTATAAGACAAACTGTACATTAATTGTATGCTATTAGTGTGATAATGCAAGGTTTATTCAACCATTCGCAAGGACTAGCAAAGCATACCAAGGACCAACTTTGAGCATAACATTTATATGCAGTGATAAAGAACTTAAATGAAATGGGCAAACCACCAATATGCTGAAAGGTGCTTGCTGATTCAAACAAGAATGAACAAAAGTCTGTAATTTTGTCAAATGACAGGCTTCTGTCACCTAAGTTCTTCCATTAATGCCTAGTCTGGTTTGACGCTGGTCTGATAAAGCTAAAAATATTAGCAGGTGATAACTTTCAAAGCTCCAGAATGCATAAAGTGATATTCAGTCACATCACAGTAGGTCTCATCAGTTTTTTCGGAGCCTCCCTCAATAATACAATGTTAAAAAACATTGATCAACTGCATGTTTTATTCTAGAGTGTTTAATTAGTCCTGTATCACTGAATTTAGTACATCAGCAGCATCACTAAATGTAGTGCAGCACAGAAACACTGAATAAAAATTGTGTTCATAGTTCTTGAAAAAAAAATTCAGCAGCACAGATTCTTGTTTGTCCATTCCAACTTTCTAGATGTAAGAAAAAAAAATTAAATTATATATTTTTAGCATTTCACTAACCAACTATCTCCCCTGTCAGGAAAGTCAGGTTGTTCTACACAACCAGTGAATCATGGACAATCTTAATCTGCCTTTCATCCTGTCACTGGTGAATGTTCTTCACAGCAAAATAACCAATAATTATGAAGCTTTTGTTTTATTTAGACTAGGGGGAAGAAAACTACTCACACCACTAAAAGGAATGAATCCTTGACTCACATCAAGAAACACTATGCAATTTATGCCTGAGCAACCTCGGGTGTTAAGGCGACGTTAAACTTTACAAAAGGAAAATACATTTTCGGTTGGTGAAGGGCAAATCCATCTCTCACCACTGCTGTTTCTCCAAACATTTATTCAGAAATAATCATTATTCCAGTTCTCGGCATGACTAATCTGTCTAGTCATAGATACTGAGTATTTTCTTCCAGTAATGTTTCTGTAATATTATTATATTGTGATGGTTTAGGTAAAAGCAGCCGTCCTTTTAGCTGAGGAGACATATTAAAGTAATTGTTTCTTATTTTCTTTGGGGGGGAAGGAAATCATTAAAACACAACATGCATTATATACTTGCATTATATAAATATACAAACATTTAAAAAAAGATTTTATTTCCCCTCACTCCAGTTTAGCTGTTATTTTAATATAATGACATCATGTATGAAAATTCTCCAACTGACAGAGCCTCATTTGCATGCCAACAGTCTTTGGTTTCAAGTTCAGTCAAAATAAATGCTGGACCAAATACTAACCCCGTATTTTCCAATTCCTCATAGGTTTCATTCCTCCAGTAATTGAATTCAAGTCTCTAAATAAATTTGAACACCAATAAGTCACAAAATTAATACCAACTGTGTGTCCTGGTGCTGCCAAAACAGCTCTGACCCATCGAGTAAAAAAAGCCTGTTTTAAGAAACGCATGAATGAGTCTTTCTCTCACTGCATATGCCACAACGAAACAACAATATGAATATCCTTAAAATTATCTCAATCAGAAGAACTACAGTATTGATGGAGCATGAGCAAAGGAAATCAGTCACTGCATTCTTCTTGGTTTAAGATAAGATGTTCAAAATATCCAAATAATTAGGATTATGCTCTCACATTTTCCAGAAACAAAGGCATGCCAACCACACAGCAGTCTGAATAAAACATCTGGGAAGGGCCAAAGAGAGTGAGGGAGACTCTGGCATTTCAGAATTCCAACAAGGCACAAGGAACATGTGATTTGACTACACATGACCAGTTCTGGATGGTTTCTTCTGAGATATTTATTCCAAAAGTCAAAGCCTCCACTTAACTGCACTTCAAAGAAACAGAACTAATAGAATAGGTTTCAAAAAGTAAAAAAAAAAACTGATAACACAGAACACAAAGTCTGAAGCAATTTCATCATGGAATTACAACAGACCAAAAACAACAGGCCTAATCTATCAATATGCCAAAGTAGTCACCAGTTGGTTATAAAACACTTCATTTAGCAATCAAACTAAAGCTAACCTACACAGAAGTGGACAGAAAGACAAAATATTCATAGATTTTGCATGATTTGGACAAAACCAGGCTTCAGCAACATACTGAGGCTCAGATCTTTTCAATACATGAAAATGCTCATTTCCTCATGGCAGCCAATCAGAAAAGAGATCATTTTCATGCATCAGACTTATACAAAAAAGTACAATATGGGTCTTTTAGAAAGAATAGCCAATCAGAGTCTTTAATTGTTAAAGATTGGTCAGGATAAACAGTTGTTGGATTACATGAACACCATCTAAAACAGTGCTTGGTTAGAAGCTCATTTGCACATTGCAGCCTTCAGTGAAATACTGCAGAGACCAACACTTGACTAAGGACTGACAGGCAATATATTGTGGCCAATTACAGGGAATCAGTATTAAAAGAACAAACTAAATTCATTCGTTAGTCAATAATGCAGGCCACATTCCTCACCATGAAAACAGACGTTAAAAAAACCATGAATCGTCTCTGATAAGTACAGTAAGTACCTTGACACATTTACCAATCTTTAGAGGTCAAACCATTTTTACAGGCATTCCTAATACTGATTAACTGGCTTGATCCTCCATGAATGAAGTTCCTAAAGAGTCAGGCATACCTGTTCACTACAGTGAATTACATTAATGAGAATCTATTATGACAGCTATGCTGTCACAGGGAAAAAAGTGACAGAAGATTTCGTCAAGTGGCCCTTACTTACCTAACCAGTAATAAAGTGGGTCAACAAGATTTTTTTTTTAATTCAAGGAAAGACCGTCAAAGATTCCCCAGAAACCACCCCTGTAATGTTCGTATTATGCCTTTCAGAGACAAATAAGTGCCAAATGTCAGATAGAGAGATTTTCTTAAATGGTTTCATTTTACTGTTACATTACCCACTCAATTCATCTTATTTGATCTTAGCGAGCAAAGAGTGTTTCTAAAGGAAAGACAAACAGAGGAAAAATGTTCTCTGATGTTCTCCAGAGCTTAGAATAATCAGAAAAATGTCTCATGTAACTGGATTTTCAGCATCCCTTAATAAATATGGGATTTCGTTTTATCATTAGCCATCACACATGTGGCAAATCCATTAACCGGACAAAAACTTCCCGTTGCTGCATGCATGCAAGAATTCCACTAAAACAGAGGCCGAGGCATCCAGCAGCTGTCAGTGCTTAAGCATGTAGAACGGATTATAAACTCTCAAATCTGGAATTAGCAAAAATGGGAACGCTGCTATAATTCTTCTTCGCCAGTCTACAGAGGTGTCCTAAAGAGGGACATTTTCAGCCGAGTGTGTGCATACCACTGCAGATCTAAAGTGTATGACATTTCTGCTGAAACATCTCAGGCACTCCAAACCATGAGAAATGTTTTAAGCAATCAGATAAAACCGTTTGTGTAGATATATCTTCACACAGAATTGAGCTAAGCCACTATCAATTAGTTCCACAATTTCATTTTCTAAGCTTAACAACCTACACCCAATTACATGACTATTAAACAGGATAAGAAAACAAATACCTTCCTGAGGTCCAGCTAAACTGAAAAATCTTTGCTTAATTTAATACCCTACATGGAACATCATAAATCAAACTTTGAACAAATGAGAGATTACACTGTCCAGGCAGCTTTGAATAACTATATTATGTCTCATATTAAGTTAATAATTGTATTAAGAAGCTTCTTTGCAGGGTTAGCACAAACTTGCAAAGTGATAATGTGATTCATTTGAGGCCGCACACTCAGCCATATGCGACAGAAACGCTGCATGGCCCAATAAACGTAATGCATGCCGAGTGACACGCAGGGTGACACGCTTTGCATGTGGGCGTCAAGACAGGCATGGCTGGTGGCCCACTGTGAACAGACAGCAACAGTGGCCAAAAGTGGACTGTCAAAAGACACATACATCCTGAGTATAATATTTATACTTCACTTCCCCAAAACGACTATGTTACAGTGAGGCCTACAACATTTATTGGGTACATTTACTGGCAGATGTGTCTAATGCTTTCCTCAGGCAAACAACAGAGCAGTCCTCGTCCTGCATTTGTAACTAATACCTGGTAATTGGCATGAAGTGATTTTTGTACATTTTTAAGTATTAAGAAATAAGTATGTCATAATAGGGCACATACAACTGAACACACCTCTGTCCCACTGTAGCGAAAAACTCAACAAACAGGAATCAACCTAACAAAGAAGGTGTGAACCACAAACTCCTCTGAGAGGAATAAAGTGCTACAAGGTGCCGTTCCTTTGGAAGTAAATGAGATTGCATTGAAGTCCAGAGCTTTAGCTGAATTCAGCTAAAGTGGGGGTGACCCAATGGTGCCGATTCAGCTGAACAGATAACACCTAGCCCTACTTAAGTTTGTTCATTACAAGCTGGGCTTGAAAAGTACAGTCAAGTACGTTTTATTGTCATACCAACCATATACACATAGTGTACAGTGAAACGGAACACTGCGTCTCCAGGACCATGGTGCAACAGAAGTACAGAAAGAGAAAACACCAAATGATGACAAGTTCAGACAGGACAAAAAAGAGTGCAATATTTTTAAAAAACAACAGCAACTAAACAAACGTTCAAGACACTATTTAGTGCAGGCAAACATAGTTAAGGTCTGAATGATCACAGTACTTTAACAGACAGCATTTTTCAGCAGCAGAGTTGTGTGCTTCAAATGCAGAACAGGGCTGAGTTAAATGTTCAAGAAAATGCAGAAAAGTGTTAGACAGCACCAAGAATATGAACAGAAGAAAGTTGCTAGAATACAAATGTGCATTTTCTAGCTTACTTTATTCAACGGAAAGCAGAGCAAAACCACCACGGCTTAGGTATTTCATTCAGTCTAATTTCATTCATACTAGACTGAGCAAGTATTCTCGCTCATTTCCGGGTGTGGGTATAAAGCAAAAGCCATTCTTCATTTGGTTAGAGGAAACATGAGCCAGACACTGGCTTTCGGCCTTCACAACTCATCTTGACAGCAATATAAAATATGAAAATATGAAACTAGAACAAGTGTATTGCTGCAGCTCCAGAGAGAATCTTCTACACCCAAAGAGATACGTTCAGCTCTAGAACTAACACACTCTGCTAACCACAGGTTTACATGATCACACATGTACCCCATACCCATTTAAAAAAAATAGAAAAAAACACACAATTACACAAAAAAAGTGATAATCTGAATGCATTTTAAAAAAATACATAGGGAGGGCTGGGCTTATTATAACGAAATTAAATGAAATAATGATCATCTATAAATTATGTTGGTCTCTGGCAGTAATCTCAATACATTTTAGGAATGATAAATTATTTCTTTTTTGAGAGTGGCCCCCAACACTACCTGAGTCCTCTTCCCGGTGAAAGAAGACAGTCCTGATCCCTTTCAGAGTGTAAAATGCTGTGCTATGCTGTTAGCCAGCCTGCAGAGCCTTCAGTTTTGCAACCATGACTCCAAATTTATCAGAACTCATCCCAGTTTAACTAGGTCTCCTTCCAGTTTAATGTAGCTCTAACCTTTCTGCAGTGTTCTTAGCCGTGTTGGCTGCAGCTAACCCCGGGGTTTTTACTCACCAGGGGTCGAACTCGTGGATGATGCTCTCGAAGCGGATCACGGCGAAGAGCCTTGAACTGAAACCTGCCAGCCAGGCCAAGAACAGGATGGTGAAGGACAGGAGGGACTGCCAGCCAGCCGGCTGCGTCAGTCCTCCGGACAGGCCTCCTCCGCCCCCGCCGCCACATCCAGCCGCGGTGTTGGGTCGGCCGTTGCCCGAGACGGAGCCCCCCGAGCCTGGGCTCGCTTTGTGCTTGCAGTCGGAGGCGGCGTGCTGCTCCGCCATGTTCTGGACTCGCTCGGTCAGGCGGGCTCTCAGCTCCGGCTCTCACAATCCGTCTGCTTGCCTCAGGGTCTTCCTCGTCGCGGTTGGTCCCTGTCCGTGCCCGGACACAGTGTGTTTCACCTGAGGATTATTTACAGACGGCCCCGGCTCGGAGCGGCATGCTAGCCGGCTTGTAGCTCTTCAGCACGCACGAGAGCAGCAGTTCCTGCTCGAGCCCGGAGAGTCCTGAACGGATCGCTACCGAGAACCGATTCTTTTCAATCAAGTCTGTTCAATCGGTTTACTGAATTCGAAACGGAACCTATAATTTTCTGTCTCTTTCTGTCGTGCTTATTTATTATGAAATGCAATGACATAAAACAAATGAGAATATAGCATAAAATCGCAACACGTAGTGTCGATTCACCACAGCTGTCATTTTACTGGTTGTCTTATATGGTGATGTATTATACAAATGCATTATTATTATACAACGTTTCAAAAGTATGACAAATTTGTGATACATTGTGCTGCATCACCTATTTAAAGTCTCTATTTGCTGAATTCAGACTGAAAATATCATTGTGGGACTAATAAAGGTTTTTCTTATCTTATCTTTTCTTCTGTTAACGTCTGCTCCGAAGACACCTATAAATTACAAAATATTACAACGCACAGTGCTGCATCAACACACAGTGCTTCATCAGTCTCTGGTGTGTGTAGCCCAGTACCCGATGATTCCTCATAATGAAAAAAGACCATACAAAAACTCAACAAATGTACATTATATGCCAACCTAATGCTCTCTCTCTTTCAACAAATGTGAAGACGTATTTCATTTCCCTGGAAACGGTTGACCCTAAAATAAGTAGGAGGTTGTTTCCGGATGGTGGAGGTAGCTTAAAAGCTCTATCGTATTTAAGTAAAAAAATATATATAATAAAAATATTGAAAAATAAGTACATTCAACTGATCACTGCGGCTCGCTTGGCAAGAATCAGTTTGACTCATTGAAACTGGCAGTTCTAGAGAGTCGGTTCCTTAAATCGAATCTCTCTTCTCATTACCAGTTCCTCCAGTAAAAGGGGCGGGACGACCGAGTGCACGGGGAAGAAGCCTCAGCCTGTCACAACGGGACAGGTACGACTATGAGGGTCACCAGTCTGACAATATCAGCCAATCCTGCGTGAGCTTGCGGGTGACGGACAGGCACACTGACCAATGGGATGGAGGCTTCACACCCTGCATCGTTGTCAAACAGGCTGAATGAGAAACGTGAGGGGAAGCTGCCTGATTGTCTGTGACAGACCTTTAATCCCCCCAACTCGAGAGTGGGGCAGATGATATAAAATCAATGAATTATCCCCGGAAAGGGAGTGTCTGTCTGCTTGCTGTTGTGGTAAACATAGAAGCAGATAAGGAGCATGATGATTTATATTTTCTCTTTGCTTCCCCGTTTAAAAATAGATATATTTGCGTGTGTAAGGCTGTGTCACAAACAGACAGGTCATAACTGTAGAAAACAGACCTAAACTTCGACCTTCTTGATGGCTGATCACCATCATCACGTTTAATAACATAAAGGGACCTTTCATCTTTAAGATAAGAACTTGTTTCAGTACACAGTTTGGACTTAATTCCTGGTTGGAAAAAGAGCTGCACAATATATCCTCTGTTCATCCCTATTGTATTTTTAGCATTTACGAATAAAGCCCTGTATAGTCACACATGAACACAGCATACCACGGCACACAGGGTGAACACTCTGAAATTCTTTCTCTGAAGTTAACCCATTCACCAAGCAAAGAAGCAGGCAACCAATGACGCAGCTCCCGGGGAGCAGTGTTTGGTAACTCGCTCAAGGGTACCTCAGGAGTGCCACTGGCAGTTCTAGGATTGAAACCCCCGGCCTTCTGATCACAGGGCAACTCCCTCACCACTAGGCCAGCAGTGTCTTTGACTGAGTGGCTAATCACAGCTCTAAAAGTGTTAGTGGGCCTTCTGTTGACCTGAGTTATTCATGCAAAATCAAATTATTTATGTCAGTCTTTAACCATTAGTGGTATGGATTTAGCTCCTCATTCATCAAACAGTGCAGGACTGAAACACTCCAGCATGAATGGACAGAGTTATAGGTGGAATAATATATGTAAATGTGTTGGTTTTTGGACAAGACGTATGATTCTGCGAACGTGAACTGTATGAGCAGGGGGTGAAAGTACATTTTGAAACTTTTACAGTTATTTTCATACTTCTAGTCTTATTCATTCCAGGAAACATGACAGGCCTGTTGATATTCTGAAAGGCATTGCAGTCGCAGTACGTGAAACACTTTCATATTTAACAAGTGCTCACAGGCCAGCCAGGGGATCTTATTAGGTTTTTGCAGTAAAGAATTCCTGTAGGCCCAGATGTTTCTGTTTTCTCTGTAGAAAGTTGTGACCAAACAGGTTTTAGACACTTCTCTGATCAGCATTCTATACAACAGAACCTACTTTCTACCCCAGATATAACGTATGCAGAATTCAAGATACACAAGAGAAAAGGAATATAATCTTGTGTCAGGAAGAGTGGTAAAGTTGCCTTCTTGATAAATTGGTCTCCCTTCTGAAGACTGAGTAAATGTGTCATTTTTGCAACCTTGGGCAGGCTGTCTTTGGGGGTTGTGATTTATAGTGATGGCATCCTCTGTCTGGAGAGCTGCCGAAAAAAGGGTCCATATCAAGGAAGACCACATTTTACCTTCCTTCTTTTGATGTAGTGTGTATACAAGTTTAACACAAGTTAAAACAATGTTCTGTCTCACACCGATATGCTCTATAAGGCATATAAAATTGTTTAAAAGTAACTATACTTGCCGATATGCAAACATCTGCATAGATTTCTCTTTAAATGAAGTGTAATGCAGAGCAGCCAGTCATTACAATTATTGCTATATATATTATTGTTGGATCATTCATGGGCATTGAGGTAAAATAAAACGCAACAAAAGTGGTATATGGGCAAAAATCTGATCTAAATAAATTTTTACATGATTGAGCAGGTGCATTTGACCCAGCTCTCTCAACCACCCTGTTGACCGCTAATGGGCCGTGAAGGCTTTTGATCTAAAATCAAGACAAGCCATTGGTCTGCAATTGGTTGATTAATATCATCTGATGTGGCCGAGTGGGCCTTGGCAACATGCTGGGATAGATAGTTGGGCCTTAATATTAAAAAGGTTGAGATACATTGCATTAGACCATCATGTGATACATCCTCAAACATATATAGAATATCAGTCCTAAAAATAGGTCAAGACAAAATAATCTCAGAAGTTTAGTTCACATAGCTAGTTTTCAATTTGGGAATATCAGAAAACATTACTGAGGAAACACTGTACATTCTGCTATTTGGAGAGTAGAATTCTACTGTTAGGAAGAGGTGCATATTATTCCCCATCCTTCATTTGCAACTCACAAGTGAGGCATACTTTGACAAGACTTATCTTTGCCTACACATTTAAACATTAATCACACACACCACCTGTTATTATCATAAAGAATAGAACATGTAAGTAATTAAAAATCCCAAAAAGACCAATGAATAACTTGTGTTTGGTCACCATGAAAACAACAACCTGTTGTTTCAAAAATGCACTATACTGATGCGCTGTTTATCAACTGTCACTGCACTGTCACATCAACCATTCACAGAAATGAAAGCTCAGAAAAGGAAGGTGATCTGAAATGAAGAAAGAGAATGCTGAAACAGTTTTATGAACTTGCTTAGTATTCATTCTTCATCACAGCCATAACTTATAGATTGAGTTCTCATTCCTTTGCTAGGCTCTGTGGAACTCTTCCTAACCACACTAGCCTCACTCCTCCCAATTTTTGTAACTTATAATAAAGATGTCATACCTTATCTTCACATTTCTGTACTGAGCAACATATAGAGAAAATACAACAATACAGATAATTGGATGAGCTTCATGCCCAGACATTTAGTGCATTTTAACTATTTGTGGGTGGTGATACAGATTATTAAAGTGCTTATAAATGTGAACAGTATTTTTCCTATTATACTGCCATGTGAAGACTGTATAATGTGCCAGACAGAGTAGCCTAAACCCATAATCGGTTACAAATAGGGAGTTGCTTTTGTGACCTGAATGTTGTGGGTTTGAATCCCAGGCCTGGCAGTGGCACCACTGAAGCACCCTTGATCAAGGTACCGTTCCCACACACCGCCCCCAGGTGCTGCATTGCTGATTATCCCCTGTTTCTCTTGGTGAATGGGTTAAATACAGATGAAAAGTTCACACTGTGTGCTGTGCTGTGCTGTGGTGTGGTGTGTGTGTTCACGTGTGACTATAAGGGCCACATTACTTACAGACCCAAGAAAAGTAATCAAAAATACAGTACGTGAAAAAAAAAAAAGTTAATTATTTATAAATTGCAGGACAACCCAGCACCTTTTGACAGAGGAACTGCAGTCTGATTAATTCGTTCTAAACTAATATACTAGGGGTGGAGCCGAATCCGAATCCGGTATTTGGAAAGCCACAAATAACGTGTTTTTTACGAATACGGTATTCAGACAAATTCTTCAAAAAATATTAATATTCTGGAAACCCCTCCAAATCACACCCCACCATCACATGCTCCCAGTCACTCCCCTGCAGTCACATTTAAGTTCAGGAGTAGATTCTGTGCTGCATTATGAATTTTACTGGAATACAAATACGAATACAAATACTTTTCCCCTTTCAACAAATACTAATACAGATACGAATAGCGGCCGATTTGCACAACCCTATACTATAATAAACCTTAAATATTTGTCAGTTGCAAAGCAGTTTAGATGCTGTCATCAGTGAAACATAATTAAGCACAAAAAAATCTATCAAATTTAAACATGTACATGTAAATGTAAACATCTACACATATACTTGGGGTTAGATCTGAACCCAAATATGGTATTCAGAAGGTACGAATAAAGTGCTTTTTACGAATACAGTATTCGGACAAATACTTTAAAAAATATTTGTATTCGCCTCCCCCACACACACTTGTTCCGGCCACCCCCACCTCCACCCCCACCACTGCATGATTGATTATCTCAAACACACAATATTAGAAAACATGAGAAATATCTCATCTTTTGCTGAAGCAATTTTAGTGTAGGGAAAAGCAAAACAATTCTAAAAAAATGTTGAGTTTTTGACATGTGTCACAATTATTGACACTCCTACATATACATTCTCCATCTTCAAACACAGCAGCAATGGTTCTGCTCCTGTAATGTATTTGAGATGGCAGAGCAAGTAATCTGAAACCACCCATCAATATATAATGCCTCCAGATCCTCTGGGGTCCTGAATCCTCTCTCCGTTTCAGCTTTGACTGAGATGGCCATATTGAGCATTATCCAAACAAGGCTCCCAAGGCCTTTCAAGGCAAATCAGCCTCAAAACATCACAAATCCTCTACCAATGGAGTCTAACAAACTGCAGGTGATTCATGTTTATAATTCAGTGAAAGAAACTTCTTCTGATATGATTTCTAAATAATTTCCAGGCATATAGATGAAGTAAAATCGGGTAAATCTGAAACCCTTCCATTTGAGAACCTTTGGCTCTTTAAGTACCATCCTCTTTGTGCATGGAATTAAATTAAACATAGTGTGCATTTCCAGGCAGGTTCACAACTCTCAATGTGTTACACTTCCCACAGTGACTATGGGTATTTTCAGGCTATTATTTATAACCTTTGGTTTAATTAGGAAGTTGTCTCATTTGCCATGAATACTAAGACTATTTGACACATTTTCACAGTCATAGTTTTTATTTTCTCAAACCATATTTACATTAAAAAAATTCTTGTACTTTAAATTTGAGATTGAGTATCCAGGGTTATTTTGTTTATTCTGGATTGTTATCATTTTTATATTGTAATTAACACACTATTATTTATATTTTACATAATTAGAAGATATCAGCTGATGTTTACAATCATAATTTAATGACAAACACATCAAAATACTTTTTGTTTTGAAATTTATACATTATTTATACACAGCAGCTGGGCCTTAACATTGTGTGAAACGTTCATAACAAATGGAACAATAGAAATGCTTTCAAAATAGAAATCACTTTAAAAGTAAATAATTTTTTGCCTTAATTGGTAAAATGCTTTGTTTTTTTGGACAGTGACAATACACTATATTATTCTGGTATGTTACATTATTCTGGTTAATAATGTGTATGGTATATGTTCTTACTTTAAGGAAAGAGATTTTAAGATCTTAAATATGATTTAATTATTGACGTTATTGATGTTTTCGTATTTGAAGTCACTGTGAGCACTGTTCTCTGGTGTGATGGGTAGTGAATGCTGAAGCATACAAGGAGCTGTTAGTTTTACTGTACACGACCTTCAGGGCTAATCTCCTTCTGCAGAAAAATCCATCATGTATAATAGCCCTGTACTCAGACATTGATTTTTAACTTTCGACTTGTCTGGCAGCTGCTACTGTATAAGATACTATAAAAGAGCTTGCTTTTGTTTTTCCTCAACCATAACAGTCACGAAATATTTCAAAGATGCAAATACACCAGCAAAAGCCAAGTTTAGAATAAAACAATGCCTCCTTTTGGATCACGTGAGGAATACAATTATTTATCATTCAATTCAGTTACAAGTACTGTAATTTAACTTACATTCAGGTTCTAACGAAGTATATCTATGAGGAAAAACTTCAAACTTACATTTGAGTTGATATAATTTCGTTTCTTTGGAATTTCATTCTGTTCTGTCTCTGTACTCTTTTCCAAAAGTTTTGAAAAAAGAGTTTAAATCAAACTACTACCATGACGACAAAAACTCTTAGCTCCTTTTCCCACACTAGCACTGCTTCACAAATGCTTCCACACCCTCTAAAAACCACCAATACAGGATTCAAAGCTGTGTCTGTGTCAATGATTTTCAGTATTTTGTCAAATAAATGCAGAATTCAGTTGTGGCGAGGTGCGTAACAGAGTATGTTTATTATTTAACGATGGATTAGAATGTTACTAATTCTGATTCTATCAGTAATAAGTTAGTCTTGAGTCTTCATTCCGAAGTCCCAAGTCAGGAGGCAATAAAAGTCCTCTGAAATACAATGAGCTGTGCTTTACCACTAATAATGAACAGGCACAAAAATGAATGAGCTCAATTGGACATTAAAAATACAGTACTATCACTTACAAAAAACAAATCTATTTCTAATGTCATTGGTTTTCATATCACAGTCTATTCAAAAGTTATTTTTAACCTCATCTCAAAGTCATCAAATGTGTAACCCGAGTCCATTCCTCCTGATGTTATTTTGTACGTACTGACCTATAACATGTGTACTTCAGCAAACATTTTATTGAAGTTGAGTTATGGTTTTACTGAAATGACAGTGTTTCTATTTAAATATGTGCTCTGGCCTTTCTACCCAATTCCAGTCACACTTTTATCTGCCCAAAACCTGCCTCCTCCTTTCTGTTCTGCATGAAGTAGGAAGGCTGCCCTCTGCTGGCAGATTCAGTTTTAGGAAAGTCCAGTGGAATAAAGTAACTCCCTAAAAATATCTTGGTTAGACTGGGTATTGGCAGTTTCTGAAGGAATGCATACACTTTTACAGTATGCACAGAGAACAGCCAGGCTCTTCCCCTGTATTATTGCATATTTAACAAAGAAAGATCACAAGAAATAGGTTCTTTGCATGAAGTGAGAAGGAGAGGAAGACAGTCATGAAACTCTTAAACCTAGAACATCTTTCCTTACGAATTTGCTTGTTGCATAAGGCAACATTGTTTTGTGAAGGTGGAACCTTTAAAAAACATGCAGTGATTCAGAGACATTACATCACTTCTCCGTGCCCCAGTGGTTTTGCTACTTTGCAAAAGCAGCCTACTGAGATCATTTGAACTGTTCAGTAAATTCGTAGTGCCCAGATGTTGGAGGGGAAAATGATGTGTGACAGGGAACCAGTGCAGTCACCATTCACCATTCAAGTTTTATATAATGCTGGTATATTACAGCTAATTACAGAGCGCTGACTTAAAAGTTGTTTTGCTGACCCAGCAGTCTTTTATTTCATCCTTTCAGAAAGCGCCAGGCTTCCAAAATGTGTTGTTGCAAAAATATGAGTGTGACAATTTTAATCATGTTTTTATAATCTGTTTTGCCTCAGTGATAGGTGGGGTTGGCGAAAGGGTGAGGTGACATGATACTAAATGAAACACAATATTGGTTCTATTCTGGCCCGCTGGTGCATGGTGACATAGATAGAAATCAGAAAACATTGTAGCGGTGAGCAAACCATTACATCCATCCATTTTCTACCCCTCACAGCATTACAGTTTTCTATTAAATGATACAAAACGAGCACAATGTTAATTAAAGTGGAATATTTATTGTAATGACAAATGTTAGTTTAGTAATGTGTACAATATCTTATCCCTAACCAGAGTCACAGAGGGTTCTGGAGCCTAACCTATCAGTCATATGGTGCAGAGAAATACACTGGACAGGGTAGACACACAGACAATCACTCACATCTGGGAGTCATTTCGTGCCTTCAGTTCTCCTGACACTTATGTCTGTGTGAGAGGAAACCAGAGCATCTGGTCGTAAAAAAAAACAAAACAGGATCCTGTTAATTGTGGTATTTTATTTCAGTTATAAATAATATAATTTTGAACTTTACCCACCACAACATAAAATAAAAAGTATTGAGACCATTACACCAAAACAGACTTTAATGATTTTGCATTGAAATACATGGATGTTAATATTGAGCTACAACCCCTTTGCAGCAAGATTTTGGTGTTTCTGTGGGAATTTGTGCCCATTCATTCTGTAGAGCCTTTATGAGGTCAGACTGATGTTGGACGAGAAGGCCTGGACCACAATCCCTATTTCAAAGCTGTTGGATGAGGTTGAGGTCAGGGCTCTGTGGGGCCCAATCAAGTTCTTTCACACTGAACTCATCCAGCCTTGTCTTTATGGAGAGGCATGCTGGAAGAGAAAAATGTCTTTAAGTATTAAGATTGCTGGAAGAGACACACCTGTTTCTCAAACCAGGTGTGTCTCTATAGTGTAAGGTAAGACACAAGACATATATTAATAATAATATTCTGGCTTGCTTGTATGTAAAATTCTCTTTCTCTTTATTATCAGTTTGCCGAATTTACAGCAATTCATTGTTCTCTTCGTGCAAAGTGCTGTGCAAAAATACTTCATGCACTGCGTACCTTCGTCTGTTTGTGTGTGGGTGTAAGTCTCATGATCTGGAGCTTCTGAAAAAGCTGTGAGATCTGGAGCTAAGAGGGGAGGGTGTGAATCTGTCAGAAGACACGACTCAACATTTGGCCAAATCTGGTATGACAACACCTGCTACCACCTCAACATCTCAGAGAAGCTGCTTCCTTCAGCCTTCTCACAGGCTTGGTAAGAACTCTGAGAGCAGTTTACCACTTTACCCTAATCTAAAGCTTAATACCTTAAAGCTGATCCCTAAAAGCTTCTTCATTCTGCCAAACCAATTGGCTGAAGCATTAGTCTGGGTGCTAGATTGATTGTTGTCCAGCTTTTTACTGTGCGCTGATTACTGGCTTAACATAGTGAGTGAGCCAAACATGTCTGTCTGTCTGTCTGTCTGTCTGTCTGTCTGTCTGTCTGTCTGTCTGTCTGTCTGTCTGTCTGTCGGTCGGTCGGTCGGTCGGTCGGTCGG
>JBBKCR010000006.1:14381675-14397897 GCA_037577295.1 Ladigesia roloffi | reverse complement strand
CTACCTACCTACCTACCTACCTACCTACCTGCCTACCTACTAGGGGTGGAGCCGAACATGAAAACAATATTCGGAAAGGCACAAATAACGTGTTTTTTACGAATACGGTATTCGGACAAATACTTTAAATATTTGTAACCAGAAACCCTGCCCCCCTTCCCAGTGGTTAGGGCACTTACCCTGCGATCAGAAAGTCGTGGGTCGATATTGAAGACCGCTTCGTACCTCTGAGGTACCCTGAGAAAGGTACCGTGCCCACACGCTGCTCCCCGTCCGCCAAATTCATGGCTTCCGCTGCTTCACTTGGTGAATGAGTTAAATGCAGAGAAGGAATTTCGAGCTGTCTATCTATCTATCCATCCATCCATGCATCCATCCATCCATCCATCCATCTATCCATCTATCCGTTTGTCGGTCTGTTTGCCTCTCCATGTGTTCATCTATCTGTTTATGCATCCAATAATACATTTTCTTCATCATTCTTTCTTTCTTTCTTTTTTTCTTTCAAACCTCTGCCTTGGATTTAAAAACACGATGCAAGTCAGGGCAAAAAATCCAGGACCAGTTTTGGAGTTAGGTCATATTGGTATGTTTCATCTTCATTATGATTCCTAGAAAAATAACATGAATACACAAATGAGACTGTTTTGTGACTATACACAGAACCTACATTATTCATCTCATAAGAAGTGTCCTGTACCTGTTAATGAAGCCCAGTAGGATGGCTTGTTTAACTGTGTGTTATTGATTTTGAAGATGTGTTATGATGCAAATAAAACCAGTCTGTCTATCTAAAACGGTGCACTACAGTCTGCTTAGTTGAGCATAATGGGGGTGTTTTGGTTTGTTATTGTTGCTCTCTTTGTCTCTTTGAGAATGAAATCTTTGCAGAGCTGTGGCCCAGTGGGAGCTGCTTCTGATGGTGTCTGTATTAGAGATTCCCAGAATGACCTTAACAACTATAGATCCAGTCTCTGTAGAAATGTGTCTGAGGAGAATATTTGAATGTGAGAGGCTTAAGGACAAGTCTTTTTTACAGACTATGAGTGCATCTTTGTTCAAAGGGATGCTCCTTTCATGATGAATGTGACAACAGGGACTTCTGTGTTCGGGGCTTTTGATCTTCTCAAGGAAATCATGAACATCTGTGACTAGCACAGTCTCTGGCTCCAGGTAGATCTGAGTACCTCAGTGTGTCTCTGTCTCTGTCCTTGATCCTTGATGCATTTAATTTCAATGCACTTTCATACAGTACTATATGTACAGTAATATATGTGCAATATTTACTATGGTCAGTCAGAGAAGTAGATATAAATACAATAGGTAAATGAAGTGTTTTACTAGTTAACACAAATAGTGGATTGGCTGTTATTGCATATAATACTGATGTAATTTGTGATTTATCACATGATAAGACTATTGCACAAAATAAACTACTGCACATGCTAATAAATATATTGAATTTGTGAAAAATTTGCATCAAACTGATTAGCACACTGATAAAATACATAGCACATCTGAGTAGCAGCAGGTAGTTGCACATCTTATTGAGTGGGTGTGTGACAGATTAAATCAGATATGCTGCTGATGAAATTTCACAAATTCATACATCGGTTGGAGGAAAATAGAGAAGAACTCTGAAACTAAATCTATGCTCTTCTAACCATCTCAGAAAATTACTTTTTTAGAAACCAGAACATTTGTTATGCTTTGTTTGTATTCATTCCAGTGGCTCTAATCACTTTAGTGGCTGCAGTACACTTTATAGTCAACCTGATGTTGTTTTTCTGCAGAGGTACAATCATCCACTACTGCTTCTTCAGTGAACCGTAGTCTGACTGGACATGTGCTATAAATGCTGTGAGTTTGCTTAACCTTTAATCATATTAAATAAGCTTTTAAGCCACTTTCTTGTGTGGCAAACTGGCTCTGCTGCAGGGATGCTGTTCAGCGAAGGCCTCCTACCTCTTCCTGGGGGACGGGCTGTGTGATGTGAATGCTGAAGCAGATTGCAGTGCAGCCTAAAGCCCAGGCTGCTGAAGTGAAGATGTGAAGCCTAGGGGAAGACAATAAACAGATCTGTAACTAGGGTGCTACTCTGGAACCTGATACACACAGGTTTCTGATGTTTAGCACTTACTTGGCCTTTGTGTTGTGATTATAGGGTATTTGTTCTAAAAGTAAGTGGCCATTGAAACGTTTATGTTATCTAACCGAACCCCTTCATTTTGAAAATTTCGGTTGACAGAATTTGGATCATATGTTTTTATTTGTTCGTTTTTACACTGACAAAACTACTTTATGGCCTCTATATTTGGCTTCAAGGCGGTGAAGTGGATGTCATGTGTTTGGAGCGTTTCACGGGGGCACTGCCTGGGCGACAGCGCTCTCTGGTGGTGTGTAGCAGTAAAGCATGCTTTTATTTTTCCTAAGAAATTACAGGCACGCACTGCTACACACTACTACAGGTACTTGTCAGAAATAAAACAAAAAATATATATAATTTCGTTTTCTAATAGGGTTCTGACCTGCAACTGTGCCCTACAGTGAGGCTCCATTTCAATCTGTCTACTCTCAATCATTGGGATGGGAAGAAAACATTGATTTTTCCTCTTTGCCTGTAGCGGTAGAAAGATATTGAGTTGAATTAGGAGCTGTGTGGTGACACTAAAACTGCACTATGGAATCATACACTAGAACCCAGTGAGACATTTTGTTCTTAATGTGTACCAAACATCTCATATTCAATTATAAAAATGGTAAACTTCATCGGTGCCTACATAATGTTAAAACTCTCTTCCTATTGCATTCGATTGTAATTTCAAACCTATTTACATCTGTCACAATTTGTTTGTTAAACTTAGTTATTCGAGTAAACAGCTTGATTAATCAGTAATAATAATAATTTTGCTTTAAATTCCTTAACTGGTTTCTCTGACAGTAAGGAACGCCGCCTGGTGAAATGAATATGTTTGAATTCTGTGGATTTGTTCTGTGAATATTGTATTTGAGTGTGGTTTGTCTGTTCCAGCACAGTATTTTTTTGCATCATTTAATATTTGTTTTGTAAATTTGATTTTTAATTACGTATAAAAAACTCTGATCTCTGATTTGACTGAGTCAAAATAATAATGTAATTGATAGCATTTGAGGTTCCTTTCAAAATGATTGAATTTTTTTCCTGTAGTGAATTTACTTTGACTCCAGTGAGGAACAGGGGGTGATCTACAGCACAATGATTCTTTTTCATGGTTCTTAAAATAACCATAGTAATTATGGAGAGGCATGTCTACGGGGAAATTGTGTGAAGGCGTGCAAATGGCTGGTATAAAGCCTGACCACGTCCCTGGGCTGCAAAGAGTAAAGGTTATGTTTAGTGTTTGAGTCTGGCAGAAGGAGAGTTTGGTTAGTGAGTGGTGCCTGTAGTGCTCTCCACAGCGTGCTACTCACAGTGGAACAACACAGGGCTGTTTTGGTAAGAGAAAGTTGGCTCGGAGCACTAAGATCTAAAATAAGGACCAAAATGTGCATGTATGTGTGAGTGTGTGTGTTTTCATTCGTATATGTGCGTTGTCTTACTAGACATATCGGAATGCTCAGTTGTTCCTCCTTGTGGTATCTCGCTTCTTTATCTCTTTGAACATTATGCACCCAGGTGGTGCTGCAGATAAAAGGGTGTTTGAGGAAGCACGGCTCCATTGTGTTGCAACTACCAGCCACACAGAAGCAAAGCCAACTTCTTCATCTTCAGAAAGACATGGACGCTGCCTATAGCCCGTGGTCCAGGCAGTCTTCTAATCAAATGCCGAACACTATGCTGATATCTGAGCTTGGCTGGATAGTGTTATAGCACCAGACCATCACTGTGAAAGTGTGTAGTAACAAACCCTGAACTAAAGTGTTTTTACATGAAATAGTATCCATTAGCATAAAACAGCCAGTATAATTTAAATTGACTGGTTGAATGAGTGGAAGCCTATTCTGATATGATCATTCTTTTTTTTTTTAATTAGAGTTGGCAATATGAAGCAATATGGGGTATGCAGGGTAAAAAAGCAAACTGCAGATTCCCTGTGTTGGTAAGGATTATGCAAGATTGATGATATTTAATGCAGATTTTTAAAAACTGTGCTCCATCCCCCCAGAAACGTGCTTCAGTCCCAGTGGGAAATGATTAATAAAGTGGCAATCAGCCACCAGCTAATTACCATCTACTAGATTGGTAAGATCTAATAAGTGAATTATAAGGCTTTCTGCCATTCTGAAATGTAACAGATCAATGTATCTAACATGATTTGTATTTCTCTGGTTACAGTGCACATTTGTCAAGTGTCCACGCTGAATTATGAGCCAGCTGCTTCTTTCTGAGCAAAATATTTTTCTTTCCGTGATAAAATTATGAAAAATTTTGTCTGCACTTCCCCCTTGGCCATTGTGGTGAAGCAAAATGCACAATTTATTCTTGCTCTCCTCCCTCTGGAGAAATGCAGAGATGGATTGCTTTGTTCTGGTCACCCCTGTCCACTTTAGAACTCCACCAGCACCATATAGAAGTGCCAAAGACTCACTGAATGCCTGTGAAGGTTATTCTGAGCCTGGCTCCACACACACAGTTTTTTTTACAGACACAGGTTTACCCATGGCTGCTCCCCCCAAGACAAAAATGCAGTGGTTTAGGCCTAAAATAGTGTTGTAGAGAAACAATGGTGGTCATATGTAGGAGGTAGAGAGGAGGCGGGAGGGCAGCGGTTGAAGAGTGGTGAATCAATAGCTTTTCTATATTGTCCAAACATGAAAGGTCTGAGGGAAGCAGGCGGACGTAATGGTTGTGGAGTGTGTGCGGGACGAGTTCGCCTGATCCACAGAGGCTGCAACAAAGCCCAGACTAACTGCTGCTGTGTCCGAGATGAAGGCTCTCTCTAAACAGCCTCACGCCTCAGGAGACGGACTCTAAAGCAGAGGTTATTCTGCTCAATTAGATGACCATCTGCCCTCTGCCCTTCCCTGATACTGAGCGTGATCACTTCTGCCCTGCTGGTACAGCCCTCTCTAAAAGCAGACAGTTTTACACACCTCCCCTTCCTGTAACAGGCTGGAGAGGCCTTTCTAATTATTATACATTGCTACAGAGGCATGACTACAATATATGTCTATCCAGAGACCCCTTCAAATTAATTTATGTGCCCATTACGAACAGCCTGCACAAACATACATATACAGTACAGAGTGTTTATACACACACAGGCCTAAGGTCCCCATTTCAAATGCCAATCATCAGCAAGAGACCTGCACTGGGACACTGAGCAGTTCTCTGGAGAGAGTGAGTTTCATCTTATACCTGGATGGGGATGAACTGGAGTGATGTTTGTGATCCTGAACGAATAATCCAACATCAGTGCTTGACCTCACTAGGGCGCTTTTGGCTGAATACTTTTGTCTGAATACAGCAAATGTCTACAGATTTTTTACAAATAGTGTTAGTTCTAACAGAAATGTGTTACCATTCCATGGCAGTGTCTGTTAAATTCCTACTCAAGCACCTCATTCTGCTTTATGAGGTACTGATTAGTGATCACCTGAATCACATCTCATTTAATGAGGAAAATGATAAAAAACACTGCTGTAATTAACAACGTCCTCTTGACCAGTTGGATGGCAAAATGCTTTAAAGAACAATAATTCGATTTGGGAATTATGAAAAATATTGTCAGCAGTTCTAAACAATTCTTAAAAAGACAAAGTTGTTCAGTTCAAGACAAAAGATCGAATGGAAATTTTTGCAGTGGAGTACAGTGGAGCTGTACTCTAATTACATTTAAAAAAATGATATTGACATCTACTCACCACAGTTTACCCAGTAACTTGTCTATATTTGTCTAAAACTGCATTGGGCTCTGTCACCCCAGAAGTCGGATCAGTACAGGCTCCAGGTTCATTTCTCCACATGCACTGCTGGTAGATAAGCAACCGCACTGCTGTAATTTTATTAACAATGCACTGTTGCTGTACATGTCAGTCTACATAAAACCTTTGACAGTTTCTAGTTTCTATCGGACGCCAGCGTCGGTATGGCACAATGAGAGAAA
Source organism: Ladigesia roloffi (assembly GCA_037577295.1). NCBI lineage: Eukaryota > Metazoa > Chordata > Actinopteri > Characiformes > Alestidae > Ladigesia > Ladigesia roloffi. The sequence continues at coordinate 14,391,811 of JBBKCR010000006.1, read as the reverse complement.
TGCTCTTAAGATGTCTGCAATTTTGACATTCTGCCATTTCCCATAGAGTGTGTGAATGCACTTCTAAAAACAAAGCACTGTGTCTCATTTATGCCTGAAGTGACTGACTGCCCATGAATGGAATGTTCTGTAAGACTCATCAGGCACTTCAGAAACAGACAGCCGTGTTGCAACTAGTAATTAATAACCGTCATTCCTACTGAGGTATGAAGCAAAAATAAAATTGTGAAAACAATAGCTGATAAAAATGTGGATTGTTAGATGGTTGAATACAGATAATGATGGTGCTAATATAACTAGACGTTATCTGTCTTTCTATCAATACACTAACAGCAACATTTCAAAGTAAAACATTTTTTTACAAGCATGAGAAATGTCTGCATGCCCCCAGGAATGAAACAAAACAATTATTAGAGTAAATACTGTACATAAATGTATTTAATCATAAAAAGATTTACAATATATTACATACAAAAATGTAAAAAGCAAGGCAAAATCTGCTTTTGTTTTCCTGATCACATATATAATAACATTACACATTTGAAAATGCTTTAGCAAAAAACACTGTCTTTTACACATGATTTTACAAGCAGGGTTATGCTCCCTTTTGTGTCTTTTGCAATGATATGTTTCTATTTCCCATTAAAAACAATTTATACTGTGATTTTCTCTGTCACACGTAAAAAAGTCTCTGTTAAAACATATGCAAAAGACACTCCTTATACAGATGGAGTCAGACATGATTAAATGCATCCATGTATGCACAGACACACACATCCCACACACACACACACACACACCCAACACACACACACACATACACACACACACGCAAGTAAGTTACAGAAAAACAGTGCTGCGTCGATCTGTACATGTCATATTATCTCTTGTGAATACCTGCTGAGGTGGGAAAGTCCATATAAATCCTTGGTATTAGAAACACCACCTATGCATCGGTAATCTGATAAAGTGCATTAACTCTTTGGTTATTAGACACATGAAAAGCTTTAGGTACTTCATTTTCCCATGACCTTCAACCTGAGGCCCCTGAAACACATTCACCACCAAAACCCAACACCCCCACGCAACCCCACCCCACCCCCAACCCTCACACCTCGGCTGTAACATACTGAATGTATCCACACTTCCAGTTTCCACTCTACGGAGGCAGAGACTTTTCACATGAGTGGAGCACAGACAGACCCAGTTGGCCACCAACTAGAGAGGCAGATCAGTCCAGAGAGGCTGCTCTCGGTGTCTCTCTCTCTCTCTCCCTCGGTCTCTCTTTCCCTCACTTGTCATCGCTCACGCTCACGGAGCAGTCTTCCGGAATCTTCTCCGCGGAGCTGCTGCGGGTGGACAGCTTGTCCAATTCATCGTCCATCTCCCTGAAGCGCTCGGCCACACACTGTGCTGTGAGCCGGGCCTCAGGGTCATGGTCCCAGCACTCGTTGATGGTGGCACACACTAAGGCCACACCCTGCAGAACAGAGAGAGAGAGAGAAAGAAAAAGAGAATGATTCACATGTGTTTTCAGTAGTAATTCCAGTTAAAGAAATAGTACAGCATTAACATTTTATGCCAGGTGTAGTCAATCACAGCGGTAGCACACAGGGGAGGTTAAAACACTCCAACTTTTGCTGAAACGTGATTTCATCCCCCCAAACACACACACACTTTCGTCAGATTAAACTGTATTAAATATATTAAATTGTATTTCTAACTTGGATTCCCTATCGCAGGACACCCCTACTTTTGGAAAGCTTGATACACCCCTGGTCAACCAGCCAAGACATGTTTGTTGTATAAAGTTTGCTTCTTTAGGTAGCTACAAGTCAAATGCATAAAATACATAGAATTTTGCATAAAAATGCAGAAAATAGTAGAATTTTAAATAACCTTCTGTATTAACCATGTCAGTCATTTTTTTCAGTAATCATGTCAGGTGAGGTAAGGGCAATAGCTGCTCTCAGAACACGCCCCTTTCTCTACAGGATGAGGTTGTGGTGCCATGTGACCTCTAGTATGTCTGCATGTGGCCTGTAGCTCTGGTCTCTTACCGGGTGTTTCGTCCAGCTGTTGGGGATTTCTGGCCGGCCTCTGTCTCGTAGCACGTTGTCCTTCATGCTCTCCACACAGGGGTGCTCTCGCACTTTAGAGCCAAATGGAGGTTCGTAGTCTTTCACCTCTGCAACACACATAGACACACATAATTAGTCGTTCACAGTATAAGTTCTCGGGAGGAAAACCCACATTTTTGGTTCTGTAAGTAAATGGAAGTAGAAACACCGAGGTCTGGAAAATGGCTCAGTTAAAGACGTTTGGTTTGCTCTGGCACCTCCGTTTTCACGGGTAACCAAACAACAACCACAACACAACACCAGAGAGATCACTTTCCCCAAGCAGAGAGCCAACCATAATAACAATAATGAGAAGTTATGATGGTGTGTTGTTTGTTTTCCTTTTGAGAACAAATTGGGGAAAAATATGGGCTAATCGCTGCACTGTGCCAAGAGAGTACGAACCAACAGTGTTCTGGGGTAATTTTCCAAAACCCTGTGAAATGGAGCTCTCAGCAGCTGCAAAGGCCCTTTCTTACAACTCTCTCTGGTCCAAACACACACCAACATAGAAAACTGCAAATAATGGCAAACGCAGCGTGCACCACTGTAGCGAGAATGGAAAAATCGGCAACAAAGCGGAGGGATATAACAGAACATTGGAACATGTGTGCAATTACAATATCGGCCAACATAAAATTCATTCCCACAAATGTAAGTGGATGAGAGAGTTTACTTTGGAGAGCGTGTTCGCGACAGGAGAGAGTGTGGTATGTGGTTCTGCCCGGCGCTGCAGGCCCACAGGAAGATGCTAGGCCAGCATGGAGTCCAGGACAGGAAGCGCAGGGCTGTGTTTGGGCCCCTGCAGAGAAGCTGACTCCACAAGCGGATGCATCCTGTTTTTGACAAGTGTACTTCCCCTGTTTCAGTGCTAAAACTAAAAAACTCCCACTACGTGTGCTATTTCTGCTGTCCCACTTCAGTTCTTCACATCAACGAGAGATTGATGTGAGACAGAAGAGTCTGAGTGGCAGGAGGCTGTGATGACTGACAGAGCATTGCTCTGCAAAATGCTGGAGTGATTCACATTGGAGCACAAAATGAAGAAGCAAAACTTCTTAACTCGCCCTCCGCTGTGGGTCTTTTTCTCCCTCTCTCTGTGCCAGGGGCTGTGGCCTAAGCGATGTGAGCGCGCTCGCTATGTGAGGAATGCCGTGGTTTTGGGAACAGATGTCCCACGGACTGAGGCCTCCCTCTCCAGGCCCAGTCAGGCCGCTCTGGCAAAGCGAGCTGAGGGAAGCGCTTTTTAACGACCTTTTCCCTTTCAGATTATCCGTCTGAAACCTCCACAGGCTTGCCTGTCTGACTCTGTGTCTGGGAAAAACAAAGAATAATCCTTCGAAGTCAAGCGTAAATTTTTCTGTCCCATTCAAAGTGCAATGACATAAATACATATTTGAGTACAAAGTAAGTACAGCTGCAGACACCACGCTTTAAATCTAGCCAGTCAAAAAGGAGTTATCATCCCCTGGCCACATGTATGACATGAGTGTGCTGGACTGGACTGTGGACTGGCTCCGGCTCAACACTATAAGCAATGCAGAAACATCTAGTGTCATAATAAGTAGTTTATCCAGGATGTCCAGGATGAAAATTGTCACATTTTTGCTTTGCGTTTTCACAATATTTTGATGCATCATCACACCCTAACCCCAACACGTGTGTTTGTGTGTGTATGTGTTGCATGTGTGCGCATGCATAACAGAGTGGTACAGAACTTACAATGCAGTGTAGGAGAAGTAGATCTCACTGTAAACCGAGATCAGCAGACTCTCCTGCTTTAAGCTTGTATTGCAACAGTTACATACAATAAAAAAAAAGATATTTAAATCTGATTATTTATATGGAAATGGTCAACTATGATTTTAATGTTTGTGACTGACCTACTCTTTGTTTTTTATGCGTGCAAGTTTGGTTATTATCTCCTATTTGTTAGACCCATCCAAGTGAAAAGCAGCGAGTCAGAAGTAGTATTTCTGGCCTAGTGGTGTTCCAGGATGGGGGAACTTCGAGAAATTTTGAAAGATGCAGTCAGGCACAATGAGCTGTTTCAGTGTGTCAGATCAGTGTGTTTGTGTGTAAGAGAAGTCTGCTCTGTACTACAGTGAATCTGAAACCTGTAGTGATGGATTGCCTGGCCGTATGGGGTGCTGCCACCTGCTACACAGCTGCTCTGCCCCCCTTCCCACATCTCTGTGGAGGGGAGCAGTGGGGTGTTTCTTATGCTGGCTGCCTCTCAGTTCTCCGCACTGCTTTACTCTGTTCCGGCCAGGGCCGCGCCCCATGCTAATTCAGGACATGTTAGCAACAACACAGCGAGCCAGAGCCCAACAAACCGGCCGCAGTTTTCCAGCTCTCCCTCATGGCTCTCATGTTGTCTCTGTCTCTGGGCAGGAAAGGCATGTGCTCTGGTGCAACCTCTGGTTTAAATATTAGCCTGAGCCCAACACGATTGCACTATTCATGTTTGGTTGTGATCATGTTTGCACGTAATTCTTAAATGTTCCTAGATCTCAGGTTAGGACTAGGCTTCTCATTACCTGCCTCTTTCTTCTCCCAGAGATTTTGGCCGGCATTAACCAAGGATACCAACACATGCTCCACTACCCCTAAAGTGCTGTGAGCTGGGCTGGAATGTGACCGTGTGTCGGGCTGGAAATGTCTCTAGCTCTGCAGTTAAGTCTGTAGTAGCAAAGCAGCAGAGCTCCTGTCGTCCCTCTCAATCACACAAGGAGCGTGCTGGGGCATGTGGGTAACACAAACCCAACACTGGGGCAGTATGTATGACAGCGCACGCACACACAACGGCATGCCCAAGGCCCATTATAATAGCTTACACTAACTAAGCCTTATCTTATGAACGCTCTGACCCAGGGGTGGGAATGCCAACCAAACACGTGAGAGCTACTGACTTTTACATGGAGCACTGAAGGCAAAAATAACCAGCCATCAAGTCTTACACAACTCAGTATAAACTAAATCAGATTGTATACTATAAAATATATAAAAAATTACATCATTTTTGGCATGCTTGCAAGTCCAGAGAAAAAAAGTTTGTTGCTTTGATTCTAATATATATCAATTCAGGCTATTTTTTTTAATAATAAGCAGCAGGACCAGATCCACCTGGATTTAAAATTATCGAGAAACTGAACAATGGTTTCGTATGAGGTACAATTAGTAAAAGCTACCCACTGTTAATATTTTTTTTCTTTTTAGAAAATATCTACCGAAATGATTTGATTCCAATATTTTTGTGAATCTTTAGAAAAAAATGAATTGGCATGTAATGTAGAACCTTTACATCATGTGAGTACCCTGACGACTGACGTGTTCTTTAAGAAAAGGTGAACCATTATTTAAGCAAAAGTGAACCTCTATGGCATCACTTTAAAGAATTATTGAGAGCATATCTCATTTTCAGTGATTTTTGTTATGTTTCAGGAGAAGCTAGTTTTTCTTTTAGATCACACATCTACACACCATTGCACACACACATATCCACACACACTCCAAAGAAACCCAGAACTGCCTTTTTTCTCACCTGACCAAAGAAGGACAAGAAATCTGATGGTTCATTTCACATTCTACACATTCCTCACATTCCAGCAGTAGAGCAAACAACATGGCTACAGAACCTCCTCTGTTCTACTTTATGGTGATGTGGAGAGGCCTCCGAATAACAGGAAACAGCAAATCGCTCAAACCTGTATATGGGTTACATTGGGTTTACTGTCCATATCTCTGAGACAATAGTCTGGCAGCAACAGCAAAACAAAACACCACATCCTAATGGGAGAAATAGCCAACCTATTTTCATCCACTCTCTCCTTGAGGGGCAATAAATGACTCCATGGAAATAGAACTGCATTCTTTTTAGGTTGCTGGGGTTGTTGACATGGTACTGTGCCACACAAAAGCTTTCTTTTTCTACACACTATGTCTGTTTTACTATCCTGTCAACCAGCTGATAATGTGATGATATGAATGAACGTACCTCCAATGGCGTTACACCTGGAGGTGATCTCCCACAACACTAGGGCCATGGAGTAGACATCCGTCTGCTTGAAAGATTCAATGTTCTCCAGGTTGATTCTTGACTCCAGCACCTCTGGGGCCATATATCTGGCCGTTCCAACCTGTAATGAAGAGAAAGACCCACATATCGTTACAATTCCTTCGCTTTGTAGTCTAAACTCTACATGGGCTTTGATGTCAATCTTGGACTTAAAGGGTTATCGGAAGTTTAAGACACACAGACTCCAGTCTCCAGTCTGTAGAGATCCCTAAGCAACTGTTTGCCCTGCTGGTTTCAGTGAGCGTTCAGATGAGATCTCTGATATCTTTATAACATCGAGTGTGATGGGAAGAGGTAGTAACTTTGTGATTGTGGGTGCAAAAAGTTCTAAGTTCGTCAAGAGATATTTAGTGGTTAGAAATGCTTCACAATAACCCACGTTATTTTCACAGAGTTGCTTACTCATTCACTAAACATCTAGTGTTTCTTACACATTCAGCTTGTGAATCATAAATCAGCGCAAATCCAAAGAACAAAGGTCACACGCGCGTCAAGATTAAGAGATGCCTGGGGGGGACTTTCCCTGCAAGTCAAAACCAAGCCCTGTCTTAACTCTCACACTGACACTGTCAGCAAACTGATCAGCATTTTTAAGCAACCCACCTGAAGATCACACACCAAACCCGTGAGAAGCGTGAATGTGAGTTGCACTTAGTTTGCACAAGGTGTGAGAGAACAAAACCATAGAGCATGTCTTGTAGTAATTTTGTTTTTCAGCTGCATAAATCTGCTGTGGTAATTTTTATATTTGACCCATTTTCCAACAGACAAATACAACCAGATTTCTATATGTAAGACAAAAGAGTTAAAGTATATTAGCAAATACATTGACTTGATTTGTTTTGGCCATTCCTAAAATTCTCAGACATATTATAGGCTAAGGCTTATTAATCAGTAACTACATGAAAAAATGCAAAATGTCTGAGTTTAACTTAGATTACAGGAGTTTGGGCTGGATGCCTGCACACATCTACAGATCCTAGTCATTTAAAATGTAAATGGCCAGGATCACTGACAGGTCCAGACGTCTATTCCTTCCTCATAAAACTTGAGAATTATGCGGACAGGTAGCATAGTGTTCAAAGTCAGACTGTTTACTCTGATGGTGACTTAAAGACCAACCAATTCCTGTCCAGTCCAATTCGATTGAGTTAAATTCAATTCAATTCAGTTCAATTCAATTCAAATCTGTCACGATTTGGGTCTGATCTTGTCATGTGCCCTAGTTTTTGTTATTCTTTATGTTTTCCATGTGCCTCCTACTATTATTCTTCGTCTCTGCCCTAGTCATACCCTGTATTGTTTACAGATGTGTCTTGGTCATGTCTCCTAGCTTGCCCAGGTGTTCCATGTGCTTTTATATATCCATGTGCCCATATCAACTGTCTGGTTAAAATTACTGTTAAAATACAGTGCTTGAACAGCCTTGTTTTTCCAGCCCTGTAGTCCTAGTCTTAGTTTCCAACTTGTTTTAATCCAAGATTTGTTTCCCTGAATTTCCTGATAATGTTCCTTAATGTTGAGTTTATTTCATACACTGTCTTTCACTTATTAAACTTATCAAACTCTCACCTACATTCAGCATTCCACTACAGTGTGACAAATCTTTTTGAATTACTCGTCCCTGAGGTTAAATCATTTATGATAATTTCAGCATGAACTATTCATACAATTTTGGCTTTGGCAATACTGACATTTCAAAAAGCATTAATATGCAACTGAGCAAGTTAATTAATTGCGGAGCGTCATTACTTTGGCGGATATTTATCTTTATGTCTTGGATTCATTCATGTGTTTTTAATGCAATATTGTGTAGAAGCCTTGTGCCCCTGTATTTTCCTCATATTTGCTTTCAAAGAATATTTTTTTAATTTCATTTTTTGTAGTATTGAGGAATATTTCTCCAGGCTTCCTTCCTGAAGGAGATTTTGACTCACAGTCCAATAAATATGAACATGGTAAGAAAGTTTGACAGGCACAAATAGTATTTTTGCACCGAAAAGGTAATTCAAAACAAAAAATAAAGAAAACAGGGTGGTTCAAGATATTTGCCCTTTACAGTGTGTGAAGCTATATTGCAGTCAGAATATGTGGGAATTCTAAGACAAATATAGACTCGCCTGTCCACTGTTGGCCAGGTCATCCACAGACAGGGAGTTGTCCAGCCGCAGGCCCAGGCCGAAGTCACACAGGCAGCAGGTGAGGTCGTTCTTCACCAGAATGTTGGAGCTCTTGATGTCTCTGTGGACGATGGGCACTTTTGGCCGGCTGCAGGGCGTGTGGTCACTGTGGAGGTGGGCCACGCCTCGGACCAGCGAGCCGCCCAGCAGCCGCAGGTCCTCCCAGCTGATGACGTGGCGCGTGAGGTACTCCTGCAGGTTCCCTCGAGGATGGTAGGCCGTGATCAGCCAGTACTGCTTCTCCACTTTCCTCTCCTCGGCTGTCAGAAAGTGCAGCACATTCTCATGCTTCAGGTCAATGTTAGAGAAGATGTCCTTCTCATTCTTCCAGGAAGCGTACTCCTCATAAGGGAAGATCTTTACTGCCACCGTCTCGAACTGCTCTGAAGAACTCTGCTTCAGTTTGGCCTTATAAACCTCCGCAAAGCGGCCTTTGCCCACCTGTTACAGTCAAATTAAATCACAATATGATTGTTTGCGCATCATGTATATTTTTGTGTAATTCTACAACATTTAAGAGGTGCATGCATCATAAACAACACACAAACAAGGCCAACAACAATAATGATGAGCTTTTCAACAGGTCTGCATTGTATCAGTTCTTGAAATAGAAAGTTCAAAATTATCACAATGTGAGCAACCTCAGATATTCCAGATGAGTATTTTACTAAATGCTTTTGTGAAGTTAGTGTCCTTCAAAACCTCAGAAAATGCAATATTGTGATATGTGACTAAAAAAGTTTTTGTGTAAGTACTGTGTTGCTATGTTTTTGTCTTATTGATTGTTCTTACTTGTAGGTCCAGTTCGATGGGCAGTGGCTCAGTGTTGTGGTTTAGGCTGTTGGCATGTGTGGAGCTGCTGTCGGAGCGGTCGTCGTCCATCATTATAGCGCAGGCGTCGCTGCAGTCCAGAGGGCCTTTGGGACCTTTGCGCTTCAGTGGCTTCTTTGTCTCCCACTCATTGAGCTTACGGCGGCGCTGGATGCGGTACCAGTAAAAGGAGGCGATGACCAGGACGGCTAAAACTAGTAGAGGCAGCAGACTGACCAGAATCACTGACACCACTTGGTTCTCTATGGCATCTGGGCCTCTACCTGGAGACAGAATGTAGGAGACAAATTATTCACCAGTTATTCCCTTAATGCAATCTGAGATAGCCACCAACACACTATCTACATGTTTACTCTTATTCGTTTCAGCTACAGTGTTTGTTATGAAAGTAAGCAAATGGGTTACAGACCTGAGATATAGATATATGTCTGATATATATTTGGGTTTTGGGAAAAAGAATTGTACTGATCCTTTTTAATGGCTTGTATTATAGCTCACTCTAAAACATAGACAAAATTGATGTGAGTAAACTTCAGAGATGGTCACCAGTTACTTGCTGCGTAAGATGAGGAATCTTTACTAATACACTGAATTCACACTTTCTGTTTGTGTTTCTGAGAGGGCCATAAGGAAAAGGGAAACACACAGAGACTCTGTTCTGGGGACTGTCTTGGTTCTTCCAAGAAATTGCCATGCGACTCTGTCTGCCTGCCAACTTGGGTTTGGCATAGCACCTCGAGCATTGCAGGTTGAGTCTGGAATCGGAGGCAGACTGCTGCCAGCTATCGGGCAGAGAGCGGAGGCAAAGCTCACCCTGTCTGCATTTCTCCATCAAACACACACGCAAGTGCACACACACACACACACACACACACAGTACTACCCTCGCTAAAAGACAGACATAAAACACTCTAAAATAGACACTCA
>JBBKCR010000006.1:14359330-14371915 GCA_037577295.1 Ladigesia roloffi | reverse complement strand
GTGTACGGCAGAGTTGCTTTCAGCTTTACATTATAGCTGCCTTAACATATTCTAGGACCTGATATTGAAGCTAATTCGAACTAGGAATAGACAGATTGTATGAAGGAATGTGTAAAGGTCAGGTGTGTGAGCACATCATGTGCACAGGCTTTACCAGTGGTTTATTTTCTAAATGTGAGTGGAAATACGACATCCTAACATTGTCAGCAACTGCAGATAAGCTACAGATTACTACAGAGAACTTATCTTCATATACTACACACACAAAAGTCAGGAGTCACTTCACAGCAAAGTACAGCCCAAACTAGGTGCTTTTGCAGATATTCAGAACGTAACACAACCTCTCATCCAAACACACACACACACACTTCACCACATGCTCACATTTCACCCATTTCTTCATTAAGGCAAATGACATCTTGAAACAATAACTGTAGAGAATATCAGAGGTCAGGTATCAGATATGCTGGAAAGATATAGATGTCTGCTACTTGATTGCAATGATAAATTCCAATTTTTCACATGTGGTATTGTCTCACGAACGGTCTGAATTTATTTTCTAATGAATTAATTGTGTCCACTTTCATGTATTCTCTCTCTCCCTCTCTCTCCCTCTCTCTGGTCTAAAGTGGATCAAGCACATCTACAAACAGCAGCAGCAGTGAGGAGAACTTAAGTGCCGTGAGGCTATAAGATGGAGCAGCTGTTCTCCACCAGGTATAATCAGCAAATCCACAAAAATGTGCTGGTAATAAACAATGAGATCAGGACACTTTCAGAAGGTTGGATACAAACAGTGAGCATGGCACTTTCAGTCGTTTAAATTGTTTAGGCTTAAAGTTAGACCTCTTAATGTTTAGACCTCTCCAATAAGTACGTCATAGATCTTTTTTCAGCCTTCATCTATAAATGTGTACATAGAAAATTACCCTGTCAGGTGTATAATTACAATCGTCTGGCAGGGCATTTCATTAACTACTTATATAAAATAAGAGCGTCAGATAACAATCTGATAACTAAAACACTTATAACTTCAGTGTGAATGGGATAGACTCCTGCAGGCTGAATGTGAAGATTTATTTAAATGCAATGACATCTCAAAAAAACTATGAATACAAAATGAGCTGCATTTTCTTCTTAGTTTCCACACACGGACTGTAAGGCTTTGGGGCTGCTTGCTATTTACTTTTACCCTGTCTACATTTTTCACACAATGTAGATTAGGTTTAAAACTTTTTTTGTTTAAAAAAGCAGGGAAAACTCTTTTTTTTTTACAGGAATGAAAATACGAAGGAGGAGCTCACTGTGAGGGAAATTGAGGTTTTCGTTGCACTCTTCTTCAGTGCATGAGCAGATGAAGAGCTGACCACTGTCTGTCTCATACTCCTTCATCTCACATGTGGTGCTGTTAAAGTCGTTCAGACGAATTTTGTGCACAGGCTCGGATGGGAGGTGACACAACGTCTCAACTGTTTGGTTGACCTCATTCTTCCTCCTAAAGGAATGCAACACATCCAAGAAAACACACACACACACACACACGCACACATATGTATACACAATGATTAAAGAAATAACACAAAGAAAGCGGTACATATTATATACATGCTGAGTCTAACATTTTTCCACATCTGTCCAAACACACTAAACCCAATGGAGTCTGATAGCCCTCCAGTGTTAACTTAGTTATAACTTCTGACACATTTATTAGAAAGAGGAAACTGTACTGAGTTACTGAGTTGTACAATTTGTAAATTGCACAAATGCTTGTACAATTTGCAGATGTTTTAGACCAATAAAACAAATGTGCTCCTTTTGCTTTACACTATCAATGAAGCTTGTGTGGCTAACAAGTAATAAGCATTCATGTTCCACAAATTACAATTATCTATAAGCATACTAAACAGTGAACATGGTTTCAGGACGTTGTGCAACAGTTTAGGTGTGTGTGCAGTGGTAGCTAGTGGGCTATATTTGGTAGCGATGTTGGTTTCTTGACAGCAATCATGTCTTGTCTGAGCGATTATTCTTTCAAATTTGTAGTAAAGAAAAAAAAAACATTGACATACCAGACTGCCACACAGACCTCTTCAGGAGATTCACATATAGAGGTGATGCTGCAGTTGGCCTGGCAGATGCCGGTGCCATTGCAGGACGTGGGCTGCACATCACAGAACTTACACAACTTCGTCAGCTTTAATATCCCAGGACCAATTCCACCTAAACACAAGATTAAACCATTAAGAAATTTTAAATGGAGGATACACACTAATTAGGTTAAGAGTCTACTATGTAGGTGAAGCAGCCTAGCCTTGTGCCTAGACTGCAAAAAAGATACTGTCTGTCAGATCCTCAGAAAGCAAACAGTGTAATTTTAAAGTTGATATGATTCCAGACGTTTTTATGTCCCAGCTCGCAACACGTCTGGGCCAAGTAATTAGCACTCTACAGAACTAAATTGCCTCCCTTAAGTTTGCTGTAAGTCAGAATAGAACAAAATAGTAGTCTGGTGGTCTTTGAGTGCTGGCTATGGAATCTGTGTGTTGTTATATTACAATCACAAAGCTACTTCCTTCAGTATGAGGCATGTCAGCATGCAGGGGAAGGAACATGTTTAGGGGTTGCACTGTGTTCACTGCTGGAGAAAACAATCTGATCTTGCAGGCTGATATCTAGGGCCATTTTCTGTCTGCGACCTGTTCAGACCTGCTCTCTTCTGTGTGCTCCAAACTCATTGTACAGTATACCAGTAAAGCACAGTTATATAAGAATCATATAAGTACCTGCAGATAATAGCCAAACACTTTTTAAAAAACAACTTTGACAGATTCTCAGATTTGAGCTGACAGATATTTATGTTGTTTTGAGAACGTTGATGTATTTATTGTCTGGAGGAGAGAAACATTTATTTCGATTTAATTAAGCATATAGAAATATGTGCCACATTTTTGGTTTATATTTCTGACAGTAAATCCAGGTAGGTTACCCCATTATATACATTTTTATAAGTGTTTATGTATCGGCATCAGCATTAGTAAAAACAGTGGGCACTGGGACCCCTATTAAAATACTTCTATTTTGCATTATCTTCTTCTGTAATTGTTGTTTTTTATTGTGTAAGCAGCAAAATAATTTTAGCGAAACACTGATTGTTGAAATGTTTACATGATTTTTGAAAATGAGTTTAACACATGGAGTCCATGCCAAGTACTTGGTATGTCCCCCTAAGTACTTGGCATGGACTCCATATGTTCTACCCATCAACAACATCGAAGAGAAGAACAAATCCATCTGAGAGTTGCGTAAACATGGAAAAATGCTATTTTTTTTTCAAATGGCCTAGACATAGTCAGTAAAATCATAGCTTTTTTACCTTTCATAGTTTAGACATCTTCAAAATTCCTGTTGTTTATTTCCAGATTTAAGTGAAAAAGAAATCTCTCGGATGTTACTTTATGTACTTGAAAAATGTTAAATATTGGAGTCAGGCTAGAGTTCCCCAGTTCTTGAATCATTGCATTACACTCTTCAGTCGGGTTCTTTAATGGATCTTGGCCTGGATATATGGCAACCATCAACTCATTAAACTCTATGGAACCAACAAGTGGGCCCACAATTCAATTTCTTATTCTAGCAACTATGCAGCTGCATTCATTTGACAATAGTTGTCAAATCATTCTTCAAAGTTTCTGAATAACCAATGTTGCCAGTGATCCTAGGTGTTGAATGGGATGAAGCTTTCACATTTTGCAACGTTTCTTTAAACTCTAAAATGGTTCTTCATACTCATATATCACATTCCAAAAATGGTTCTTAAAAAAACCAAGCAATGAAAAGTTCTTTAGTGAACCCAAAAATAGTTCTCCAATATCATCACAAGAACCATTATAGGCATCTTAATTTTTAGAGTATAGCCCAATGGCGCCTGTGCATTTGGAATGGCGCCTTAGCATCAAACTGAACGACCACAAATGAGCTCTAACTGATGTCACTGATATAGCAATTATACGGACTGGGTCTGTCTGGATGAGGTGTTAATAAGGGCCGATAAGTAATTATTTAATTTGGTGTGAATGATTTCTTTGCCATAGATAAATGTCATACACTGACAGGGTTAATCAAGGCAGAACCAACAGCTGACTGCCCAGTAGTGTGTGTGTGTGTGTGTGCTCATATTTGTGTGTAGGGGCTGCATGCAGTCATTAACCAGTGTAATGTAGCCCTCTAGAACAGCTGTCAGCTTGTGTAATAAGCATGCCTCCCTTGATAAAAGCCTTCCTCTGCTGCGATAAAAGGCTTTCCCAGTTTCTATCTGCCTGAAGTGCAATCAGTTGGGCAAAAGTTTCACAAGACATTTGTGTACAAAGCATTGAATAGCCCTTATAACCACTATAGCCAGTAAACTAAATGAAAACCTCTTGTAAAACACAAACCTGTAACTTAGGTATTCCAAACAAATATAGCTGTGTTGTAATGAATCATAAGTTCTCAACCTTGATTAGATTTGTTAAGTTTAAAGGCAGTTTCCCGAATGAATGTAAACATTAACTTTGCTTGGCTACCCAGTCACAGGTAGTGAATTAAATAACTGTAACAATCATTACATCCTCAATGATGTCAGTTTTGGCTCCACAACCAAATTCTGAGAAAGTCATTGGTGGGGATCTGTCACCCACTGAAGTTCTGCATTGCTTCAGGGTAAATTCAGGGTGTCAACAAGATCACTGCTGAAGCCGCCCTTCCTGGTCAAGCTTTTTCCCGAAATTACTTGGAACATATTTCAGTGCAATGAAGTCAGGTCCAGCGCTGTTTCTTTTTCAAAGCCATATGACTGTTGATTCAGATGCAAAGACTGACTGCTTTCCTGACCTTCCTATACAGAAATCTAAATGCATAACCTCATCATTCTGCTTCTTTACTCTTTCATTAGAAGCCAGGGATCATGTCTGTGCCTGACACTTTGTCAATAAACAGATTCTGATTCTGAGACCACTTTAAACAACAGCATGTGCTCTCCCTTTGCGTACCTCTTCCTTTCATGTGTCCCTTCCACTCCTCCCCTTTAAGGATGGACTAGGTGACCTGGACAAGGAAGGAAAGAGCAGCCATGTCCCTTCCTTTCCACAGCTAGAATAATAAAGCAACTTTTACTGCCTCTCCACAACGTTTACAATGCACTGAGTGATTTAAAAATCCTTTGATTCTTTAGGAAACAATTCAGCAAATTATTTTTATCTGAAATTTCACCATGATTACATGTGATTTTTTTGGGGGGATTAGTTGTTTGGCAATACATTACTGTTAAATATACACTGAATAATTATGTGAACAGAATAACACACAGCTATACACTAGTAAAAAATACTTATTACAAAGTCTGAATGGCCTGAAATTTTTATTTTGGCCTAAAACATGTTTTCATATTTAGTAAACTCTAAGTGATTATAGCTGATTCTAATATTCTAAAATTGATACAGATGAAATGCAGATGCAGGTGTATTTTTACATCCCTACCCTTATTTCTTTAGAGATGGATCCTGAGTGGACTGTGTCTGGTTTGACCTCTGTAAGAGGCATGCTTTTGAAAACTGTCCTACGTGTCATCTAAACCCTCTCCCCTCACTCCCCTGTGTCGGTCTTTGCAGGAAGAGCATGTGGATAGACTAGGTGAGCTGCTCTCCAAGCCTCTGGCTCAGTGAAGCGGGCCAAGAAGGGATTGCGCCAGCCACGAGGAGAGGAAGACTAATATGGTCAAATCAGATCCAGCCACTTTGAGGTTATGCGACCCCTCTTCTCATCCCTAAATAGCAGATTCTCAGCTCCGCACCCAGAGGCCTGGAGAGGCAAGAGTAAACACGGGCTTAGACTCACACCCGCCTCAAAACTCGTCTGGGCCTTTCGCTTGAAAGGCCTACAAAAGGTCTCTTTCAGCCTGCACCCACCACGCTGCTGCCTGCACAGAAAAGGTTTTCACCTGAAAAGTCCACTCATAATCTTCTTACAGGAGAGAAACGCAAAGCAGACCTTCCGTTTCTTTAGCTATTTAGCACATATAGATATGGCTGTTCGGTGATTCAAGGAGTAGAACTTTATATATCTTATGAATGAAAAGATTGAGGTCAAACGTGACTAGGCTTTCTGCTTGGATCACTCCTTTAAAGTTTTGAGCAGCTTGACTGTTGCCACAGAGGTTGCTGTGCCATTGTGAAAGGGTCGTTCATACAGGCTGTGCAGAGCTCCTGATAAGAGGTAGTGGACACTGTCTCGTCCCCCTCAAAGGTCAAACCAGGGAACTGGAATAGCGGGGCACGTTATCTCAGAGAAACGCATGTTTTTTAACAGCAGTTTAGACAAGTCAGAATGAAATTCAGACAGACGGACAAGCCAGCAGACATGACGCATGGAGAAGCAGTCAAACAACAGACAGACAGACAGACAGACAGACAGACAAACAAACAGACACACATAGTTGACTGAAAAAAACCCCAACAAACTGTACAGGGCCTCAAATGAAGATCAAGAAATGTCTGGTAGATTCCAGACTGTGTGTGTATGTCTGTGTTGATCTCTTTGTGTACTTTCCTCTTCTTTTCAGAAGGAAAAAAAACAACATTTTGCAGAAGTGAGGACATAAAGAAACAGGTTCTCCCTACAAATGCAGATTTTTCTATGGAAAATATCATAATACCAAATTCTGTTTGTGTGTGTCTGTTTGTGTGTGTGTATTCGTGTATGCATGTGTGTGTATGTGTGTGTGTGTGTTTGTGCATCTGTATGTGTGTCCTAGCTCTAAATGGTCAGTATTGAATGTGGAAAGTGAGCAAACAGGTAAAGCAAATGGCAGGACCTCAGTGGAAGACATTACACCCACAGTTGAAGGCAGTCTGATGTAATGTGCTAAATGTAACCACTACAGCAAACAAAGACATTGCTACTGCACAAGACCACACACGGTGCATGCACTTAATTATCCAACACTCTTCCATTTCTTATCAAACAGAGCAGACACATACAAACACTGTTGCTTCAATGCAGTTAGGATTAATACTGGCATATTTTCAATCTATAAGTCAAACAAACCCTGTTGTTTCCCTTTTTTAAGTGAAGATTTATGAATGAATTTTACACAGCTAAGCAGTGCTTAAAAGGGAAAACACTGGTTTATCGAGAGTGACATGTAGAAACCAAAGTGTTGAAAGAAATGGCTTCTGATGGCTAAAGTTTTGCTCCTTACCTAATAAACAAATGAGCATCTGAAGTCTGCTTAATTAAAAACAATAGAAAACAGGTGTAAATATAAACTGAACACTTTCTTCATTTAAATGAATGTAGCAAGTCCAATAATGTCTTATGCTTATGGCAGTTTTCCTTGCATTTTCATGCAAGTACTTACAAAGCTCATCATTCATGAGAAGAAAAGAAGAGGTGCATAGCGACTATGCTAAATCAGGTAGAACACTAATAATAAACACATCATGACAGTAAACATGGTGTCTCTGGGCACTGTAGGCCAAAGGGGAGCCATCAGCCTCGTCTATCACAGACAGGTCGCTATTTAGGAAGAGAGCTGAGGCAGGGAGGGCCTCATTTGACATAATTAGCGCCTAACTCACCTGTAATTATGGGGTGAAGAACTGAAATTAATGACAAGGGAGAGGAGAATAAACAAGCTGCTCATGTCACTTGAAAGGAAGGGGTGTCTGGCTGGAGCCAAACTGTTGCCCTCCTCAGATCCACAGAACCCAAAACACCCCCAAAAAATGCAGCAGGAGGACAAAGAAGAGGTTTGCAAACTGCAGGCCCAGCTGCTTCTGCATAAACACAGCAGAGCTCATTATAGTAAAGACCACTTGTTCTCTTTTCAAATGCCAACCAAAGCTCACAGTGAAAGCAGCATCCACACTGAAGTAACCGAAAGAAGGCAGTGTGATATTTGGGAACGTACACATATGAGAAGTCAGAGGTTTATCGCCTGATCAAACATAATACTCAAACCATCCACCATCCAAATCTGTCCATCTGAAGCTAAGCTGAGACCAAACAATTGAAAGGAGGGAATCACCTTTTCATGTAAATATCTGAGGCGGTTTTTGTCATGCATCCTGGGAACATACACAAAGGAGAAGTGTTCAGGTTTACCACCTGATCAAAGATAACACTGAAAGCATCCACCATCAGAATCCTTCATTAATTCATTTTCTGTAACTGCTTAATCCTTACTGGCCCATGACAGGGACTCCATCTGGGTGAGGCGACATCAGAAACCCTCCAGCTGAAATTAAGCTGGGACCAAAAATTTTAAGCTTTTCTATGTGAATATCTGTAGATTTATTTGTGTATTTTTTGCAGAACATTTTTCAAGAACTCATTCAAAGGTACTAAGTGGTCATTATCAGGTACTAAAACATCTTATGTGCAGTCTTACCATGGGCAGTATCATGTGACCTTTTTCTGAAGGAGTGCCAAATCACTTCATTATGTGATATATATTCAATTCAGACTTACATGTGCAATATTATTACTTATGTCAACATTACTTATATAATACTGCTCTCTACTAAATGCAATGATGCGCTGTCCCAAATAACCTGAAATGACATATCTACTGTATTTATACACAGCACTTGTGTATAAATCATAATATGTTTTCATAGTTTTTGTCCAAAAAACGTATTTAAATTTATTTAGACCTTATATTTAATATTTTTCACGTTATTTCCATTATGCCATAAGCAGTTTCCTCAGTTATCAATAGATTTCTGATTCTGATTCTGGTAAACCGTGTCAGGATCATGACAAGTAGCTGCAGCACCTCACTAACGCCATTACAGTGAAGCACCTGTAGAAATATGTGACTTATTACTGGTGTTGCGTAACTCCGCCAGCGCTGTTTTGACTGAGAGGCGGAGGGGAAAAAACGCACAGTGTTCATCTCAGAAACGAGCGCTAAGATGCACACAGAAAAAAGAACACCTGTTTTTAAACAGCACTAACAGTTCAGCCCTTTTCAACACTGTACTGCGCTGGTGAATACAACTACTGTACAGAAGGTGGGGGCGGAGGGAGGTACTACTTTTAGCCCGCTCCAAGCACTTCAGGACCGTTTGAACGTATTGGTATCTTTTTTTTGGTTCTGTATCTTTTAAAGTCTATTTCTGAATCTTCTGCTTATCTTCCATTTAGTTTAGCTGTTTACCTATTGTTTACACCTCTCACTTTCATCTAATTAACATTTTATTAAAGCCAAATATGAGTTATTTAAGCCAAACAAACTTTACCTCCTTGACTGAGAGATGCTTGATATACAAAGTGCTTCCAACGTTTTAAAATGTTTATTTTTTATTACTTTGACAAGCTTAAGCTTCAAGACTGACAGATGCTGGATGTACGGAGTGGTTCGAGCGTTGTTTAATGTATTTCTGTGTTTTCCCACTTTTTAAAACTCTTCATGGCGTTGCTTTACTCCTGTGCTACTTTAGGCTACTTTAGTTCTTGCGTAGTTAAATGAGCGATACTTTTCCTGCCGTGGTATTTACTCGCCCACCTCTGTGTGTACGTGAGGCTAAATCTGTGGGAGAAGGGAGCTGGAAGCTGCAGAGAAAGGGACTCACCGATTCCAGCTGCAGACACGAAGAAAGCAGCCCACCACAGCGCGCAAGACCAGGACGGCTCCATTGAAGACGCTTCTCTACGTCCGTACGGTTCATGAAAGAGGGGCAACGCGGAGTTTATTCTCCGTCTGGACCGAGGGGCTGTGGGCTGCCCTCTGAGGGAACGAGCTCGGGACTCTGTGGGCTGAGCCGCTACAGCCTTAGACAGGAAATCTTTCAGCAAGGGCAGGACTTTTCCTCCTCCAGCCGCCCTCCCGCCCTCCGCAGCTACACACTTTTACCCCAGCCTGTAATTACACGCCCCAAATTCTAATTTAGAGCACACTGCTTTAAAATGACACGTTGACAACACCATATACACACAGGAGTCTTCAGTCAGAGGAGACAGACTTAAAAAAGAGCACCTGAAACACCAGTTGAACAATCATTCCACTTTGACATGGGCTTTGGTATGAGAGACAGAGAGTGAGTGAGAGAGAGAGAGAGAGAGAGAGAGAGAGAGAGAGAGAGAGAGAGATTTATAATGCTGAACAGAGCCAGAAAATAAAGGAATTAGTGAGGAAGAGAGAGAAATACATAATTACTGAGAGACTGAAAAGCGAATAAAAAATTCAGAGAGAATATAAAGGGAGTGATCAAGAAAATTATGGGGGAAAGTGTATTGAGAAAATAGAGTTGGTGAGAGAGGGAGAGAGATAAAAAGAGAAAACAGAGAGAAAAAGTAAAAAGAGAGAGAGAAAGTACAGACTCGGTAGAGAATTGATAAGAGAGTGAGTTAGAAAGAGGGTAGAGAGTTAGTAAGAAACCGCAAGTTAGTGTTTGTCTTTGTGTGTGTGTGTGAAATTGAGAGAAAGAGAGAGAGAGAGAGAGAGAGAGAGATCGTACAGGCAGAAATGTGCAGTATCCTCCCTCTCGGTTTTGGATGAGCAGTTGTAAGGCTCGACTTTGGCCAGACAGATGGACAGGCCTGAACATGCACAGTTCCGCGCACACACACACATACACACACACAACTGGCAAAGCGCCACTCAGTCTCACACACCCTACCGCTGGAGAAAAGAAAGATGAGAGAGGAGTCGGAGAGTCTACAGCACGAAGCACACACCATCAAACAACAGCACCTGATGTGGAGAACCATCAAAATTAGGACTCAAAAGGCCACACATGTGATCATGTTTGTGTACACACAGCCCTGAAAGCTCTGAAAATATCAGAGAATCTATTGCTGTTTGTGCACATTCACTTTTAACAGTACAGCCTGACAGCAGCCGCCCTCTCTCCCTGCGTAAATCAGCAGTTTAACCTCTGTCTCACCACCATCACGCATTATTTATACAGTGTGTCCCAAAGCTAAGCCCATAACCAAGTCACACCCTCACTCCCTCCACACACCACCTGTGTTGGATTCACATATTCAGTTCTCTGGGTTCCTCCTCACCTCCATTAAGATCCATTAGACTCCACTCATTATTCCTCATTCCAGCTTATTCAGCTCCGCTCACTGCCAAGGGCATGTTCTGAGATATTTTGCGCATTTCTTTGAAGCGAGAGCACCCTCTTGGCATGAGCGAGACAGGTTATGAAAGATTTGGAGAATCTGTTCCAGAACATGCGCTGTTTCTCTAAAATGAACATCCTTGAGGAGAAATGAGAAAATGCAAGGCCAACATTGTTACATTTTATTTTTTATTCTTATATTTTCAGTGATAATTGAGCGATATTTTAACCAAGAATGAGCACACCAGCAAAGGTTACAGAAAGGAAATGAACTGAATGTAATCACTCTGCAAACACAAATGATTGTGGTAAAAATGACTAAAGTTTACCTCAGTAATAAGCTGGGGACTAAGATTGTTCTGAGAATGGGATGGACCGATAGATGGATGATAGATAGATCACCCACACTTTTTACATTTGTGTCCACTTAGCCCTCAATTATTCAGGGGGGCTGTAACTGTAATTATACATTGATCTGGATTAAGTGTCAAATGCCACTTTACAACTACTAGTATTAATATATTACAGCTCCCTAAACTGGCCCTTGAGTGGAGCAGTTTTCCGCAGTACTACTGTCTGAGAAAAATCTGAATTCTCCAGAGATCTCTGAACAGAAGAAAGAACTATTTTGAAAGAACTAAAACATCAAAACATTTATCACGCTTTGTTTAATGGCAAGAAAAAGAACGTCAGTGCTTTAATCTGACAGGTAAATTATTAACCTCTGATGATGCACGACAGCCTTATTCTGTTTCAGCGGTTGCCTTTGGGCTATCAGATTGTCTGAAGAAGCCAACTTGACATTTGACAGTCGATGATAGCACCACCACAAACAAATCTAAACACATCAAATGTAAGCACTAACTGACTGACTGACACTAAAGCTCAGACAAAGATATGACTCCTGCGGTTATATTACCCTTTATTTGATATTAAAGTGCTCTGAGGGTGCTGTGAACTTGATTCAGGTTTATTCTTGGCACTCAGAGGCAGTGTAGAGGAGTTGGGTTTCTACTGGCATGCTCTGCTTTGACACAGGCACTGTGCCTCACTCCTCCACTGTCATCTGATCCAGGCCACCACAGAAAACACTGGTGGATGGGATGCATCATTCGCACATGCTGCAGGTCAGGGCCACAGGCCAAAGGAGGCTGTCTTCTTTGCCACTGGAGGATGAACTCTGCATTTTTTTAGAGAAGTGGCTTCTGCCCAATTGATCTTTTTTTATTTCAAGAAAATTTAAATTGAATAAACAATGTATAGAATCTCCAAATAAAATATATTCGATGAATTGTAGCATTCATTGAAAGATTAATTAATGGCACAATCAAGATTGTTTAGAGCGTTTATGTATTTATTTATTTATTTATCCATCCATCCATTTTCTACCCCTTTATCCCGTACTTAGGGTCGGGGGGGAGAGACTGGAGCCTATCCCAGTTACTACAGGCGAAGGCGGGGTACACCCTGGACAGTC
>JBBKCR010000006.1:14333617-14347967 GCA_037577295.1 Ladigesia roloffi | reverse complement strand
GAACAGTTCACTTTGAGCATGTGTGAACTGAACTTTGAACTAGTTCATAAAAAGTGTGAACTTGCACAACACTGGCTGTTTCAGTCCGTCACAGATTTTTGAACCTCCTGCATCTGAGTACATCTGACTGTGATGCCAGGGCCTCATGTGCGGTGGTTACCAATGCATTTGGACTAAACATTAACTACCAGCACAAGGGCGAGTGCGTGTGGCACATGAGACCCATATGTCACAGTCAGGTGTACTCAAATGCAGGATGTTTGAAAGTAGTCAATCCGAGAACGTTATTTATTCTTCTTGCTGCCTACTGGCTGCTGCCCTGTGATGCTTCGGTCCAGATTTTCCCCAATGGAGTGTCGCGAGTGTTCTCATGTTTTTCTGTTTTAAAGTTTTGCATTTTTTATTACTGTAAATTAAATTCATTTTATATCATTGGAAACTACAGAGCATCACAAAGAAAATGCCCATGCATTAACTACAGTGCAGTTAGGATGGAGTTAGGATCCCTTTGAAACTATAAAAGCCTCCACACCTCCAAGAAGGCTTTCCACAAAATTTGGAAATGTATTTGTGAACACTTGTACCCATTTAGTCAAAAGAGAATTGTGTGGACAGACACTGGCTTTGGACAAATTGGCTTGGTTCCCAATCCATGTTCCAGTTCCTTTACCTTCATGCAGTGCTGGACTGGCCTTTGGGCATACTGGGGCCCCCGCAGAATCCCGTTAGCACACCCCCCGAGGCTGTGGTAAATTTGGGCTGGGCAGGCAATTTTGGGCTGACGTGAAATCCTGTCAAGCCCTGCCTTCATCATGATTGCTACGTGTTGCATGACCACTTATCAACCAGTGGCATCAACAAATACATGAAACTAGCCTGCATATTTTCATGTTTATCAGAATTGTGCTAAATCAACCATGTAACTGAAATTTAACCTATGTTTGTGTAAAGACCCTACTCTGCTGTGGCCACATGAGATGCAGTAACAAGCATGCCTCTCATCCATGGCTCATCAACTTCATGCTTCTTCTTAGTAACAAAGAGATAGGGCATACCCCGTTTCACTGCTTGTTGGCTCTCAGACAGGCAGAAATCAATGCAAGGGCGGCGCTTGTCCAAATCCGGCATGGAAAGTATGCGAGATGAATAAATGACTTTTGCAGTGGTTTTGGGGGGGGTTCAACCTGCCTACAGGCACAGAGGTTTCTGATGCTGGCCAATGACCCCGAGAGGTTCAGAAGGCCTAGGTCGGTTGGCAGTGTGCACACACACATACATATGCACGGCTGGTGTAGAACCTCCCCCTGGCAAGGGTCTCAGCAGGGTTAAAAGAATCAGGGAGTAGGGCCTCTTGCTCAAGCTCCTCTCAACCGAACCCATCTTTCCCTCTATTTTCCTCTATCTCTCCCCCTTCCTCCTCTGGGCTATCAATGACACACTCCTGCATCCACAATTCAAAGAGACAAAGGAATGAAAATAATCTTTGGAACTTGGAGCGAGAGACGAGGGAGAAGATGAAGGAGAAATAAAAGAGGACACTTGATGATGCTTGGGACAAAGATGACTCCTTGTGCATGCTTATGAGTGTGTGTGTGTGTGTGTGTGCTTGTATCTGTGTGAGCAAGGTAGTATAACGGCAGGGAAGCTGTTTGTGTTGAGGAGTGCCTGCTCAGCAGGGCCCTTTGTTGGCCTCCCAGAGAGAAGCGCCAAGGGGGAGTCACTGGATCAATACAGTGGCCATTTCTCTGGCCACACTGGGGGGAGCCCGGTCGCAGCACCTCCACTGCATTTCCCTTTAATGCTGTGCACTACAGAAGAAGAGAGACGAAATGAAAAGATGAGGGAAAGGAAAAGGGAAAGCAAAAGGCATGACTTAAGAGGGGCCAGGGCTCTTGAAATAAAAAGAGCGGACGATGAGGGTGCAGAGGTTCAGGCTTCTAGCTGCTTGAAGTTGAAAGTGCCCAAAGTCCTCACCTGTGCAGAATATTTTAGCAATGCAGGCTTCAAAAAGCTATAAAGACTTATGCTTGAAACCCATAGCTGAACAAGCTTAATTATTGCCACAGTCTAAGACTTGCCACAGTCTTTAGAGCATCTCTTCCGATAAGGTATTTTTTAAGCTTGTGAAACTTTGGGGTGGTTGTCTGGTAAAGATTCTAATGAAGCAGCAGTTCCCAACTCTGGTCCAGGGCAGTGATGAAATATTGGTTTGGACAGCATGCCAATGTATACAGCAATGATTATGGCAGCATGTTTGCTTAACCATTTCCAAACTCTTCATGATAGCCTTTAGTTTTTTTTATTATGTAAAATTTGGTTGATATAATTAGTTCTCCATTACCCTAAGTTAATTCTGCTGGTGCTGGATTACAAAAAAACATTATGCAATTGCTAGGGTTCTGAATCTAGGACCAAATCTTCACTCTTCTAACCTACTAAAATATATTTTTTTATCTGATTGTATTTTAACTTCATCAATACATATTTATGTGTGTGTGTTTGTGTGTGTGTATACATGTACTGTGTGTGTGTGCACATGCCTGTGGTCTATAAAATAAGCAAAGATGTACAGACATTTTTATTATGTGACATACCTCTTTTGCAAAGGTTGTTCTAGTATGTACCTCTGTTCATGTTACTGTCAAGAATTGGAAAGTATTTGCATTTTTTTTTTTTTTCAAAATAAATTTTGAAATTTAGTCATGACGAATTTAACCAGTATAGCAGGAGGGACCATATCCTCCCCACTTTTCAAGAGCATTTGTTTCCCTCACACACTTTTTAAAATTATATTCCATGGCTCAGTTTGGCAGATGGATTGCACACTCTCTAGAGTTATTGTAGGAGTAATTTAATGAGTAAAGCATTAGAAGTAAGGGCTTACAAGTGGTACAACTGAACAGGTGTTTCTGCACAGAATGATCTGTGCCCCTCTGGAAGGTTTGGTGAGTGAAATGTCAAGGCAGGCACTAGGAAAAACTGTCTAAAAATGCAGGCACAGGAAAGCGAGTCTAGCAATACTTTGGACACAGACACAACAGAAGAAGAATTTGGGCTAAGGGTATCTACACACAGCAATCGAAAGAAGGATAGTTTTGGGCATTCAAATAAGGGAGCAGATGGGCAAAAGGTATAAGAACCAATCTGAATGAAATATAAATCAGAGCTGGGTTGACCCCCTCTCCCATTGACCATGCAGCTGTCTTTAATAAAACAGCATTACTGGTCACGGATTGCTCCGCAAAAAGGAAAAGGGAAGACATGCTCGGATTTGGATTGGGGTTTTAATGAAGCGGAAACATAGGGAACCAAAACAAAACACGAACGGCAAGGCTGGTACTCCTCAAATGAACAACCCAAACAAAACCTCGGAGTCTCTTAGTCGACCCAGCTCCGCTTTGGCGGGGACGCTCGGCTGTCGACTGTGGGGGACCCAGAGGAGCCGGGCACTCAGGATGAGTCGCGTGAAATTCCTCTATTAGTTCGCGGCTGAGTACAGCGAGAGCCGGCACCCAACTCCTCTCCTCGGGTCCATAACCCTCCTGGTCGACGAGATACTCCAGCCCACTCCAGCGTCGCCGCGAGTACAATAGCTTACGCACCCAGTGGGCAGGAGTACCATTCACGTCTACAGCTGCCGGGGGTGTGACGGGCACCTCATCCTCGTTCAGCGGCCCAGGACAGACAGATCTAAGGAGGGAATTGGGAAAGACAGGGTGAATTTTCCAGTGAGGGGGCAACTTAAGTTTTATCTGTTTTACCACAGGGAAAGGACCAGCAATATGGGGGGAGAGTTTGGGACACGGGGTATTACTGGGGCTCTGATTCCAAGGACAGAGTTGTGGCTGACGTCCGAGCACACACTCAAAAGGTGTCAGGCTGGTGGAGTGGCGTAGGGAATTCTGGGGGCGTACTCTGCCCAGACGAGGAACTCTGCCCAGTCGTGCTGCCGGCTGTGACAGTAAGCCCGGAGAAATCAGCCGAGCTCTTGAATAGTCCGCTCAGTCTGACGATTGGACTGTGGATGGTAGCCAGGGGTCAGGCTGATGTTTCAAAAAGGCTTTCCATACCTGAGATGTGAACTGGGAGCTGCGGTCCGACAACCGGAACACCGACTTGAACAGCGCTTCCTTGACCTGTCGGGCAGAGGGGAGAGAATTAAAGGGGACAAACCGGCAGCCTTTGGAAAACCAGTCCACCACAACCAGGATGGTAGTGGACCCTTTAGATACCGGCAGGTCCATGACAAAGTCAACCGCGAGGTGTGACCACGGCCTGTCAGACACTGGTAGGGGCATTAATTTCCCAGTAGGGAGAATGCGTGGACTCTTGGTGGTGGCACACCCTGAACAGGAGAGCACTGCCTGCCGGACGTCCTTCGACATCGTCGGCCACCAGTACTTCCTGGCCACCACCTCCAGGGTTCTTGTAATGCCCGGGTGCCCAGTGGCGGGGTAACATGAGCCCATTATATCACTCTCTGGTGCATGACCTCAGGAACAAAATTTTGTCCCTGGGACACTCCGAAGGGACTCCCACTCCATGGAGTGCCCCCTCGATTTCATCGTCTAGCGGCCATAAAATGGGATCTGCAAAATACTGAGGTGGAAGTATAGCCTCAGGTTCTACTGTGTCAGTTTCAGTACCAAATTGCCTGGAGAGGGCATCCGCCTTCCCATTCATCTTTCCTGGGCGGTACGAGATCTGGAATTTAAACCTGGAAAAGAACAGAGCCCACCTCGCTTGCCTGGGATTCAGTCTCTTAGCCCTTTTTTTTACCAGTTCGAGGTTGCGATGGTCGGTTAAAACCACAAAAGGCTGCGGAGCTCCCTCGAGTAGGTGACGCCACTCCTCCAGCGTGCCCTTAACAGCAAGCAGCGCCCGGTCGCCTACGTCGCAACTCCTTTCGGCCTCCATTAGCTTTCTATAAAAAAAAGCACAGGGGTGTAATCTCCTGGGGAAGCCGTGATGTTGCGACAGGACTGCCCTGATTCCTACCTCCGAGGCATCCACCTCTACAATATACTGCCGCTCCGGGTCCGGCATCCGCAAAATCGGTGCAAAGCAAAATGCCTTTTTGAGCTGGTTAAAAGCCTTGTGAGCAGCAGGTGAGAACTCTACCTTTTTAGGAGACCCTCGGAGGAGAGAAGTGATCTGGGCAGCCACTGTACTATAGTTCTTTATGAACCTGCGATAGTAGTTGGCGAACCCCAGGAAATGTTGCATGTCCTTGACTGATGTGGACTCCGACCTCTCACTACTTTATTCTTCTCCATGGAGATACCCTCCCAGCTGATGCGGTGACCAAGAAAGGAGAATTCCTTTTTTTGAAACTCACATTTCTCGGCGAGTGAATAGTTGACTTACTTGTTGTACATGATCATTAAAGTTTTTTTAATAAACCAAAATATCATCTATGTAGACTACCACAAACTACCTCTAACATGTCACTAAAAGACATCACGAAACCCCTGAAATTCAGAGGGAGCCGAAGCCAAAACAAAAGGCATTACCAAATACTCGAAGTGACTGGTTGTGGTACTGAAAGCGGTCTTCCACTCATCACCCGCCCTTATGTCCGCGAGGTTGTATGCGCTTCGGAGATCCAACTTCGTGAAGAAGCGGGATCACCGAAGCTGCTCAAGTGTCGCCAGAATGAGCGGTAGAGGGTAAGAGTACATAACAGTTACCTCGTTGAGCCCACGAGAGTCAATGCACGGCTGGAGGCCCCCGTCCTTTTTCTTCACAAAAAAAAGCTGGAGGAGGCGGGACAGTGTGATTTCCGAATAAACCCCTATTCCAGTGCCTCGGTCAAGTATTTCTCCATTGCCTCTTTCTCAGGCTTGGACAGTGAATAAATACGTGATGGAGGAGAGATTTACCCTGGAACCAGGTCAATCGCGCAATCCCACAGTCAATACGGAGGGAGAGGAGTGGCCCTGGACACCGAAAAGACCTCTAACAGGTGGGAGTACTGAGGGGGAATCTGAACGTGTGTGTCTCTGTGAGGACTCTCTACCGTGGTGGAGTGTAACAACAGGCAGGGCACAGAACACATATCGTGACAAGTAGAAGACCATGAAATAATATGGTGGGTTTGCCAATCGATACAAGGGTTGTGAGTGTGCAGTTATGGTAAACCTAACACTTTTTCTGAATAGTGATTGATACAGGGACGGTGAATTTTAGATTAGCCTCAACGAAAGGATGGCCGTCCAGGGCTTGGACTGTAACAGCTTTGGCTAACGGAGGCCCCCAGTTGCATCAGCTCA
The DNA here is from genome assembly GCA_037577295.1 of Ladigesia roloffi. Lineage (NCBI taxonomy): Eukaryota > Metazoa > Chordata > Actinopteri > Characiformes > Alestidae > Ladigesia > Ladigesia roloffi. The sequence goes on along the minus strand of JBBKCR010000006.1, from coordinate 14,341,695 downwards.
GGGGCAGACTCTTCGGGGACAGGGACTTTGTATTCACGTGGGGGTGACCGAGGCCTTGGAGGTGTACGAACACCTTGATACTTTTTTCTGAGCAACACACGGACTTGGTGCTGCCCCACTGGATTTCTCCCTCAGACGCTGGTCGAGAGCGATTGCGAGCCCAATGACCTCATCCAAGGTCTTTCCAATATCCCGGCACGCAAGCTCTTGCTTTAGTTCAGGACTCAAGCCCTCTCGGATGGCTATGAGAAGTGCCTCGTCATTCCACCCAATATCTGCTGCGAGGGTCCGGAATTCCAGCGCGTAGTCACAAGCTGATCCGGTTCCCTGACGCAGCTTCAGCAAGAGATGACCACTCTTCTGTCCCTGCCCGGATGATTGAACACAGTCTGGAGCTGCTTGACGAAGGTATTGTATGAGGTGGTGCTGACCCCACCGCTCCTCCAGAAGGCTGCCGCCCTGTCCTGAGCCCACCCAGTCAGCCTCAGGATCATTGTTGAAATCCGCTGCCTCTTTGTGAGTCCAGGATTCCCTGCAAAGAATAACTCAAAGGCCAGAAGGAAGTTATGGCACCCGTTGGGATCCCCTGCGTACCGTTCGGGGAGTGCTGAGTGGTGCACATACCTGATGTGACTTCCCTCTGGCTGGACAGTGGCTGGTGGTGGGGCTGGAGTGGTCACCAATGGCACCGCTGGTCGTTGGAGGTCCTGGAGCCCTCCGAGAGCTTCTTGCATGGCTTGGGTGAGCAGCTCTAACTGCTGACAATGATCAGCTGTTGTTGGATTGCGATGGCTGATGACTAAGATGGAGGGGGGGGCACCTGGTCTCCGGGCAGGTGAATCTCTGAGGCATCCATGGGGGATAGGGTGGAGTCAGTATTCTGTCACGGATCGCGCCGCAAAAACAAAAAGGGGAGATGTGCTCAGAGTTGGATTGTGGTTTTAATGAAGAACGGGAAACACAGGGAACCAAAACAAAACACGAACAGCAAGGCTGGTACTCCTGAAACGAACAACCCAAACAAAACTTTGGAGTCTCTTAGTCGACCCAGCTCCGCTTTGGCGTGGATGCTCGGCTGTCAACTACGGTGCACGGACCTGCACCAACTCTAGTTCAAAATGTGAGGAGCGCCAGCCTACAAAGGGAAAGAAGAATAAACATGAGTAACATGATACAAAAGATGAAAGACCAATACTGACTCACTGTGGAAGGGATCGGCTGGGGTTTATATTGGTCGGGGGATCAGGGACAGGTGAGGCTCCAGGGAATGAGGGACAGGTGGATCAAATGAGCGGGGCGTGACACAAAACAGGGGAAACAACCTCGGAGGGAACTAAGGGAACTACGTAGAGTGGACCAAAGTAAAAGGACATCAAAACTCAGGGGAAGGGGAGTGGGACCAACCGACCGAGGACCGATTACCTCAATTCAGTGACTGAACTTGGCTTTTTTAATTAATCTTCTATTTTAATCTGTCTTATAAAATTCTTCGCCATATTATCCTGTAAAAAATCAGAATTACCATAGCATATCATGTATTGTGAAATTAATCTGCAAAAACACAATTAACTCACTTTTTATCGAAATCATTTATACACATTAATAATGAACAGAAAAGTGCAAATTAGGCCAATAATATTTGATGTTACCATTGCCAGACAATGTGCTTGTGTCCAAACCCAAATAATTTACTTACCACATGATCCAGTAAATGGGAAGAGAAAACTGACCCTGTAAGACTTCCTGACATACTCCTTGCGCTTTTAATTTGTTAAAATGTTTAGTTTACATTTTAAAACAATTGTATCATATTTTGTTAATTATTAAAACATGATATTACACCTGAATGCACATTTCACTTAACCCTCCCTAAAAACAAATTGTTCATTTATAGCTTAACAGTGAAACTTGGCCCAGGGACCTCCATAATCAAAACACACAGAACTGATCTGATTACAAAAATTTGCCACAATTGGGTCCGATATTCTCCATTAATTGTGGTTCATTGCCCAAGGATTAAAAAAACAACATCCCACTTGATTTTCAGAGGTTAATGTATACCTCTTGCACACCAGTACAGTCTTTAGTTACTGTTTTTCAAATGAAAAAAAAAAACAAAACAAAACACCACAGCCAAAGTGCAAATTCAAACGTATAGCCGTTCTCGGCTGTGGCTTTTGGGGTATAATCTGAAGTGTCTATACTATACTGCACTTAGCTCCTATGTTTTTTTTTTTTTAACGCCCGTAGGTTCTTCCCAAATATAATTCTGGTGCATCACTGGTAGGGGTCTGTTGATTCGATACCCATTGGTATTGATTCGGTACAGGGCACCGTCTCTGGGTTGAAAATGGAAAAAGCCTGAACTGTCATGTAAATGCTTAACTAAACTAAACTAATTTTAGCAGCAAGTCTGTGTATCAAATGGAATCCTATTGCCTACATCATGCAATATGTATGCATTGAAATACAAGCTGCTGCACCCAAGTACAGTATTATACATTTAACAATGAGCCACTGTATGAAAAATTCCATAATGGACAATGTCTGCAGTAAATGGGTGTAGAAATTATTTCAGGTTTTATTCAAATGCATCCAGACAAATGTTTTATTACTAGTTTAGATGTTGAAGAGAGGAAAAAAGACAGTATTGGAGTGCTATCAGTGTTAGATTTCACTGTGTTGTTTTGTTGTTTTTTCCTCCCTTGTGTTGGCTTTATGTAGTCCTGTAGTTTCCTCCCTCTCTCTATCTCTCTCCTGTAAGAGGAACATATCTTACAGCAAGACACACACAGACACACATCCTCTGCATGTATTTTGTAGTTCTGCTTTCATTTTGCTATGAGAACGTGTGTATCACTGCATGATTTCCACAGCTGCTGGATGGATTAATTGACAAAGTGTGAAAAAAAATATCTTATTTTTATTGCCCGTGGGGAAAATGACTAGGACAAATTCTCACAGGTGTTTGTGAGAGAGAGAAAGAGAGAGAGAGAGAGAGAGAGAGAGAGAGAGAGAGTACCAGTATGGAGGAAGTAGCTGAAACCCTGTCTGAGGGGCAGCGCCTCTAGCTTGGCATCTGCAGATTGACTGTTTGAACAGCTGGACTGCAGCCTGATAGTCTCAACAGTGAAAATAGTATAATATTTCACAATAGTCACCTTCTTATACAAACCACAACTCCACAGCCGTTGAACAATTGATCAATTATACAGAGAACTCTGTGAGAAACTATGGTTATTTAAAAAAATACTGTTTACTCTTTTGGTCTACATTTTAGGTAAGACATAGATTTTGTACTTAAATGTACCTACATTTTTCTTTATTTAATTTTGTGTGTGTATATATATATACACATATGTACCAATACCTTGTCTTTAAATCTAATGTAGATAAGGCAAAAACTCAAATAGTACACACAGAATTAGCTTGGTTCATGCGAACTAATGGGATCCTCTCCAGATTTAGGCTTGATAACAACAGGATCCAAAGCATCAGCAAAGTACTTTAGCACAAGGGTGAACTGACACAAGGGTGAACTCAGTAAGGTGTTGACCTGGTTTTAAATGGGAAAAGCAAGATTAGACACAGCTGAACTTCATCATTACCCAGGGGATACCATGTTAACCTGAATGGAATGGGCCTGAAATTGAACCTTGTTCAGTTTAATTTCTGCTTATCTCTGTCCTTACTGCTTGATGAACATTGTTCTACAATATTTGTTCCCAATCCTTCTAAGCACAATTGAAAATGAGTAAAAAGTGAGAGCATAGTTCTGAGAGAATCCCATATTCGAACTGCTCGCACAACAAAAAGGACAGAGACATGTGTTACCATAATAATGCAATAAAGATTTTGTACATCTCCAAAACTATTTTCTCTTTGAAAGAAAACACTGAAAAGGCACTTTGGGACCAGTATTTCCAAAACTAACCAAAACATGATCCCTACAGAACAATTCAATATGTGTCTGTTGTTTGAGGATACTTATTTATATTTATAATGATTCATATGAAGAATTAATGTACTGCCGTGTGCATTAAAGCTACATGTAATATGTAGCATCTTTTGTTGATTGACTAGTACACCAGGGCTGTTCAGATCATTGGTATTTAATCAAGGCAAGAGCTGACTTAAACTGAGCTGTTACCCTAATCCTTAAATCAGAGCTCTTTCTGTCTAATTTATTTATTGCTCTGGGTGCCGCATCTTTTATTAAAGGAGCATTTTGCACTAAGCACATCCATTCAGACTTAATGATTGGGTGTTCAAACAATCTGATCTGGCATAAAGTAAGAGCAGTGCTGCTGAAGCAGTGGAACTGAGCTTGATCAGTCACATTTGATGCTGTTTTGGAGGGGCTGAGTGATGGTGAATATATAATCACATCACGCATGGCTCCTAAGTGTTAGCACCAAAAGATGAAGCCTGTCTAGATCTTTTTCAACACCACACTGAAGTCTGCTCGCCTTTTTTCTGTAACCCCTTTGTGAATTCAGCCCTTCTTATCCCTTTTGTGAAAGGCTACATCCGTGCGCACATGGAGTGTGTGTGTATGCGTGTGTGTGTGTGTGTGTGTGTGAGTATGTGTGCAGTGAATCATGTGAGGAACCATAAAGCGTGTTTAGTGCAGTATGTTTCTCAGTGACCCCAGTCCACCCTACCGGCTCTACCTCAGTGCTCTGGTATGCAGCGCTCATAGCCTCCTCCTTCTCTCTCTCTCTCTCTCTCTCTCTCCCTCTCTCTCTCTCTCTTCATGCTCCTTTGCTTTCCACCAGATGAGTTGCCTTTAAAACCAGTTTATTCCACTTCCCATTTTTATTGCTCTGCGTTGTGTACACTCGCAGGCGGCCTGGGGTGTTTAGAGTGTGAAGGTGACTTGTGGTCAAGTGTTTTGTGTCTTAGTCATGTGCAGCAAATTGTCTTGGAAATGTGTGAATGAGAAGTGGGGAGGGTTGGTTAAGGGGGATAGAGGGAGAAAGACAGAATGAGAGAGGGAGGGAGAAAGACAGAGGGAGAGAAGGAATGAGAAAGACTTGGAGAATGAGGGAGAGAGGGCAAACGACAAAGAACTAGAGACAGAAAGGGGAAAGAAAGAGACAGAAAAAGTCAGAAGAGGGAGTGAGGAAGAAAGACTTGGCGAATGAGGGTGAGAGGGAGAAAGACAGAGAAATAGAGAGACGAAGGGGGAAGAAAGAGGTAGAGAAAGCCAGACTGAGTGAGGAAGGGAAAAAGACAGGGAGACAGAATGAGAAGAGAAGAAATAGAGATGGAGCAAATGAGAAAGGGAGCAGAGAAAGAGAGAAAGAGAGAGAGAGAGAGGGGGGCAAAGAAAGGGAGAGAGAGAGAGAGTGAGAAAGAGAGAGAGTGAGAGGGAGACTTATATGTGTTTTTATGGGTGTTCCTTTAACAAGCACCAGCTCCACAGTCTAGACTCCTTATGACTGCATGTGTATTTACACCAAAAGAGCAGCATGAACTCAAGCAGCATATGGAGACAGAGAGAAAAAAATGGTGGCAATGCCTGTTGCACAAGTATAAGGTAGGTGGAAACGTTGAGCTCTGGCCCACATCCTCGCTGAACTCCTGAACCGCAGTGCCTGAGGATCCGTTGCAGCTCCAGAACTGTTGAGTTTCGAGCTGCCGAATGCACCTCACAATAGTGACGCTTGATCAAACTCCCTGCTTAATTCAAGAGGACAAATCTGGCTCAATTAGTGGCTGGCTTTAACGGTCAGATGACTCCTGGGGTTTGCTATGAGAGTCAACCTGCTAATGAAGTTTTTTTTTGTTTCTCCTCTTCACTTTTCTCCCCCTAATCTCAATTTCAGTGTATACTGGAAAATGCAGCTTGGTAGACAGAGCCTTAAACAGTGCTGACTGTGTCCTGAGAATGTGTAGAATCAGGATGATGCATGCTGTAAAAGGATAAGAATGAAATAATCCATGCTGACTACAAAAACAAAATCTGACCAACAATGCGTCGTTTCACACGCATAGAAGTGAAATCTTATGAAAATAATGCTGTATAAAGTAAGTGTGTTATTTGACACACTTTATAATTTGGTTGAACCACATTTTTATAAAACATTTTGTAGAGCCTGACCAACATAGCAATCTGTGAAAGAATATATCTAGGTGGGGCAGGTCAGTCGTGGGGTGGAGGGGAGAGAAGGGACAACGGGACTGTTGCATTGAAGTTTAAAGCGGAGCTGAGACACACACTCATCCTCTGTGTGACGCTCGAGATCTAATGGAGAGCAGATGTGCTCGAGACACTGACTCAGACTTACATACAGTAAATATAAGCTGAAGAAACAGCCCCCACTTTTCTTCTGGAACAGGCCACAGAAGAACCACTTCTGAACAACCATTCAGTTGCTGGTCCTTTACAGAATCACGTTTAGAAATGAAATGTGAAAGTGTGAAGGCATTTTCATGTTCAAAGTTTAGAGACAATTTGCATAATGTAAAGGTCCTGCACAAATCCCTAATTTTACATTTATTATATTTTATGCATCTATTCCTTGTTCCTAATGCCGAATTACCATATAAATCACTTTTACAGCTTTTTTATGACATCCGAAAAACAAACAGTTCAAAACTAGCAATTTTGCAGCTTGGATTCTAGACATGGGCTGTATTGACTGGAGAATGAATGGTGTATCATGAAACTTTATACAACCAATCTTTTAAATTCTCAAAGCTGAGTAACTACATTTTACATGATGTATGACCAAGTGAAGAACCATTCCAAATGTAGACTCCACATTACTTTTATACTCATGTCAGTGTCTAGCTTGGCATACTGTTGTGCACTTTATAAGAACACGAATGGCGAATTCTGAACAGGTTTGACTAAGATAGCATAACAGTGGCCAACTCTAGCACTTGACTGCTGTAATCAGCAGGCCTCTGCTGGTAGTTGGTATATCAGTGGGCTTAAGTTAACATTCCATTTAATTAGCTCATTACCACACCGCTCAAACATTACCCTCCCCCAGGACGATAACACAGAAAATAGTTAATATGCTGCCAGTGCCAGTGGAATGTTCCAGCAACTCTTGAGAACGTTTTCGAGCGCACATATACACTCATGCACACACACTACTGTGACGACCTGTGTGGAGTTACAATCCAAGGATGAGGCAATAGTGCAAGTTGGCCCGTACTGTTCTGTGAGAAAACAAACAGGGGCCGGGGAAGAGCTATAATTCTCTCATCTCCTCTCTCTGCACAGCTCTGATTGTGAAAGCTCACAGCCTCCTCTGCTCTTGTCTGCATGAGAAATCTGCATTCTTCCAGCGGCATTGGGGTCAAGACATGAGGCTGCAAGACCTGAGGCTGGATTCAAGAAAGGTTTCTTTTTAAAAAGACAACACAAAGCATTTTCAGACACACACTCAAATGCCCGGGGCCATGTACCTTAATGTTTTTCAAACTTACATCTACGCGCCTTATCAGTAGCAAATAGTCATATAACACAGACAATGATCTCAGTCTGTTTCTGTATACTCCGAAAACTAATAAAGACCCTTTGACCGAAAACACAATTTTTTAAGTTTGGTTTTGACAAGAGGTCAATGGTCAGGGGCTGAAGCAAGTGTTTTAAAAGTCAATGTTTTATAACTATGAGGAAGGTTGGTAGATAAATCATGGCTTATGAAGATTTGGTCTGAAAATGCTGGAGTATTTATTCAAATGCAATTCTCAGAACAACAAGCAGTTTAATATTGAATAAAAGTTTTAAAAGAAGGCTTTTAGGTTATTTTTTGTGTAGTCGGTCAACACCATTCTACATTGTGAATCAAAGTTATGCACATGCCTATCACACACAGAGGACATGACACATTTTGAAACAAAATGAACCATTATTTTTGTTGACTGGCAGTTTCTGATCTGCTATCAGCAGCGAAGCTCTCGTCTCTAATGGAGAGGCATGAAATCCTCTCTCTTCTACTGAGTGGGAGTCAACGGAATGCCCTTCTCTGCTGCTGTGTCAATACACAGCGCTGCGCCTACTCACCACACACCAAACACACATACACACACACACACTCACTCACTCACTACACACA